>BSBK01011631.1:0-373376 GCA_027943335.1 Chamaecyparis obtusa
AAAAATGTATGGTATAAATTGCTCATGTATACTCTCTCTCATAGATGTATGTTTGATTCTCTTGTGTATGATGTAGACTCATGTTTCTGAAAATGATCTCTTTTAGGTTATAGATATGATGATAAGATTAACCCTTTGTGATGATAGGTACGGGATATGATGTGAAAGACAAGGAGTGAAAGACATAATCGAAGAAAGGAGAAGGTGAGCGTAGTTGACCAACTAGTCTGTGAAAGATAAAAAGGAGAGCTCTCTCCATGTGCAAAATGTAAGACTAATCTAACATGAACCTAAAAAAAATCCAAGCTACTATGAAAAGTGGTTGACTTGCAAGGTCATAATGCTTTTAGACTCTAATATTCATCATTGAGCGTTATTGGTAACGTCATAAGATCATACAATACTCACTAGCATGACTATAAGTATATGAATACATGATCTATATTGGATAAAATGTGAGAATCCCACCTAGGTATCAAAGACATGTAGGTCAAGATGACTACTGTAGTGAGATTACCTCAGTTTTAATATGGCAAGATTATACTCGCATCAAGACACAAGGAAAGTCAAGATGGCTATAAATATACACTTGCATAAATAGTCAAGGATAATACCTTGTAGGTCTAAGTGTGAAGTAGGTCAAGCATATATGCTAATGATAGTTAAGACCAAGAAAATATACCCACAAGCAGAAAAAGCAATAAAACATGTTCTCGTGCCCTTAGTCTTCTAGCTATGCATCATCGAAAACTTCTTAGGGAGAGAACACTCATCAAAGAAATTATCATAGATAGCACACAGAGAAATAACATCAAGCACATCTCAGCGAGTTGAATGTTTAAGTGCGTGTGTGTAGGTCATAGAGTCAAACTTTGAGTATCACATCTACTAGTAGGAAAATATCATATCATGCTAGACTACGGGTAAGACATCTGATAAGTGTTTAAAAAAACTTGACGCTGGGGTAGTGTTGAAAAAAACTATTGGGAGGTGTTGAAAAACACCATTGGCAAAATGTCCTAAAGACCAACGCATCCAAGAGACCAAAGCTAAGATAGTGATGCCCCCTAGAAAAAGACAAAGACCAATTCCAAACCAAGGCAATAGGGTCAAGGCATGATGGAGAAAGGCTAAGTGTCAAGGATGCATGCTAAAAGACAAAGGTGCAAAGGCCTCAAGTAGCGCCTGTTTCCAGGTTTTCACAACTTGGAATAATTTTTTGATTTTTCACTTTTTTTTTGTATTTTATCTACCAAGGCACCTATTTCCAGGTTTTCACCAAGGCACTTTTTCTATTTTTTTGAATTTTTGAATTTTTGAATTTTTTGAATTTTTTGTATTTTTTCAGGACTTTATATGCTTTTTAGGATTTTTTCAGCATCATATATGATTTTTTTTGGAATTTTTTCAAGATCAATAAATATGTACAAAGGATGCCCCAAGACAGAATAGGCATCATGGGTAGAACTTCTTTAGGTGCGACACATTGATAGGATTAGGAAGCTGCTCTCGCTTTTCATCAGATAGTAAGTAAGCACCTATCCCAAAAGCAACAGTAATAATGTATGGTCCAAGCCAATTAGGTTCAAACTTGCCCTTTTTCTCTTGATTTTGTTGGTTCTTAGGATTTTCTTGTAGGACAAGGTCTCCTACTTGGAATTCTCTAGGGCACACCTTTTTGTTGAATGCTTTGGACATATGCTTTTGGTAAACTCTCATGTGATCAAAAGATGCTTTACGCTTTTCATCTAGAAGTTCCAGTTCTTGTAACCTCATGGCATGGTAGTCTTTATCTGTCACTAAACCCTTGAGACAGTCTCTAAGTGAAGGGATCTCTACCTCTAAAGGTAACACTGCTTCAACACCATAAGTAAGGGAAAAAGGGGTAGCCCCTGTGGGAGTATGAATACTCATTTTGTAAGCCCATAAGGCTGTATTTATCTGTAAATGCCAATCTTGACCATTCTTGTGAACTGTTCTATGGAGGATTTTGAGAATAGTCTTATTTGAAGCTTCTGCTTGTCCATTTCCTTGTGGAAAGTAAATCAAGGACCAATGTTGTTTTATCTTAAATTTCTTCCAGAGTTATTTTAGGTCCTTATTTTTAAACTGATCTCCATTGTCCATGATGATATCTGAGGGTACACCATATCAGCAAATAATGTGATTCAAGATAAACAAGGAAATTGTCTTCCCTAAAGAAACAGAAAGTGGAACAACTTCATCCCATTTGGTAAAGTAGCCAGTAGCAGTAATTATGAATTTATGTCCACCTGATGAGTTAGGATGGATCTACCCAACAAGGTCAAAGGCCTAGCACTGAAAAGGCCAATGAGAAATAAAAGGAATGAGCTCCCTGCCTAAAGCATGAATTAGGTTTCCATGTTTCTAACATTTTTTGCATGATTTGCCAAAAGCTACTACATCTATTTGCATGGTGGGCCAATAGTAGCCAGCCCTAAGAAACCTTTGGGCCATGGCAAGACCATTAGAATGTCCTCCACAAATGCCCTCATGAATGTTAGCTAACTCTTGGTTGGATTCCTCCTTTTCCAAGCACCTAAGAAGTGTCCCATCTAAACCCCTCCTATAAACATCACCAAAGATAAGGGTGTGGTGAGAGGCGTTACGGACAAGGTTTCTTCTTTCAGAATGATTAAAGGTTTTAAGAATAATGCCATCATAGAGATATGAGTAAATGACACCATAACAGGATGACTCATGGCCAACAAGGGTACAAACAACTTGGCTTTTCTAGGGAGTCATAGATTGGGTAGTGTAGTTCATCCACTAGGAATTTAAATCTAGACTCATGTTGTTCTAGCTGAAGAAGTGAAGCCAATGTAACCATAGCATCAACTGCTTTATTCTCTATTCTAGGGATTTGTTGAAATGTAACAAAGGTGAAATATCGGTGCAATGAATCAACCATCTTCTTATAGGGTATCAATTTGTCATCCTTTTTTTGGTATTCTTCATTAACTTGGTTGATTATCAATTGTGAATCCTCATAAATGTGCAGCTCTGTAATTCCCCATTCTATTGCCATTTTCAAACCATTTGTTAAGGCCTCATATTTAGCAACATTATTTGTACATGTGAACAAAAGTTTGTAAGACTTAGGAATTCTGTACCCATGGGGAGAAAAAAACAATACTCCAGCACCTGAGACATTTTGCATAAAAGAGCCATAAAAGAACATCTTCCATGTTCTTGTAGTCATGTGCATTATATGTTCATTTGGAAATTCAACCTGAATAGGTGCTTTGTCTCTGATTGGAAAATTAGCCAATTGATCTGCAATGGCTTGTCATTTTATATCTTTTCACTCAACATACTCTATGTCAAATTATGATAGGATCATCATCCACTTAGCAAGTCTACCCATGAGAGAAGCCTTACTAAGAAAATATTTTAGAGGATCAATTTTGGCAATGAGATGTATTGTATGTGCAAGCATGTAATGTTGCAAATTTTGGGAAGTAAACACCACAGCAAGGTAAGATTTTTCAATACTAGTATAATTGACCTCATAGGACACAATAGTATGACTAATATAATACATGGCTCTCTCTTTTCTAGTATCATCAAGTTGAGCCAATAATGCCCCCAGGGAAGATTATATTGCTGACACATATAATATGAGTGGTTTCCCTAGAATAGGAGGCATTAGAATTGGTGGATTGGCCAAGTACTGTTTGATTTGGTCCATGCTTTCCTGGCATTCTTCATTCCACACACATTGAACTCCCTTATGTACATTTTTGTTAAATGGATGAGCTCTATCTGCTAGTTGGGAAATAAACCTCCTTATAGATTGAAGGCGTCCTTGAAGACTCCTCATCTAACTGATGTTTTTGGGAGGTGGCATATCCATGATTGCTTGTACTTTCTTGGGATCTACCTCAATTCCTTTGGCTAAAATAATGAAACCTAACAATTTTCCTAAGGTAACACCAAATGCACATTTCTTGGGATTTAATCTTTTGGAATTGTTCCATACAATCTAAAATGACTTCTAGATCCCCTAGGTGTGCATCTCATTTTTTAGATTTTTCCAAGGTGTCATCCACATAGTCTTCCATGTTCTTATGCATTATGTCATGAAAAATAGTGGTCATAGCTCTTTGGTAAGTATCTCCTACATTCTTTAGACTGAAGGGCATGACATTCCAACAATAGGTTCCCCATGCACAAGTGATAGTTGTCTTTTCTTAATCCTCAGGGGCTATCTTGATTTGATTATAACTGAAAAATCCATCCATCAAAGAGTAGATATCATATCCCACAGTCATGTCCACTATCATGTCTATGTTTGGGAGTGGAAAATCATCCTTTGGGAAAGCTTTATTAAGATCTCTAAAATCTGTGTAGACACGAATGGACTTATCATGTTTTGAAACTAGCACAATATTGGATATCTATTTGGCATAATCAATGGCTCTTATAAATCCTACACTAAGGAGTTTCTCTAATTCAGCCTTGACAAAAAGAGCTATGTGGGGATGCATTTTTCTCAATTTCTATTTCATTGGTTTTATTCCTGGAGCTATAGACAAATGATGCATAATGAGACTAGTGTCCAATCCTGGCATGTCTAAGTAGGTCCAAGAAAAATTAATCTTTTTCTTTTGTAAAAACTTGATATATGCCTCTTTTTCTTGTGTTGATAGAGATTTAACCATGTGTACCATTTGTGAAGCTTCCTCTATATTCAGATTAATTGCCTGTGTAGGCTCAATAAGCATTGATGATTTGTCTTGAAAATAACTTGGAAGATGATCAAGTACCTCACCTTTGGGCACCTCAGAGAGGTTTTCACCCTTAGGTATGTCCTTTATTTTTACTTTTTTGGGTTTTGATACCGCCACATAGTGGTTTTCACCATCAGGACCATTGTTCTTTTTCTTTTTTTTCTTTTCTTTTCATTTTGTGACTAAGGTACTTGATATCTGGTTCTGTCATGCTCATAGTTGGTTCACTAGTGGAAGAAACTATAGGTTCAAGGGTATTTAGGTAGCATGCTATCTCATAGTCATTTTGAAAAGTTGGGAGTTGAGGCTCTTGATAGTGCTAAGATTAATTAATTAGGTGAGGATTGAAAAGAGGTAGATCAATGACTAGTTCAATGTTGTTAATACAAAAGGCATTATCTTTGATGAGTGTAGATTTAGGATCTATCAAGTATTCCCCTAAGGTACCCAAATTAGGACTTATCCTACCAAGCGAGGCATCATCCACTAAAGAACTTTGCGGATTTGAATCCAACAATCCTACACTAGACTCGGTAGCTACTTGAGGCTGGGAACCATATGTATGGACAACATAAATGTCCATGTCAACTGTAGAACAATCAGAGGGAGATTCCCATTCATACTCAGGTGACTTTGTATCTGAGTCTCAGCTGGGATGTTTACACCAAGCATTTTTTTTGGCCTTGAGGTAGAGGCTGTCATGTCACCCATGGTGGCATTTTTGTGGAGGCCATTTGTGGGCTGATTCTCCTGAATAGGTCTGTCAATGTGATCTTCAATAGTGGATTCTTTTTGTTCTAGATTTGACATAATGGGATCAACAACTGGAGCATTTGAATCTCCCCAAAGGAGATTGGTAGAAGGGACCCAATCTTCACACATGTCTTGTTGATTTTGTAAATTGGGTATGTAACTTGATTCTTCATCACTATCCTTCACAGCAAGGATAAGAGGGGTCTCATTCTAATTTTCAAAACCTAGGCCAACTATTTTTTTAGATCTTCATCCAAAGAGAGCATGATTGAGAGGTTCAACTCTTGCATCTAATCTATGATTGAGAGGGCCATGACCTAGGTAGCCCATGTTTTTAGCCAAGCTGTATCCTCTTCCATAAGTTTTAGGAGATGAGGAGAAATTCTCATTAAGCTTATACTTCTCTTCTCTATATATCCAATCTCTAACAACCACTTCTTCTTTTTCACCTTGGATGGGTACTGAGGACTCTACAAATGTATCAAACAATGTCATGGCTAAGGATTAAGGATGTGTCTCTTGTGAAGGTTTACCATAGGACTTAGGGGAGATAGGCAGTTTTGTGAAGGAGTCCATTTGATAATCCCCCATACCAAGGTCTATGGACTTGAGCTTATTCTTACATTGATCTAAATTTGCATCAAAATTTTCTACTTCTCTATTGAGAAGGACATGAGTCCCTACTGAAATTTCATTTACAGACAATGTGCTATCCCCAGGTATACAAAATTCAACTCCATTATAGGGGAATTTAACACATTGGTGGTAGGTGGATGGTACTACTTGCATGTCATGGATCACGGTCTACCAAGTAGGATGTTATATGCCAAAGGACTATCATCAACAATTTGGAACAAAATTTCCTTTTCAATAGGACCAATTTTGATGGGAAGGATGGCTAATGCTTTAGAGCTTCTCTCTACCTCATCATAGGCTTTGATGGTGATTTTCTTTTGAGTATCAATAACTTTCTCATAATAACCTAGAGTTCTCAAAAGACCTAAAGAACAAATGTTGAGCCTAGCACCCCCATCTATCAACACACACTTGACATGAGTTTTATGGATCATGACCTCAATGCAAAGGGCAAGATTATACAGATGGCTCAAAGATTTGTCATCTTCTTTGGAAAATGTTAGGTGATGAGGGTTGGCAAGGTGATTTACCATATTCTAGAATTGGTTGACATCTATATTGTTAGGGACATTTGCTGCATGTAGAGAATCCTCAAGAATACGCTTGTGTCTTGGAGACAATTCTAAGAGTTCAAAAATTGAAATTTGAGCTAGTGTTCTTTGTAACTTGTCATCAAGGTTGTAGCTCACTTTAGGATTGATTACTGACTTGGTGGTGACATTCTTGGATGTCACTTGCTTGGGCTTGCTATTAGGACCTCTAATGATCATGGGACCTTGGCTTTGGCTTCTAGTGACAACATTAAGAGCTTGGGATGACCTTTGAGAGTGAGGACCTCAAAGAACTATCACAAGTTTCTTATCAATCATAGGAGGAGAATCAACATCATGAACATAAGGATCTCTGCTTCCCATCATATTGATACTCTCATCCACAACTTGAAGCATATTGATAACATTCTCTATAGACGTATAGGTATAGTTGATTGCAGCTTTTCCATCTTTGGGTTTAGAGGTTTCCCCCTTGTCATATTTAGGCAAGGGCTCCTTAAATGCTTTGTGATCTGCATTAGTCTTCAATCCATCAATTTCATGTTTGCCAATTTCGATAAGATTCTGAATAAGATGCTTGAGCTTCTAGAAATTTTCAATATTATGTCCAATGCCATTATGAAATATGCAGTAGGCTTTCTCATCCCACCAATATGGCTTAATTTGGGGTATGTGAAACTTTTCTGGATCATGTGGTTATGCAAGGTTGTTTGTGATAAGCATTTTGAATACATCCTCATAAGAATCTCCAAGCTTAGAAAATTCCCTTTTTTCCCTTTTGGATTTGTCTTGATATCTTTGTTTAGGCTCTTGTTGGTTAGAGGATGTGTTAAGTTTCATAGATTGAATTGCACTGGATAAATATAGGACACCTTGATCTTTGGGTTGATTAGAGTCAACAACTCCATCATTGACTACTTGTTTATTTTTATTCCAGTGTGAATTCTTGCTTTTATCCTTATGATTGTTGCTGTTATTTTGACTATTGTTGTGATTATTTTGTTTAGTCAAAACACCTTGCTCTTTTAAGACACCCTCTATTCTACATGTGGTTTCGACCATAGTGTCAAATGATTCAAAGACCATCTTCCAAACTTCATACCGCATCTCAGGCACTAAATTTCTCACAATGATATTAATTCTTTCATGTTCAGGAATTGACCTAGAATATCGAGAACATAATCATCTCCATCGTTGCAAGAATGTAACAAAGGATTCCCCCTGATTTTGTTTCAGATTACACAAATCAAGCATGGTGACTAACCTAGATAAGTTGTAGGCAAAATGTTGTACAAATCTGTGGACTAATTCTTTGAAAGTGCTAACGGGAGGGGTAATGTTGTTAAACCACTCCATTGCTTGACCTTTTAGACTCCTTGGAAATAATCTCATCAAATAAGAGTCCTCATGGTGGAATTCAAAAATCATGGTGTAAAATTGACAGACATGATCATGCGGGTCACCATTGCCATCATATTTGTCATACTGGGGAAATTCAACTTTCCTAGAAAATCCTTCATGCTGACACTCTTATCAAAAGGATTAGGACAAATAGATTCAAGTTTGAAGGAACTCTTGGGGGGCATCATTTTCTCCATCATCCTCTTGATCTACTTAATTTCCTCCTCTTGGGAGGGGTTCTATTTCTTGATTTTCTTGTCCACATCAAAATCATAAGGGACCCTTGCACTTTTGTTGATCAAACTCTCTAGGAACTTATCTTTGTTTTGTTCAATGTAGTCTTCTACATATTGTTGGAAGAGAGACTCTTGTTGCATTCTCATAAAGTCTTGAGCCTCAAAACTTCCATTACTTCCTCCATGTTGTGAGCCATGATGAGCTTTTTGGGAGGGTTGTCTTAAGTTCCTAGGAGGTGTCTGTCTCCTATAGTGGGCATGTTGTAAAGTCCTTCCTCTAGGACTGGGAGATCTTGATGGTGACATTGGATACCTTTTATTTCGTGGGCTACCTGAGGGAGTAGATAGTGGAGGGTTGTTTCAACTATTGGTACCCCTTTAGTTGAATTGTGCATGAAGTTGTTGGGCTAGGAGCCTATCTTGCTCCTCTTGAAATGCCTTCCTCTCCAACTCTAATAAGGCTTGTTGTTCCACTTCAATTTGTCTAAAATTTTATTCTTTAGTGGCTTGTTCTTCCAAGAAGGCTTTCTTTTCACACTCAATTCATTTAAGTCTCTCACTTGCATATCTTGAGGTTGTTCTTAATGGAGAGTTGGGCCTTGAATGTTTAAACAAGTCATTAGTAAATGCTACATTTATGTGAGCATCACCAGATTCATTGTTTTGGTCTTCATGTGATGACCGTGCATCTTGGTGATCTTGGCTATAATGTATTTCAGCTCATTGATGAGTGTCTAGATACCTGGTGTTGATAGGGGGTGATTCAGGTTAATTATCATAAGAAGATTCTCCAAATGTCATGTTACCCCTATGTCTTTTAAAAATACCATCAAGAGTCTAATCCATAGCTTCCCTCTGTTGTTTAGTCAATGTGTAACTCATGTCCATATTTGATTGAGAAGGTGCTAGAGAGGAACTCAACTCACTAAGGCTGCTCCTAGGCTCAAACCAAACTTCTGATGTACTTTTGGGAGATTGACCAAAAATAGGTTCCTTTCCCTTTCTCTTTTGGTGAGTTTGTATCAGAGGTAATTGTTCAAAAACTACTTGAGGTCATTTTCCTTGGTCCACTTGGTATCTTGTTGTAACCGGCATGAAAGAAAAGACCCTTGGTAAAAAAGTTGACCTTAGGAATTGTTGGTTATCAAACTAGGATAGTGAAAATAATCAATTGTCCAAAGAGAAATTGTGAAATAGAAAGCTGACAAAAGGTACAAATTAACACTACCACAATGGTGCATAATAAAAGGATTCTAGTATCCTAGCACATATGGATCAGGGGGATGATTTACCCAAAAATGAAATTGAAATTGTATGGAAATGAAATTGGACAAAAGAGTACTCAAACTCTCCAAGTGTGTAATCAATGAGTCTAAAGATAAACTTTGTTAACAAGGATGGCTTCCTACTTGCAAGTATCCAACAAGATTTTTGGTGAGGTCAAGAATTACTAACTCAAGATGTCTAGAGCTAAGAACCTAAGGTAAAACAAGCTTTCTGCTGCAAAAAATGAAACCTACTAAAGTCTGGCCAACCAAGGAAAAACTAAAAATTTGCATAAATTAGGCAAGTTGCAAAAAGACTTTGGGCGATACTTTCTAGGCAAATAGGGTGATACTTTACGACCAGGTGATACTTCTTATAACTGTCAGGTGATAGTTTCCAGGCTACTCGGGCAATGATTTCCAAGTAGGCGGGGTGATAGTCCTCCAGGGGTGAACTATCTCATGATATTTTATTGAATAGGGGGTGATATTCCTTCAGTGTCATACAACTCTTGACCCATGAGTGCTAAAAATCTCAGTTTTAAGCTTAATTTGATCAAAATTTTAGTCTGAGGGTTGATTTTTTCAATTTCAAGCACAGTGATAGTAGAAAATTGATAGATTTGAAAATAGTAAGGGATCAAACATGTCTTCAAACACTTGAAACAAGGGAAAAAGAAACCTTGCCAAGACAAGAAACTGTGATATCAAAATGGAAAAATCTTACAAGTACTACCATGATGTTGAGTGTGCAAGAACATTTACACAGGTATATCACAATGAGAACACTTCAACCACTTTCTAGCCTAAAAAGTCAAAAGCTCAATACTTAACAACTTGGCCCACACTTGATGTCCCATTGCCTCACACAAAGTGGTTGCCCACAATAAATATTGGCTTTGTCATGGAAATGCCAATGACACAACCAAAGGAACAAAGATGGTGAGTAATCTTAGGGTGATCTGGGTTGTTCCACTTGGATCAATCCTTACACCAAGAAGCTAAGCAAAAAAATAGGGTGGCTTCTATCTATGGTTCTTAATAAGGGCTTTCGTTCATAACACCCCTCTCACTCCTCAAAAAGGACTAGGACCTCGCAGCCTCAAGAGTACCTTACACATTTTTTCTTAGCATTTTCCTCATGGTCATAATCCTACAAGCTACTCACATCAAGCAAAGACAAGTGTTACGTCTACCAAGGTTTTGTGTCCTCGATAGCCTTGATTTTATAGTGGGTTAGAATAGCTTGGTATTAGCTTGTCCCCACTTGGGTCATTCCTCTTGATTGCTCAAGAGAAGGCCCGCTAAAGGATTCTAATGACTAAATAAAAAGTGGATCAATCTTTGAGGTTCAAGGTTTTTGGTTCACCACAAGGGTGAAGAGCATACTCCCCTATCTCAAAAATTTCTCCCAAAGACACCAAACAAGGAGTTCAATTACCCTCTTGCTTCCAGAATCTACGAATGGGTCAAGATTTTTTGGTTCACCACAAGAGTGAAGGGAATACTTCTCCTACCACCCAATAATCCCTTTCACAAGATATTATGTGCCTATGAAATGAAACAACTAGTATATGCCACACTTGAAATGAAATAAATAAGCAAGCACTTGATTGTTTTTATGCTTTGGGCAGCCCTAAAGAAAGCATTAGTAGCCCTTGTGCATGAAATTTTTTTGGCAAATACTTAAGAAATTGGCACCTTCAACCACAACTTGTTAGCCCCACAAGGTTAGAAAAATCAAAATCCAAATGAAATCTGCAACTAAACTTTGCCTAACCATAGTGAATGAAACTAGCAAGCTAATTGAGTCAAAACTTAGTAACAAAACTCCAAGAAATAACTCATTATCGAGTATAGGTAATAGTATAATCACCAGGAATATCATGCGACACTTTGTAGTATACCGGGGTGATAATATCTTTCTAGGTGATACTTTTTTGTACCTGCAAGTGATAATATATACTAAATAGTGTGATAATATCTCTCATAGAGTGTGATACTTTTAACTGGTAAAGTATCGCACCAACAAGGGAGAAGTATTGCACAATACTAGTGAAGTATCATACGATAATATGAGCTAGAAAAATAAAAATATGTCAAAAATAGAAAGCTAAAAAGTGATGAAAAAAAGTGTGAAAATGCATAAAATGAAGGACAAAACCAGCATGTTCTGCCCCATGGTGGGTGCCAAAAATGTACACACTCAAGTAGTGCACTTCTCTAAGTCATTACATCCAAGGGAATCCATGAATGGGAAACCTTAGAAAGTGACCTAGAGCTCTCTATGCATGGAGTTGCAAGATTATTTTGAGTTTTCTCTCAACTAGAGCTATAAAGCTTATGACCTTGATAGTCAACCACACAATGAGAGATTCAAATGAAGACAAGGGCAAGAATGCCAATATCCCCAAGAATCAAAATGAAATACACTGCAATGCAAGCTAAGAATGAAAATGCAAGCTAATCTATGGAAATGAAAGATCCAATCTATGTTATGAAAAGAACAGTACAAGTATTACCAAGCCTTCCTAGTTAAGCTATGTGAGCTATTCTATAGCATAAAGGAAACTAAGCTATGAAAGAATAAACATGAAGCTACTATGAAAGCATGAAACTAAGAATGAAATGTAGATGCCAAGAATGCTCCAAATCTTCAAAAGCTCCAAAGTGACCTAGAAAACCTGTAGCATCACATTAGTATTCAAAAATGACTTATGAAATGAGGAAGAGAGCTCTTCTTTTATAGAGAATGAAAACAACAGATGGTAGAGATTAAGAGGCAAAAGATTTAATCAAGGGTGGAGCATAAAAGAGGAGCAATCCATGTGCACAAATATCCTCTAATAGGAAAATAAGAGTTGACTTTTGTGTCCATGTGAGACAGAAAGTACATCTTCTCTTTAATCGCTCTAGTGAGAGCCATGTAAATTTTTCTATCACCAACATATCCAAAATTTAGCAATATCCAATTGTACATTTGTGAGATATGGTCCTCGTACTGAGACTTTATTTTCTAGGACAGTCACACATTCACAATCAATAAACTACTCTCTTTACATTTGTAACTTGGGCTCTGATACCATGTTAAGGTTTTAGGATCATTGAAAATGTAATAGCACTTTTGAATTGTATGTGTTTTTTCAATAATCTCTTGCATTTATATTGAGAATGAGCCAAGAAGAGACATGTCCTTTCATGAGACATGTCTATTCATTATTTTGTAATTAATATAATGATAATTATGATCATACATACATACATACATACATACATACATATATATATATACATATATACATATACATATATACATATATACATACATACATATATATATATATATATATATATATATATATATATATATATATATATATATATATACATACACACATGTATGTATGTATGTATGTATCTTGAGTATTATATTAATTTATCTAATATTTACATAATAGTAATAATAATAATAATAATAATAATAATAATAATAATAATAATAATAATTTTATCAATTTAACTATTTAGTTATTATGAGAATAATTATAATCTAACTTTATATATACATATATATCAATGTATATAGTAATATCAATTATTATATATATTGATATATATGAATATATATAATAAATCATTTCTTATAATAATCATATAGTCAATATTATTTATTTGATGGATGCTACAAATATCAACATTAAGCATAAAAGAAAAGAGAATAAGGTCCTTCATAAAGGTCGTATTCTGGTCATTGTTGAGCATGTTAAGAAGAGTGTAGCTCTTTGCTCGTCTCCTCACTAGATTCTAGGTGGTGGGTTTACCTAGAGCTTGATTAAAAGAGGTAGGGAGGATGAGGTTAAGGAGGGAAGGAGAATCTTGGGTCCTTAGCAATCTTGTCTCACCAAAAAGATGTTTGAAGTTTTCAGTGTTTCTCATTCCTTCCTTGACCGAGTTGGTTTGGTGTTGCTCAATTTCCTTTGTTTACCATATTTGGTTATCTCTCTGGTGCTCGGTGATGCTTGTCTAGCATTTGGTTGTCCTTGCTTACAGGTAAAAGTACAAACCCATGTCACACTTTTATAAAAGAAAAGGTCAATATAATGCAAACTATTCAACATTAATGACATAAAAGTGGCAAATATGTTTATAATTTGAAGATGATGTAAACTAATGAAATCTATAAAAGTGGATAAATTTTATGCCGATAATTTTAAATTTTTTTGAATAAGAATTGATATAGTTTTTTAATTTATGAACTCCATTTTTTAACTACTAAAAAATGTTGAAAAACTGGGGTCTAGTTCCTACCAAAAAAGTATATGCAAATAATCATTTTTTTATTTGATTTTAAAATATGTTATAGATGACATATATAGCTAGTCCAAAAAAGAAGAAAAAATGGTTTATGATATATATTTTCTTCGTTATAACTACTCAAAGTCAAACTTATAAAAAATCAATAGTTTTTGTCTCCCACCAAATCTCTCATATCAAATCTACATCATTCAGAAAAATAATTACATATTCTTGAAGATGACTCTCTCCTCTAGTGTTAAATATAAATTTTAAATTTTTCTAATATGTCTAATACCTAAAATGTAGTGTTAAAGAATGAAAACCAAGCTAAACATTCAAAAAAACAAGCTAGCTAACACTTAAGATCAGACCTACAAAATGAAGACAAAACCAAAGGAATGTAAACCTCACAAACCCAAGAAATCTTCAAGTTGTAGAAGATTTGTCCAAGGAATTTGTGTTCAAATTTTATGCTCAAGCTTCAATGAATGCTTTGGTTCTTCAAAATGGAATGATAACTTTGCTCAAATGGTGGATGATAATGAAGGAGGAGAGCTTCTCTTTTATAGAAAGAGGTATGAAATGGATGGTCAAGATTAAGAGGTAAAAGGGAAATGACCAATGGTGGAGATGCATCCAAGAGAGAGCATATGGATTGTGCTTTCTCAAATGCATAGCATTGTGACAAGTCAAATGGTTGAGGGATGTGTCCACTTTGGAAGGTGTGAGAGAGGACAAGTGTGTAAGAATGTGTAAGAGGCTTTATGATGTGCTATTGGAGGATGTGAAGGTGTTGACATGGGGTTTGACTTGTGATGGATTAATATTTCTTAATCTTAGATTATGATTGTGCAAATGTTTAAGGGGGGATTAGGCTTAGTTTAGAGGATAAATGGAGGACTAGAAAGATGTGATGAGAGGAGAGAGAATGCATGGAGGGTTAGATTAGCTAAGCATGAATTATTAGCTAATAGAGGAGCATTAGGATTTTTAGAATTAAATATTTTATTTAATTTCAAGTGGGGGAAAAAGGGGTTTATGAATTAATTTATTTAGATAAATGTATCCATTTAAATTAATAGAGGAATAGAGATTTAATTAATTATCATACTATAGGTTTCCCATTTTGATAATTAATTAGACTATTGTTAATTAATTAAATTAATTAACTAGGGGATGACATAATTTAATTAAATAATAATATTTAGTTAATAAAATGCCTAGAAGAAGACTAAATAAAATTACTAAATGATGTAATCAAATTTAGATGTCTACAGTTTTCCCCTCTTTGACATAGTGTTAAAATAACACTGTTTCAAAAATGTTTTTAGCAATACATAGGCGACATGAAGAATGGACTTAGTCGTAGAGCTGCCGTAGTTATGGGTTAGGATGGTTAGACTGGGTGATGCCCCCTCGAGAGGATGATGGGGAAAGAAAAGGAGCCTAGGTGGCTGCTGAAAAGGAAAAAGGGGTGAAAGGAAAGAAAGGTCACTACAGGCTAAGAAGGGGCATGAATGAGGAAAAGAGAGGTGAAAATGGCAATGAGGAATGAGATTGGTTAGGAGGGGAAGAAATGGGAGGGAAAAGGGCAGTCGAGTGCAAAAAAAATAAGGGCTTGGGAGGGCCTTTATAAGGTCTAGAGGGGTCAAAATGAAATTATTTGGGCACCGAGAGCCTAGAAATCGGGACTTTGGAGCTCTGATAAGAGAGGATGAGATGGCACAAAGAAGGCAACCGCCACACTGCATGGACATTTTGAGACATGTACGATGGTGTGGGGTACCTGACAGACAGGTAGGATAAAAAAACTTGGCCTTTTGTTATTATTTTCATGCATTTATTGCCCATTTTAGGTTAGAAAAATGCATTCTCGCGAAGCGTATGTCTAGCGGGAACGCACCCGTGCGAGTGGGATCACGTTCTGAAAAAAGATGCATGAGATGGGAAAAATGAGAAGTTACCAAGTTTGTCACAGGAATGCAAAAATCCAAGAGTCTCATGTAGGATTGTGATCTCGCATGGATTTCTTGCAGAATCGTGTTCTCGCGAGCTAGGGTAGTGGGGTGCCAAAAAATGGCATTCCCATGGGAGAGGGGGGAAACTGCAAGTGGCGTGGGAATGGATTCCCACATTGCTGGGATGGGCTAGTGGAAATGGGGGAAGGGAGTCCTCTGCGGGAATGTGGGGA
This sequence comes from Chamaecyparis obtusa, assembly GCA_027943335.1. Taxonomy (NCBI): domain Eukaryota; kingdom Viridiplantae; phylum Streptophyta; class Pinopsida; order Cupressales; family Cupressaceae; genus Chamaecyparis; species Chamaecyparis obtusa. The sequence goes on from BSBK01011631.1 coordinate 16,084, forward strand.
CATGGTTCTCTATAGGAACGTGCGGCAAAAAAAAAATCTGGCGAGAATGTGGGAAAAGTTTTCTTTACGAAAATGTGGGGAAGAGAAACTTAGGTGTGGTAAGAGAAGAAAACTGACTGATTTCCTTAGCTTGGATACATTGGTCGGTGGATCAGCTGACAAGTCACGAGTGACATGTAGTGGTTTTGATTATTGCAGAGCAGTTCATGGTTGTGAACTGGGCTCAGGTGAACACATTGGGACTAGGGTACCTGGTGCGGATGCCACACAGATGAACCTTTATGGCTTTGGTGATAGCACTCTGTGACCATTAGCACTCAGAGACTGAGACATTCCATCTTCCCACTAGGGGGATGACAGTGACTCTAGAGGATGTATATTGCATCTTCCAGTTACTAGTGCATGGTACACCTATGGTAGTAGGGGTATACACACCGACATAAGTGGTGGCTCCATTATTAGGGCTAGGGGTACAATCAATTTGGGTGCATGGGTAGCTGGCATTAACACAAAATGTGATAGTGGCACCAGTAGCACAATGAGTGCACTACTATGTGCTAGAATTAGTGTCATAGTATCTTTCTCCAGACACAAGGGGAAGAGGGTGACATTAGCTCTGATTTTGATGATTGTGCAGATTGTTGATGTAAGGGTACTAGAAGTGTGTGGTACATTAATGTTGGCAAAGATGTACTACAATCTTCATCAGATAGTTTATCATGGAGTAGGGACAATGGGGAGAATTTTTTATTTTGCTTCCCTTCTATAAGTGTGGGCATGGGAGCAGATAGCAATGCTACGACCTTTAGGCTGAGTGGATAGGCAAACAAAGGAGCGTACAACATACAACTAGGGAGATTTGGTTACCTATCATGAGAGCAAGGATAAAGACTTTATGCAAGAGACACTAGATGTCCTATGGAGTGAGATTACATGGTGTCCATACTTAGGATAGGTGCCATGGATAGAGGATGCACATGATTTCCCTTACACCGCTCTAGCGATACATCATAGGGTGATGAGACTATATTATCAAGCAGTACAAACATGATAGGACTTGCCATCAGTTTGGATTCAAGCAGGATAGGCCAGATGGAGAGCGATGGTATCAACAAGTCACCTGTGAGAGGGTAGTGGAGTTTGGGCCACCATTGGATAGAGGAGCATTGTTAGCTTCCTACCAGGCCATGCAGCCATTTCATTGGGATTGGGTTGGAGGGATGGTGGATCTAGGGACCACACCAACATGTGACACCTAGTTCCATCCACCTAGGGCAGTGGGTAGATCAAGGCTACCAGATGGTGAGGGAGTAGCACTAGCCATATATAGGGGCTGACTAGGGAGAGGAGGGGGGAGAGGAGGGGGAGACATGGCAAGGATTGGAGGGAGGGATAGAGGAGGGAGAGGAGGAGATGAAGATGGAGACATAGACAGTATGGATGTGGATGGAGGGGGAGGAGATGGGGGATAGGGACCTATTGGTTAGATACCTATAGGGGGACCACCACTAGGGTCACCATCACCAGCAAGGCCACCACCAGTAGTAGGATCAAGGTCATCCAGAGGTAGAGGGGATGATACAATAGGGTGCCTAACCTCTCTATAGGCAGCTCATGATAGAACCACCTAGATGCTCCGAGATGTATAGGGCAAAAGGGATACTCTAAGAGAAGAAAGGGATGGTTTTATGGGGGAGAGGGATGGATTGAGAGCTGAGAGGGATAGCCTGATTGTGCACCTAGCACAATCCATATCAAAGGGATTGATGATAATAGAGAGGGAGAAGCTATGGAGGGAGAGGGATGCACTAGTGGTAGATAGGGATGGGCTGAGGGTGGAGAGGGATGGATTATGGTCAGAGCAAGACCAACTATTGGGAGAGAAGGATACCACTACATGGGGGTCACATGAGTGATCAGGAGAAGTATCTCACCTTCAGCAATAGCTAGTGAGATTAGGTAAGCAGATTGGGTTCTATTAGGGTTATATTATGTAGTTGTGCCACTAGAGCGAGCATAAAATTATAGGGATCTAAGTCCTCCACTACTCATAGGATTAGGATCTAGTGGGAGTAGGAGGATAGGCTCTAGTAGTAGTCATAGGATAGGGGCTAGTGGCAGCCATAGGATAGGACATGGGAGCCGTTAGTTGAGCCATCCATAGAGCCATCAGCACTCAACCATTGGTTTGATATAGATGGAAAAAGAAGAGGGATCTGGGGTAGGGACAGGGATGGAGATGGATATAGGGGCTATCCGGATATCCAAGGAGATATAGAGTATAGGTGTGCAGGGCACATGTATAGGGATACATGGTTCAGTGAGTAGATCACCAATCTTACAGGTACCACTAGAGGCAGATCCCTTGGTTGGATATTTTGATACGCAGCCTCCCTCAGGAGAAGAGGATAGGCAATGATATGTTGTAGTTTGATCATGTACTGTATGATTCTTTTATTGATGGAGGGAATAGTCCTGATTGTATATGTATATTTGTACTATTGGTATTATCATGGACTTAGAAAGACATTTATTCTTCCATGCTTTGGGTTGGGATATGTACTTTATTTTTTGTGATGATTCTTTTGACATGATATATATGATGAGCTGGGTGGGATATGATGTGTAATGTATGAATGTACGGATGCATATGATGTACTGACATGGATGATGTAGGATGTAATGTGATTCTTATATGCTATGAGACTGAAATGTGTATGATGCAGGATGTGATTTGATTCTTATATGATGTGAGACTGACATGTGTATGATGTAGGATGTGAGGTGATTTATGTGATTTGCATTATGAGATGTATGTGTTGATATCTTGTGGATATAGGATGTGATGTAAATGCTTTTGATATATGATGCATATATGTTATGATGAAATGCATATGTTGATGGATATGTAACATGTTTTAACAATTTAAGATAAAAGGTGACTTAACAATGCAAGATAATAAATGCACCGAATGAATCTAAGAAAACTTAATGAAAGATAGGAAATGAACCCTATTTATGCAAGATTAAAATGAAACTAAAATGAGATGATAAATGATATGAATGAACCTAAAGTTAACCCTAACAATGTAAGATTAAAATGAATAAAAAATGAGATGATAAATGATATGACTGAACCCAAAATGAACCCTAACAATGCAAGATTAAAATGAATTCTAATATGATATGATAAATGATATGAAATGATGATAATTATATCAAGTAGATCTAAATGAATTGAGTGACTAGAAGATGCAAATGGATGATATAAAATGGATCTAAATAAATGTAATGAATGTAAGATAATGAATGAATGTAGGATGAGATGACATAATACAATCTAGGGTAGTGATGGGGGATGAAATGTATGCGTGTTAGGAATGAAAATGGTAAGATATGAAATGCAAAATGGGAGGGCGAGGGTGAGATGTAAGAGGTGGTGCAACATATTATTGCCTGACTGCACCTTCATTGAGGGAGAGAGAGGATAACGGGTGAAGGGGAAGTTTTCACAATCATAATCCAAAGGTCAAGAATGGGAGGTGAGGAAGGAAGATGGTTGAAAAATGGGGTACAAGGGAGATGCGAGAGAGAAGCTCTTGGGGTTGGTTTTCTTTTTAGGATGATGGTGTGATATTGGATAGGGATGATGGGATTTTTTATTAGATGTTGATAGGTTGGAGGGATGGATAATGAAGCTTGTGCATGGGGTGTTTGGAAGGAACACCACCATGTAGTATGAGCACTTATTTTGATATAGCAACTGAAGGGATGAACCATAGTTACTAGGAACTTGAGGTCATGTCTCTAGTGTTGCATAGGACTGACACAAAAAAGACACACAAGGATTTCCCTAGCATCATGCATGCATCCCAAAGGATGCATGGCAAGAATGATGCGAGGGAACCCACAAACAAACAACACTTCCTAGGTGCACCAAGTAATCTGAAAGATCACAAGTGAAACATGCAAGGGTCATGTTCAACTAAATCACAGGCAGAAAAAAAAAATTCACAAAAAGACCTTGCCCCAAGAAGACACCTCTCATTACAGCACACCATGATATAAAAGATCATGGTGACCTTGAGTAGAATAGTCAATCGAGACCTCAAAACCAACCAAAAAGATAAAGCAAACTTTCATGAAATCTAAGTGATAAGACCAAAAAGATGTCCTTTGCCAAAAGAGATTGACCGACTATGGATTGTTGTGATTAGGTCAAACGTGAAGGAAGGATGCATCCTATAAGGACCTGACTGATGGGTTCTGACTGCATTTGGAACTATTGATAGGCAAATGGGAAACCTTTTGGAGAATCACAGTGATGCAAGATTCCTTTTGAGAGAACATTGTTGAAATTGAGGTATTGTGGGCTATGTGCTTTGTGATCAAAGGGTATTGCTGAAAAGATAGGACAATATGTACAAGACTGGAGACACTGTATACAACGGATATGTATAACAGTGCATGAAGCAGGACAACGAATCTCATGTACTGGCGTAGTGGGAATGACACCTTGGGAACAAGGGATGGGTGAAACAGAATGAAAAGTGGCAAATGGATTCAAATGGGTTGGGGACAAGATTTTGATAGATAATGATATGGTCTATTATGTATGGTTTCTGCTTACTAGGTTTTCACCAACATACTTGTCCAAGGTACTTGAATTGCCAAGTTTTCACCATTGGATGATATTTTTCTCTTTAATTTTTTTAGTGTTTTGATTATTTTGGTTCATCAAGGTTCTTGTTTGCTAGGTTTTCACCAGGATGATGATTTTTTTTTAGGACTTTTTATGATTTTTAGGATTTTTTTAGGACTTTATTTGATTTTTAGGATTTTTTCAGGATCATATTTTGTTTTTTAGGATTTTTTCAGGACCATATTGCATGGTTCAAGCATAGAACCACTTCAAATGTATGATATTAAGAGGATCATTAAGAATCTCCCCTTCAGGTGTAGATAATTGATAAGCTCCAAAACTTAAGCAAGCTATCACCATGTAGGGACCTAACCAAGTGGGCTCAAACTTCCCTTTCTTTTCATGATTTGCTTGTACTTTCTGGTTCTCTTTTAGGATTAGGTCTCCCACTTGGAACTATCGAGGGTGTACCTTTTTATTAAAGCTCCTTTTGATATGATTTTGGTACATGATTAAGTGATCATAGGCTCATTGCCTCTTTTCATCTAGCAAGTCCAGTTGAGTCAGGTGCGCCACACGGTAGTCTTCATTTGTGATGTAGTTCTTCATGGACATGCGTAGTGAAGGGATTTCAACCTTGATTGGCAGAATTAATTTAGCACCGTAAACCAGGGGGTATGGGGTAGGGCTTGTGGGGGTACAGAATGAAGTGCAATAGGCCCAAAGGGTAGGATTGATTTGCAAATGCCAGTCGTGGCCAAAATCATTCAAAACTTTTTGTAAGATTTTTAGGATGGTTTTATTAGTTGCCTTAGCTTGGTCGTTTCCTTATGGGAAATATGGGCTAGAAAAGAGTTGGTGGATGTGAAACCGATCATAGAGCTCTTTGACATACTAGTTTTCAAATGGAGAGCCATGATCTGCGAAGATGGTGGAGGGAATGCCAAAGTGATAAATGATGTGGTAGAGGATGAATTTGGAGATCTGGACATCAGTAGTTAAGCTAAGTCGGATTGCTTCTACCCACTTTGTAAAGTATTTAATGGTTGTAATGATATACTTGTGTACGTCAGAAGAATGGGGGTGGATCATGCCAACAAGGTTAAAACCCCAACACAAGAAGGGCCTCAAAGGTGTTATAGGTTGTAGGTCTTGTGCCAGTGCATGGATCAAATTGGCATGCTATTGACACTATAGGCACTTCTTTACAAACTCGCAAGCATCATGTTCCATGGTTGACCAATAATACCCAACTCTAAGTAGCTGCTTTGCAAGGACAATGCCACTCATGTGAGCACTGTAAATGCCAGCATGAACCTCTTATAAAGCCAAAGTAGCCTCATTTGAGTCTAGAAAGCATGAGAGGATGTTATGATATCCACGATGATATAGGGTGTTGGGTACAAGAGTGTAGCGGGATGCTCTATGAATAAGGTTCTAGCATTGGGTGTTTGTGAGGTGAGGAGATATGATACCATTCTTTAGACAAGCATGAATGTCGTGGCACCATGGGGACTAGGGACCAACCAAGACACACACCATATTAGTGTCAATGTTCTCATAAGCAGGCATGTGTAGCTGCTCGACTAAAAATTCATATTGTGCTATGTCACAGGGGATTTCCAATAGTGACCCAATCGTGGCCATAGCGTTAGCTACCTTGTTTTGAAGTCTTTGCATGTGTGTGAACTATATGTTGACAAAGTGTTCCTTGAGTTTATCCATGAGCTCTTTATATGGTAATAGCTTGTCATCTTTTGTCTAGAACTCATCAAGGACCTACTTGATGATTAAATGGGAATCTTCAAAGATTTGTAGTTCTGTGATATTCTAGTGGATGGCAGTTCTGAGACCTACCACAAGGGCTTCATAATATCAAATGTTGTTTGTGCACATGAATCCTAACTTGAAGGATTTTGGGATGTAGTCTCCTTGAGGTGTCACAAATAGTATACCTGACCCTAATCTATGTGATGTATATGAGCCGTCAAAATATAACTTTCATTGGGGTTGTTCTTCGACCATAAAAAGATGCTCGTCTGTGAACTCCATGACTAGAGGATACACGTCGACTAAGGGAGCTTCTACAAGCTGATAGGTAATAACTTGTCCCTTGATGGCTTTTCAGTCGATGTACTGGATGTCGAATTCACTAAGAAGAATTACCCACTTTCCCATTCACCCTATGAGTGTGGTCCTTGAGAGTAAATACTTGAGAGGGTCGACCTTTAAGATTAGCTTCACGGTGTGATTGAGCATATAATGGCAGAGTTTCTAAGTGGAAAAAATGACTGCCAAGCAAGATTTTTCCATTGGAGAATAGTTCAGCTCATAGCCAACCAGTGTGCGACTGATATAGTAAATGGCCCTCTCTTTTCCATCGTCATCGATTTGGGCTAGGAGTGCCCCTAGCACTATGGTAGTTATAGATATGTACAAAATGAGGGGCCTTCTTGGTGTTGGTGGTACAAGAATAGGTGCATTTGCTAGGTATTCTTTGAGCTTCTTGAAGCTACACTGACAGATGGGGTCCCACTTGAAGGAGGTGTCCTTTGCAAAAGATGCGTGAATAGTTGGCACTTATCTGCTAGTTGAGAAATGAACATTTGAACTAATTGCAACTTTCCTTGTAGGCTCCTTAGTTGTCTAATATTTTTGGGAGGAGGCATCTTTATAATGGCTTTTACCTTCTTGGGATCGATCTCAATGCCTCATCGAGAGACAATGAATCCTAATAGCTTTCTAGATGTAACATTGAAGACACATTTCTTTGGATTTTGTTTTAAGCTATACTTGTGCAAATGATTGAACACATCTTCAAGGGCATCAAGGTGTCTGGACACTATTCTAGATTTTACCAAGATGTCATTTACATAGTCTTCCAGAATGTCATGGAATATTGTAGTCATCTCTCTTTGATAGGTAGCTCCTGCATTTTTAAGCCCAAATGACATCATGTTAAAATAGAATGTGCCCCGAGGTGCAGTGAATATTGTCTTGTGTTGGTCTGCTTCAGCTATTATGATCTGATTATACCCCCAAAAATCATCCATCAGTGACAACCTACTATGACCACCAGTGAGATCTACAATCATATCAATGTTGGGGAGTGGAAAATCATCCTTCAGGAATGCTTTGTTGAGATCCCTGAAGTTAGTGCAAATTCTTCTGTCTCCTAAAGGCTTGACCACTGGTACCATGTTGGAAATCTAGTCTAAGTAATCGATGGCCTTGATGATCTTGGCATGGAGAATTTTTTGTAGTTCTTATTTTAGTAGTAAGGCCACTTTAGGATGCATTTTTCTTAGCTTCTACTTGACTGGCTTAGCATCAGGATTGATTGCTAGATGATGAACACTGAGGTTTGGGTTGAGTCCAGGCATGTTAGCATACAACCATGCAAAATTTATGATTTATTCCTAAAGAAGATTCACGAGGCCTGACTCCTCTACCTTAGTAAGAGATGCTATGATATAGGTGATCCTTCAGATTTCTTCTATTCCCAAGTTGATTGGCTTGGTTTCTTTAATGACTATGGATGATTGTTTTGTTCGGTAATCCTGGATGGGTGGAAGAGGCAAGTCTCCATCCTCTAGCACCTCAGAGAGGTTTTCACTATCGGATACGTCCTTTATTTTTACCATTTTTGAATTAGGATGTGCCCTAGAGGGGTTTTCACATGAGGATTCTTTAGTTTCTTTTTAATTTTTACTTTTGTAGTTGGAGACTTCCTCTTCCCCAAAGTACCCCTTTGGGTTGAGCTGATATACTTTAGTTGAATCCTACACCCATTTTGATTGTTGATCTATGGCACTCATGAATCGTAGGAGTACTTCCTCACTTCAAAACTCATTGATATGTACTATGCTCAGATGGTCCCAGTCTATGAGGTCAAGGTGAATCAGGGGGAGATCAATGAGGTTGATGACGATTTGGTGGAGGATAGAATTGCCCAAGAAGGTTTCATCATCAAAGATATCATCGTAGGATCATTTTTAATCCTCTTCTAGGATGTCTTCGACTTCCATGATTTTGCCTTGGATGTTCAAAAGGGTCACATTAGGCAAATTGGTGCCCCCACTTATGACATCAGGTCCTTGCATGTGCAGGCGAGGGGGATCAAAGTTGAGACCTCAATTTTGTCAATTTTTGGAGGCCTCCACGGGATCTTTCATTCTAGCTTCATTGGGTCCTAGACCACCTCCTTTATAATCCCATTGTTTGGTGGCCCATTTGTGTGGTATAGGATATTTTTCTTTGAAGTACCTGAGGAACTCAGTATCAGGAGGTAGGGGATCCTTGTACAACCATTGATTGATATTGGGTGCCAACTCTTGGCCACTCAAAATTCCATTGGAGACAAAGGAAGATGAGCCCATGGTTTGGATTTTGGAACCCTCTTTAGGGGCCTTATTCTAGTGATAGGGTCATACTTGTGTGTGCAGGTCTAGGGGGAGAGCCCCTACTGCAGAAGCATCGGCGATATTGTATTCTCTGTAGCCTTTGTTGTTGATCTTGATAGAGGAAAGGGTGGAGGAGAGGATTTTTTCTAGATCACAATGGGATTAGGAAGATCTAGCAATAGAAGTGCTGATGTCAATTCTGGGACAATGAGTACAGTAAGGAAATGAGGCTTCAATCACACGGTAGTATGTGAAAGGTTGGGGATCTATGTGGATGGTGATCTCAGTGCCCTAGTATGGAAATTTGATGGACTAAGAATAGTTAGAAGGCACTACTTGGATGGAGAGGATCCATAGATGACCCATGAGGATGTTGTAAGGGAGATCAAGGGTATGTGCAAGATCATGAGGGGCCAAAAAGTGGAGATGTCAGTTCAAAACTTTGACAATGTAGCTGACGACTTTTTTTTCACCCAAATTTGATAAAATGAAAAGGGTATCTTAAGGAGATTATCATCTTTCTATCAATATAATTGCTGTCAAATTTTGAATTCGGTAAGTAATTATTAGTTATTTTCTAATTGAGCTACCTCTAAAGTGTTGATTTATATACTGATTGAAAAATGACTATAACTTTCAAACGGTATAACAATTTTGAAATCAAAAAAATGCGTCACATTCCATCCTTCGCCTACTATAAGGAAAATAAAATAAAATTTGAATTTTGTAAAGTTTTGAATGAGTTAAGGTGGTTAGACACGGGAGTTTTTTTATTCTGAAAATGTTGTAGTAAAAAATTCATAATTAATTATTTTTTTGGAATAAAATTATAAAAAAATATGTGTCACATCCAGGCATGAGTCTACTACTTATATATAAAATATTATAATAAAATATTATCATTTGATTATGATTAAATTGGTCAGACATACAACTACTTCTTATTTTTTTCCTAAAATTTTTGTATTGCTGCATTGAAATCTATACTTTTCACCAATCATACTAACTTTTTCTCAAAAAAGGCCTAGTAGTTTAGAAACTACATTCAATTTTCTATATATTCTATTCTTACAACTTTTTGATATTAGGTTCATAGCTAGTTGAAATTTTCACGTCAAGTTGACTAACCCTGATTTGCTAATTTTTCATTGCAACTTAAGGGCATAGTTTGGCCCCTCATAATCTTGCACATACCCTCAAGATCAACAACATGGCATATTGTGTCTTAGGTGATAGGACCAATCTTGATTGGCAACAAAATAGTATCTTTAGAGGTATGCTCTAGATTATCATAGGCCTTGATGGTGATCACCTCATGGGAGATGTTTTCTTCTATGAGGCCAATCTACTAAACAAATTTTAACGTACAAAGATTTAGGGCTGAACCATTATCTATCATGGTCTATTTGATGAAAAAGTTATTGATCATGATGGCAATGCAAAGTGGGAGATTATGATCTAGCTCAATGGATGACATGTCGAATGGCTAGAAAGAGAGGGTGGAAGGTGTGGATAAGTTCCCTACAAGGTTCTTGAACTAGATGGTGTTGATGTCTGTAGAGATGTGGGCTTCTTGGAGGGATTTATTGAGGACTTCTTGATGGAGAGGTGATGTGCAAAGGAGGTCAAGGATGGAGATTTGTGCAGGTGTGTTCCCAAGGTGTTCCAAGAGATTGTATTGTGCACTAGGGATAGTTGTAATGTTGGCATTGGAAACAAATATCTGGCCTCTATGGGTAGTGATGGCACATTGATTATCAACACCTTTGTCATGGATCACGTTTACAGTAGGCTTGACTTGGGACATACAACCAATGAATTTATCGTAGTTGATGTAGGCAGTGGTATAATATTTTCCATCACCATGGTTTCCTTGTTTACCTTTACCTTGGTCTATGGGAGGGTTAACATTGACTGGGTTCTTTCCAGCATTGTATTTAGGAAACACATTTTGGTAGATTTGCAAGTTGGCATTAGGTGACGTCTGGGAAGGGGCATCAATTATGATCTCCTTTTTATCTATGAGGTCCTAGACATAGTTATTGAGTTTCATGCATTTCACAATAGCGTGTCCCTTAACACGTGATATTCACAGTACTCTTTGTCCTTGTATGAGGTGGGCTTGGGCATTGAATCATCAAAAGGTTGTGTCTGTAGATATACAACTAGGTTGGTACTGACCATATGATAGAAGATGGCATCCAAGGGTTCTCCAAGGGGTGTAAAAGTGCACTTTGGGTCATTTTGGACACGAGGCTTATTTCATCCTTGAGTAATAGATATAGCATTGGTTTGATTAGCAGGAGGGTGACAAGGTGGTTGTTGGTAGACTAGTGCTTGCTATTGATACACGGGTGCTTGTGGTTGATAAATGGGTGCTTGCTATTGGTATACTAGAGGACGGTGATTCAGACCTATGACCACAACTTGGACATTCCTGGTGTCTGTGGCTCCATCAATGACCATGTTCTTATTCTTGTTCTAGTATTGAGAATGGTCATTGTTAGGTCTATCCTAAGAACTTTCCTTGTAATGTTTGATACTTCCATCATCCAAAAGAGCTTGCTGAATATCCATGCCCTTTCCCTTAATATCTTGGTACGTTTGAATATAATTCATCTTCATAAAATGAGATAGCTTCAGATGTAGATTATCAATGAAGATCTCAGCAAGATGCTTTTTTGGCAGTTGGTATGACAATCTCATGGTGAGATTTTTCCATCATTGTAAGTAGTCAGCCAGAGTTTCACCCCCCTTTTGTTTGGTATTGCATAGGTCCAATAAGGTGAGCTCATTCTCAATGTTGTGTGGATATTGGGCTACATATTTCTCTAAAAGCTCTAGAAATGTGGAAATAGATCCATATGGTATTTTATATAACCATTCAAGGGGTGGGACCTCCCAAACTCTTGGGAAAAATTTGCATGTGGAATATGTCATTGAATGTCACCTCCTGGCATGCCATGTAGAACTCTTTGACATGGTTGACTTGATCACCCTTCCCTTGATACTTATCAAACTTTGCTGTTTCAAAATGCTTAGGGAAGGGGATTATTGTGATCAATCTATCAAATGGATATAGATAGACTTCCTCAAACTTGAATGTCTTGGTCTTAGTACCAGTCTTAAGCTCTTTGATGACATTTCTCATTTCTTCCCATTCTGATTTTGCAGGTGTTGGAGTGGGTACTCCCAGTGAGAATGGATCTATTGGTGCAGGTGAAAATGGAGGGATGTGTGGAGGATATGGCAAGCTAGGGTATGGGGATTGTCTAGTTGAAAAGGTCATCTGGAATGGGTTATGGCTAGCCTGCTAAGCAATATATTGCTGGTGTAAGGTGGGTGCATGCTGCTACAGGATGAGGGGATTGTTTTGCAATGCTAGGAAGTATTGCTACTGTGGGGTATCTTGATAGAATGGTTATAGTTGGGATTGGTGATGAGTTTGGCCAATATAAGATGGGTGCATACTTGCATTGCTAAGAGGTGAAATAGTGGCTTGCGTGTGCACTATGGGTGGTTGGACATGGGAGTTAGTGGGATGGATAGTGCCAAGCTACTATGATTGTAGAGGAATGGTTTGCTGAGCAACTGATGGCATGGATAAGTAGTTAGTGAATGTGGGAAGAGGCACCATGGAAGAAGGTGGTTGTTATGTTGCTTAGGGGAAGATTTGTTGTTGAGGGATTATTTGGTACAAATGGCCATGTGTAGGTATGCCCATAGCATTTGTTTGCACTTGGTCAAGGCTCCAAGCAGCACCGAACCCTACTAGGTGTTGTGCTATAGGTGTTGTTGTAAGTGTGGGATTTGGGATGCAAGAGGAGGATTCTAGGGTGTTATAGGAAACATTCCTATCATGAAGGAAACTTGTTGGGCCTGTGCTTTAACAATGGATGTAGGGGGAGGAATTTGCATGGATTGAGAATGTGTAATCGCCTGGGTGGATGTAGAAGGGGTGGCCTACGATACTCCTTGTGTTGAAATGGGGATTTGATTTATGATGGGTAGAGGGACCATCTATGCAGCAGCCTATGTAGGGGGTGGTGTTTGCATGGTTAGTTGTGAGGAAGCAAGTGGAGGTGTCACACCCATAATGGAAAAAGGGGTGGTTTAGGGTGTGCTTTGGATGGTAGGAATCATTGCGCTGGGTTGCAAGAAATGCGAGATTATTGAGGCTATGTGGGACACTTGCATGTTTCGATCATGGAGTTGTTGGAAAAGAAAGGGGTCAACATTGGTGGAGATATGATAGGGTTTTGTGGGATCAAAGGTGTGTAACTATGTGGGATGGGAGTACCCTCTTGCACATAGTTTGCCAAGATGGCAAGACGATTTTGGGCAATGATTGCGATTACCATTTGTGCATGTCTTGGAAGGCACATGAAAGCCTCCATGGAGTTTTTGGTAGGTGTCTCATGGGATCTTCCCATACATTCTGAACTGTTGTTTATCGAGGATCATACATCACGATTTCACCTGTGGAATCATTTGGGTTTGCCAAGCTAGCGGCTTGGTTGGGATCCATCCCTTTTCTTTTCTTTGATTATGTCACCACAGGCATGAAAATGAAAAAGCACTAAGACAAGAGGAAATGTAGATGTATTAGAATGATGGTAGGGATGATGACTCCTTAATTTGGATGCGACTAATTATGACGATCTAGATGCAAGATGGCAGATGATGAAGGATTCTAATGGTGGATTTCTCTAAGGGATCATGATGAGCTACCTTTCTTGATGTAGGATCAAAATACATGGGATTTTCATCTCTAGATAGACTTATGATCTTCAGAAAATGAGATCCTTACTAGTGTAAACCAATCTCTGGATCGAGATGATGAGGTTCACAAGAGTAAGTACCAGCTACCCTAGACAAGACTTAGTCAAATGGTGTGGCTAAGATTTTGATTCGAAGCATGAGGTTGGGAAAACTCAAGGTGAATCTTGGGATATGCTGTGGATTTTGGATGATGATTCTAGGATTTTTGGATAGGAGATGATGCTATATGATGCTACCTAAGGGATGATGCAAACATTCCTATGGGAAAACCTAAGATGAAAGGATGTTGAGACAACTTTGCAGTCTTGAAAAAGGAGGAGATTGTGCCTTCTAGTCTTCACTCTCTAGTCTGACAAATCAATGGTCAACTCAGATTCAAAAGGCAAATTGTTTAATTTGAGCATTGTATTCAATATTATCCAATCTAGCTTCATACTTTTCTTCTTCTTAGATTACAGTGATAAGGGGTTTGTAATCTTTCAACTTTCTTTCAAAAACTTTCTTTTCTTGATAAGCATGAGGAGTTGGTAACTTATCTTTCTTGTGCTTCACAGTCTTGGACATAGGTAAAAAATATATCTTCTCTCTGCAAACTTAGGATAGGTCAAGCTAGGAAGTGACTATGGTAAGTATACCTTGGCTTGGTTTGAATAGCGACTTGACTTTTAGGATAGTTTGAGAAATAATCCCACAAGAGACAAAGAAACCTTATGGGATAACATGCAGGTGATCTCTTTTGGAAAAAGAACTTTGTAATTCTTATTTTATGTATGTTCAACATATGTTTTCATTGGGTCTGATCACTTTCAAACATGCACAAGAAATTCCTACCTACAAGACAAGCTTGTATCACAACCTTTTCCCATAGCTTGATATCCCCAAAAGGGAATACATATGGTGAGTAATCTTCAGGCAACCTGAAAAACCACTTGGGTCGATCCTTGCACAAAGATTATGATACTTTTGAGAGTAGATCAGGTAGGCTTATGATTAATGGCTTCTAGTAAGGTCTGTGGCATCCCCCCAATCAGTTTGTATGTGCATGACTCACTTAAGAGCCTAGTTGACCATGCCAAAATCGTAGGGATATTCACCTACCTTGGGCTACCATCAACATGCCTCACCTGAGCTTATGGGGATAAGGTGAGAGTTTTCTCAACACCTTATTTATATATCAGCCAAGGAATTACCGGTTTGAGGTTGTTCTCTAGAGAGGATGCACTTATCTCTAAACATGCCTCCCTAGAAGTGTTTTCAATCGGACTTGATCTTTCTCTTCACCAAAGATCTGCAAAGGCAAGGGAAGAGGATAAAGATACAAGTGGATTGCTTCCACGTCACTTACTTTAACAAGGTTTATGAAAAAATTGAAAAGGTCAGAGGAAGTGTTGAAAAACACTCCTTCAAACATGCCAAGAAGTATTCATTCCAAATTGAACCTATCTTTAGACTAAGTTTTTTATTTTCTAGAACATCAAACACTCATGTTTAGCATGCAAGGTTCTTTTTTGAAAGATAAATGAGAATGCTTAAAAATTAGAGATTGCTTTGCAAAAACAAGGGAAGTGTTACTCTTCTTAGCATTCAAGATTGTTTTTGATCAAATTTTAAGCACCAAATGAAGTGTTCATTGCATTGATTCTTTGTCCCTTATGCATTCGAGATTGAATTATGTTGATTTTAAGCACCAAAAAGGAAGTGTGATGTTTGCCTTGTTCAATTTTAACCCATGTTCATTTTAAACCCAAATTGAAAAGATGAACTATTGTTTGACATACACTGTTCTTTTTAATGCACCAAAAATAAAGTGAGTTAATTCTGTTATAAAAATTTAACCTGCATTCCTGCAAAGACCTACAAACCTACAGCAGAAAAACTATGTTCCCGCAAAGCCGTACAACCATTCCCATAGACTATCAAAAAAATCAAAATAATAGGAAATAAATATAGACAGAACTTTGATACTTGCAGTCATGATCCTGCAAGTTAGACAGTGTTCCCATAGGTCAACTGTCAATCCCATGTTGCGGGAATGAAGGTAGAAAATTTTAGAAAATTGAAAGGACCGTACGGCTTACAAATGTTTAACAGTCAATCTTGTCAGGTCAAAAAACAATCCTGCAATAGTCAAACAATGATCTCACATTGTGGGAATGAAGGAAAAAAATAAAAATAATAGTGAAAATGTCATATGGCTTACAGAAGGTACACAGGCAATCCCGCCTGGTGAACGTGCATTCCCACATTGCGGGAGTGTGATCTCACAAAAAGGGTACAGTCAATCACTAGCAAAGTTGAGACAAAGAATAGAAAAAGATGAAAAATAGAACTTTTTATCATGGGAATGCATTCACGTGAATCTGTACAAGTGTTCCCATGGAGAAAATAGCATTCCCATGTCCGTACAAGCGTTCTCACAAAATTGAGAATTTTTGAAAGTTGATACTATGTAAAATTTGAAGGTGGGAACGTCTGTGGAAAAAAGTCTTCTTCTACCCTAAACCTACAAAATACGCAAAAATGCCTTGCAAAGCACTAAAACAATAAAAAAACTTTAGTATTTAGGTTAGTTTTGCAATAAAAAAGGATGAAAAAATGAACAAGAATGACCCTAGAAATGGGTCCCATAGGGCGTACCAAAATGTAATACCTAAAATATAGTGTTAAGGCATAGAAAGCAAGCTTCACAAACCAAAGGAATGCAAACTTCACAAACCCAAGAAATCTCCAAGTTGTAGAAGATTTGTCGAAGGATAGAATGTGTACTCAAATGTTATGCTCAAGTTTCAATGGATGGTTTGGTTCTTCAAAATGGCATGATAAATTTTCTCAAATAGTAGAAGATAATTAAGGACAACTTCTCTTTTATAGAAAGAGGTATGAAATGGACGGTCAAGATTAAGAGGCAAAAGGGGAATGAACAAGGGTGGAGATGCATCCAAGAGAGAGCACATGGATTGTGCTTTCTCAAATGCATAGCATTGTGACAAGTGTCACAATGGGGGAGGATGAGAGGAGAGGTCAAATGCTTGAGGGATGTGTCCACTTTGGAAGGTGTGAGAGGGGACAAATGTGTAAGAATGTGTAAGAGGCTTTATGATTTTCTATTGGAGGATGTGGAGGTGTTGACATGGGGGTTGACTTGTGATGGATTAGCATTTCTTAATCTTGGATTATGATTGTGCAAATGTTTAAGGGGGGATTAGACTTAGTTGAGAGGGTAAATGGAGGATTAAAAGGATGTGATGGGAGGAGAGAGAATGCATGGAGGGTTAGATTAGCTAAGCATGGATTATTAGCTAATAGAGGAGCATTAGAATTTTTAGAATTAAATACTTTATTTAATTCCAAGTGGGGGAAAAAGGGGTTTATGAATTAATTAATTTAGATAAATGTATCCATTTAAATTAATAGAGGAATAGGGATTTAATTAATTATCAAATTATAGGTTTGTCATTTTGATAATTAATTAGATTATAGTTAATTAATTAAATTAATTAACTAGGTGATGACATAAATTAATTAAATAATAATATTTAATTAATAAAATGCCTATAAGAAGACTGAATAAAATTACTAAATGATGTAATCAAATTTAGATGTCTACAATATGTTTTACTAATTTTTTTTCTATTTTTGAAGTAGCATCTTCTCGAATGTTAAAATACCCACTTGCGGTATTTTGAAATTATAATAATCAAAATAATATAAAACTTATATGATGATAATCTTAACTTTGAGCTCTACAAAAGGGTATTTTTATATTTTAAAAAAATATTATTAAAAAGAGTAGGAGCTATTGAAACATCATTTTTCTAAAATAATTTTATTTTTTTGGTAAATGGTATAAAACATGCATTTAATAGAGATTTCTTATTGGAAAAATTGAAACGCTTATCTAGACCTTAGCCATAATGAATCTATCTAGACTATATGTTTGAGGTAAATTAATTTTCATTTAGAAATACTCAAATTTAGTTGTACTGATAAGTTAGCCTGAAATGTGACATGACTTTGTGCTTTTACCCTTACCAAGTTATTTATTTTTTTATTTCTATTGAGGCCAACTCTTGCAATTAATTTTGGTCATAGATTTAATATTGGTATCTATCATTGGGAAGCTTGTGGACCCAAATCTAGTCATTCCTTCTGTTAATGGTGGATCTGAAGGCCAACTTGTTCAGTAACCTCTTGTATAAATATAGTTTCTTGGTTAGAGTTTATCGAGTCGGCTTGAGATTGGAGATAGAACATAGAAGATTAGAGATTGTGAGAAGATCCTCACATGTTTGAAGACTTATGTACTTGATTGTAATATCTGGCCTAAACTGAGAAGGCCTTATAGCCCAACATGTATGAATCAATTTGAAGATAATATATGAAAGATATCCTGTATTCTCTCTCTCACTTCTTGTGTTGTCTCTTTCACGTGTTGTTCTACAAGGTGGATCTAGTTAGGGTGTACCTTTGGCTACTCTCCCTATCTACCTTTGCATCAGGTGGTATTAGAGCTAGGTTTGTGAATCTAGGTTTAAAGGTTCCTTCTTCTGAAGCCCTAGTTGAATTGTTGTGGGGTAGTAGATTGTAATCTGACCTACAATTGCAGAGGGTTTCCAAGATGGTTCATGGGAAGCGAGATGTGGATATAGGATTGGCAAACATGTTGAGACAACTTTCTGCTAGATTAGAAGCTGTGGAAACAACCTAGACAAGAGGAAGACATCTTGAAAATGTTAGTGATGATGAAATTGAAGAGGAACAAGGTGATGTAGAACCTATACCTATGATGGATCAGGTTGAGGAAAGATTATTGACAGCTTTGACAAATCTGAAGTCTACACCACACTTTAATCCTCTTGAGTATAGTGGAAAATTAGATTCTAATGAATTGATGGACTCAATCACTGAGATGGAGAAGTACTTTGAGTATGCAAATGTACTTGAGGAAAAGAAAGTAAAAATTGCAAGCACAAATTTGAAAAGTCATGCATCCTTATGGTGGGAACATCTGTAGTTGGATAGAAAGAGGAAACACAAAGACAAAATCAAGGTATGGAATAAAATAGTGAATAAATTGAAAGAAAGTTCTTACCTTGTGATTATCAGATTAACCTAGTTAGGAAAATGAAAAGTTTAAAGAAGAAAGATAGCTTGGTAAAATAATATACTGAGGAATTCTATAGATTAGATATCAGATCTAGACATGATGAAGATGATGTGGAAAGAATTGCTAGATATTTGAATGGTTTGAGGGTTTCCATCTAAGAAGAAATTAGTTTGGTCAAGTTGGAGAACTTTGAAGAGGCTTATCAATTTGCATTGAAATCTGAGGAGAAATTCAACAAGAGACATGAGAAAATACAAAGAGGTAGAGGTGGTAGATTCCCTAGAGGAAGAGGTAGATCTCATGGTGAAAATAGTAGATCTAAACCTGAAAAGACAAGTCTGGATAAAGGCAAGAAATGGAAAGGTGAAATTTCATCTAGAGGCAGAGGCAGTAACTACCAAGGTGGTTATAAAAAAGGTGGTTTCCAAAGAACGTGTTACAATTGTGGAGAAGGACATAGATCATTTGAGTGTACACATGCAAGCAAGAAGGTTGGTAGTAGTAGAAATTCTTTGGTGTAAGAAGAGTCGCTGAATGAACTTGAGAAGGAAAATAACTTGATGGTAAGGAGAGAACTTTGGAGTGAAAGAAATAAGGAAGATCTAATAAGGAAAATTTTGTTCAAAACTAGATGTAGAGTTTCTGATGAAGTTTGGAAGGTTATCATTGATAGTGGTAACTCAAAGAATCTAGCATCTGAGGAAATGGTTACAAAGTTGTAGTTGAAAAGATTGGAATATCCGAAGCCCTATAAAATTTCATGGATCAAGGATGAGCATACACTCTTGGTAAGTGAACAATGTTATGTGAATTTGAAAATTGGAAAGTACTATGATAAGGTGTTGTGTGATATCATACCTATGGATTTTTGTCATATTTTGTTGGGTAGACCTTTGCAATATGATAGACATACTATATATGATGAAAGATTGAATAAATATACTATTTGGGCTAATGGAAGAAGACAGATCTTGTTACCTTTGATTGAAGAACCTGGTAGTAATTTTTTCACATCTTTGAAAGTTTTCTTGATGGAAGGAAGAAAGTTTGTTAAGGATTTAGAGAAGAATGGTGTATGTTTTGCTGTGATTCCTAACAAACTGAATATGAAAAAAGAGGATAGTATACCTGAGGAGATTGATAAGTTAATCATCGAGTATAATGAAATTATTTCTAATAATACTTGATGGTTTTCCACCAAAGAGAAGTATTGATCATTGCATGGATCTAATCCCTGGAGCTAGTTTATCGAATAAGGCACCACATTGGTTGACACCTATCGAGAATCAGGAATTAAACTGACAGATTCAAGAGATGTTGCAAAAAGGTTTGATTAGAGAAAGTTTGATTCCTTGTGTAGTACCTGTTGTATTGGAACCTAAGAATAATGGAGAATGCCAAATTTTTAATGATTCCAGAGAAATCAACAAGATAATAGTGAAATATATGTTTCCCATATTGAGAATGGATGATTTAATGAATAGTTTAACTGGAGAAAAGTATTTTACCAAAATTGATTTGAAAGGTGGGAATCATCATATCAGAATCAAAGAAGGTGATGAATGGAAGATTTCTTTCAAGAAAAAAGAAGGTTTGTATGAGTGGTTGGTTATGCCTTTTGGTTTAATTAATGCATCAAGTACTTTTATGAGATTGATGAATGAAGTTTTGAAGAAAATATTGGGTAAGTTTGTGATTGTATACCTAGATGATATTATGATATTCAATAAGACTAGAGATGAACATTTGTTGCATGTTAGACAAGTACTACAGAGATTGAAAGAGGAAAAGTTGTTGATAAATATAAAAAAGTGTTCATTTATGAAAGAGGAGATTGTGTATTTGGGATTTGTGATTTGAGATTTCAGCTAATGGTTTGAAGATGGGTCCTGAAAAGGTTGAAGCTATTTTGAATTGGCCTATACCTAAGAATGTTAGTGAGGTAAGATCATTTCATGGTTTGACAAGTTTTTATCGAAAGTTCATTAGGAATTTCAATTCAATTTGTAATGCTATGATTGAGACTGTGAGAGGAGATAAAAGAGAATTCAAGTGGACACATGGAGCTGATAAAAGTTTTGAGATCTGAAGTAGAAGGTTGCTAAATTACATGTGTTAGCATTACCTAATTTCAATAAGGTATTTCAAGTTGAATGTGATGCAAGTGGAAGTGTAATAGGAGTTGTATTGAGTCAAGAAGGTAAACCCATTGCTTTCTTTAGTGAAAAGTTAAATGATGCAAGAAAATAATATTCTATGTATGATCAAGAATTCTATACTATTGTTCAAGCACTAAATAAATGGAGACATTATCTAATACCAAGTGAATTTGTATTATATACCAATCATAAAGCTTTACAGTATTTGGGTAGTCAAAATAAGTTGAATCAGAGACATATGAAATGGGTTGAGTATTTGTAGAGCTATACATTTGTGATCAAGCATAAGAGTGGAGTCACTAATCGAGTTGTCGATGCATTGAGTAGAAGAAGATCTTTGATGATTGAGATGAGAATTGAATTTCTTGGATTTGATGACATGAGAGATTTGTATGAAACTCACCCTGATTTTTCTAAGCCATGGAGAAAGTGTAGAGCACCTATTCAAGATCAATCAAGTACTAAATGGGAAGAATATTTCATTCAAGAAGGTATGTTGTTTAAAGGTACATTCAATTGTGTATACCAAGAGGACCATTGAGAACTAATTTTATAAAGGAGAAACATAGAAGTGGTTTGGCTGGACATTTTGGTATTGATAAAACACTATATTTTCTTAAGGAGAAATACTTTTGGCCATAGTTGTATATAGATATTCAAAAATTTGTGAAAAGTTGTGGAATTTGTCAAGTTGAAAAAGGAGTAAGTCAGAATACTGGATTGTATACACTAATTTTTGTTCCTGAGAAACCTTGGATTGATATCAATATGGATTTTTTTCTTGTCTTATTGAAGATAGTAAGAGGTAATGATTCTATATTTGTGTTTTTGGATAAATTTTAGAAGATGATACATTTTATACCTTGTAGAAAAACATCAGATGTAGTACATATAATAGATCTTTTTGTCATGCCCAAAATTTAACCAACTAAAAACACAACAATTTTTTTTTAAATGAAATGTTAAAGAGTAATGTTCCAAGGTTAAGTGTAAGTTGGAAATAGATTAATCGATTAAAGTCTAGAGTCAAGTTTAGGAGAGCATTATGCTAAAGAGAAACAATAGGATGATTGGGTCTAACAGACTAAAGTTCATAACTATTGTTGTAAAAGTATTGAGTTTTGAAAGTGGAATCCTAGTTTATATAGTTTCCATTTAGAGCTTTTGTTCATGGTGCATCCATGGAATCTAGGGCATTTAATAATTGTCTTAACCCAATTAGGCTATACCCACAATAGTATGTCTACCAAGATTAAGGCTCTTGAATAGGGTTCGATTCAATGATAGGATATTAAATCCTGCGATGAGGGTTCGAGGGATAATTACATTAACGCTTGGATTCAATTATAATATGACAATGAACCCTATGATGTTAATTAGAACATAATGTTATCTAATGGTTCAAGAAAATTGATGACTATGCCACCCCTTTACATTACCTTCTTATAGAATAAATTTTTTACTAAGGCAATTCATTTCGTTTAATCATAATCCTAAAGATTAGCAATGATTTAAAATTTAAATAAAACCCATCAATCTAATATCAATTATTTTGTTGTAACTACTATATAAGCAATAAAATGAACTATGGAGTTAACTAATTGATTTCTTAATGAATCAAACATATTAACAATAAATCCTTTCCTCATTATCTAATTGATTAAATTATTGAATAAATGTTCTACCAACAAATAATAATTAAAAATAACAAATCATCTTAAGTATCTATTCACAAATTAAATAAATCCAAATATTTATTATTGCTAGTCTTATTTAAATGAATTATCAAATGAATAAAATAAAACATTAGCTTAGCAAGTTGATATATTAAAGGCTAAATCTTAAGCACACTAACCAAAATCCCCTAACTAGTTACTAATCTTACTAACTCATCAAATAACAATTTGATTTAATAAAATAGATTTGTACCTATTGTTATTAAATTTCTTTAACTAAGGAATACTTGCATGAGGAGATATGTCAACAATAAAAATAAACTAGTAAAATAAACATTAATCAAATTCAAAAAGTGACCTACTAATCCAACTTATCAAAGCTATAAGGGTGCACATAACCAAGAGGGGAAAAGAGGTGACAAGATTTGAGGGTCCCACCAACCTATGCAAGAGATTTTTGCATGCTTCAAGGGAATTAGGTGACAAGTCAAGGGCATAAGTAAATACATGTCAGCAAGGAGGTACAAAGCCCTACCCAAGGTTATGTCTTGGGTGGTACGCATGGCAAGGAATGTGGGGGTTGACTTGTCAATCAAGACAAGCATTTACTCCCAGCATGGTACATGAGGGAATGAGCATAGGCGTAGGTTCTTGGGGTAGGTACTTTACTTAGTGTTATGACATGATGCAAGACAATTATTTATGTTACATTCCAACTTGCAGCCCAAGGTCCTACGTAGGATAAAGGTAGAGAAATTTTATGAATAGATTGATTTGAAAATAGTATCATAGGCAAGGATAATTAATCTTGGAGTGGGTCTCACTAGTATGCATAGGGTAAAATAAGTCATTATGTCATTTGTTTTATAAATATTATATTAATTAAGGATTAGTTGATAATAGTATGGGATAAGATAGGGGTTTAGGTTATTGATTATAAATAGAAAGGGCATATTGGGAAGGGAAGGGAATATTCTCTATGGCAAGAGAATTATTTCCTTCCCATACAAAATCCAGAGAGCATTTTTGCTCTCTAAAAACTGGGAAGTGCTATTTTGCCATAGCCCTATTTTTAAATTTCTTTGCTTGTTATAAGAGATCTAATAGTATGAATTGATTACTTAATTAGTGCATTATTCTAAGGAGCATTATGGGATGGATATTAATAGTTTGTGATTTTAACATAGTAATCTAACATGTTCATTTGTTCATAGTTATCATGATTCAATTTAGAGGAATAGAAATGAGGTTTGTTCAAATAGAGATTGATTATAATGAATATGAAAGTTACAATCAACATTAGTGAGTTTACTAAATTCATTCATCAACCCAAGTTTGTAATCTAATGAAATTATTTCCTTGTCTATTCTATCAACCTTGGATATTATTTCACCAAGAAGAGAAACTTTCCTATTACAAGACTAGAATATAATAAGCATGAGAGAAATGATTCATTATGGTAATCTCTTCAAATACAAATACATATTCTTCATGAAGGAGAAGTATTCACATTTTACAACAAGACAATACATATTGGTAGTATTACTCAATGAGAGTTTAAAAAAGAATAACAAAACTTCTCTCCATTAGAAATCACATACAATTTCACAATGGCCAAAAGACATGAAAATAACATTACAACTTTCAACCAAGAGATCAATCTCATTACAAGAGGATCCATAATACAACAATAGGGCTGTCATCACACAACCACACCAAAATGGAGAACTCTCCAAAGCTTTATCCACAAGTTCTTGACTTCAAACCTAAAAATCCAAGAATAGAACCATGGGAAGCTCACCTCCCATCCTAGGTCTCAAGGAGACCACCCCCGAGCTAGGAGAATCAATAACCAATGGGTGACAATCACACATTCACATAACATGAATACAACAACAAGAACACCCTCCCAAGGCTTGCACAAATGGATTCACCATGAACCCATACCAAGGGGTGAAGGTGGACTTCCATGTAGGAGAATTCCAAAATAATACATACAAATAACATGCCTCTTCAAGGCTAAAACCACATACATCTTTCCAACCAATCTTCTCCTTATCTCCCCCAAAATAAAGATCAAATACAATGGCATGCAAGGGCCCATACACCTTGCATTTTTTTTTCCCTCTTCTCTCCATGAGAAAAGACTCTACACTATCATAGAATCCAACTAAGTCATTCCCCCATACATGGCCACTTCTTCCCTATCCAAGGGTGAGTAATGCCATTACACCCTTCACAAAAACTCCCATATTCAAAAAAAAAGATAAAATCATAAACAAGGATTCAAACCAAAAATATCATTCCCATAGATAATAGCAACACAAATACATGAACATATGCAAGAGAATGAAGAACATACAAATCTAATTGCAACAAAAAAAAAAAAAGGTCTTTCATGGCAATGGAGACCAACCTTCATAATGTGTTATGGCAAATGAATTTTGAGAAGAGCCCAATCCCTTATCCTTCCTCCAATCCAAAACCCTAATGTCTCTAAAAGTAGAGAGTGGTTGAACACCCACTAAGTCACCCAAGGGCCTCTAAAAAGACCTCTAACTTATATCCCCCTGTTGGTGTCCAAAATGATGCTTATGCTCTTTAGGCTGCCAGTATACCCTCAGAGGGATTTTAGGAATGGTTAACTCCAAAATTGCTATGAGGTCTTAGGGTAACTGGACCAGCTATAGGGACAAGACTGCCCTCTTCTACTTCTGAATCTACAAAACCAAGGTGGGTGCACCTAACCTAGTATAAAATAGACTTCATACACCAAGAACTAGGTTCATATAACAGATAAGTGGATAGCAAGAATGTACTGAATGTTAACCACACACTCATTGACTCTCCACTATGGGATAGGACCTCAAACAAACCAAATACTGAAAATCTAAAGGAATGGTTCTTAAATTATGTGTTTGAATCATAACAACAACAACAATCAGTATCTGTTGATAAAGAAATAATCATTTAGGCCAGTGCCTCATTCATTGGGCAAGATCTCCTAGAATATGACTGCTACACACACCAGACAATAGCTGAGATTCCAAGCCATACACACATCTATAATATCCTTTACTACTTAAATGAAATCCTCACATAGACAAGAGATAGACCTATGTCTCATCTAAAGCATAATTTAATCTAATCCTGGATCAGAACTGAAAAATGAAGACATATGCATGGATAAATATTCAATGAACTAGAAAGTTCAAAATCTATCTGCAATGACACAAAGGAGAGATAAGGATCATATATTTTCATTAAGTATGAAGAATCCTTAAGTGTAAACAATCAAATCGGAGGAATCAAGGTTGCAAATTACAGCTTAGACCTACAACTTTCTCTCTGTCATCAAAAAATACCAAAACCGGTCATTACAACTCAGATTGGGCAGAAGACTCACAACCAGAAGTTTGAAAATCAACTCCTCCCCCTCTACCAAATGATCATCAAAATCCCTTTATACCAGGGTTACATTACAAGCACAATGATCATTTCAAAATCACCTAACCCCACCAAGAAATAAACATAGACATGACAGGGTTCAAGCCACAGCAAAAAGCTCAAACAGTCCAATCAACCAGCTACAAACACTTCTTGAGCCAAGGTTGTAATCATTACTCATGGTACAAATCCCTCTACAATCAACCATCAAGCACCCTGGACCACACTACAAATAGCTTGTCCAACTCAAAAAAAATTACTCTAGCAGGTACAAAACAACCCCTGGAAACAACCACAGAGCCCCTGGACCACACCGTGACACCAACCGCCACCAAACCAGGTCAAAAACTACCACCAACACCATAAATTTTGGTACCCCCTGTCGCTGGAAACACTACACTCCACAGAATTCAAATTTGAATCCCAACAGCTACTTTGCATTTCGCAGGCTTTATGTTTTTTAACCGTTTTCCCCCAGCTGCGCAATCGCGCGGTCACAACTCTCACCACCATAGGAAATGGGCTCACCTTACCCTCTACGTAATCACCGATGCTAGACCATGGCCACAAAAGGGTTTGTCTCATGTTCGCAAGTCAGGAAATTGGCTCACGTGAACATGCGACAAGCCGCTACCTTACAACCTCTCGATCGTCAAATCATCACCGAGATACCCAAGCCTGGGCCCACATTCCAAATCCACCACCCTGCTAGCTTGGACCAACTGGAGATCACCATGACACCACCTACCACCGAGTCATTGCCGCAACTTCCATGGACACATGGCACCCTATCGCATGATCATATAGCCCGGAAGTGGGTTATGCGAACATGCGACAGCCTGCTTACATTAACCACCACCGGTACCACCAAACTGCTACCAGACCACTCTACCTATGGGCCCCAAGGACACATGGCAAGTGGTCGCATGATTGCATAGCCAAAATTTGGGCTATGCGATCATGCGACAGCCAATCATAGGCTACCACATGTTCATCTTCGGGACCACACCAAAGAAGCCAAACCCTTTCGGAGGATTGAATGGTTGTCACAAAAGTGCATAGCCTTACTTTTGGCTATGTGATCATGCAACAATCATTGATCCTTTGACATGTCAGGACCTTCTACCGAATCTGGAGACCAAGTCCCACCACATATCGCACTTGCGCACTAAAGCAAAGTAGACCACCAAGCAGCTGCACAGGACACGGGACCCACACAGCTAGGTGACAAGCGGTTGCATGATCACATGTCAGAAAAGTCAGACATGTGGCCATGTGACAGCCAATTAGGAAGATCCCAGACCCACCATCCCATTGAACTTGCACAGTTAAGACATAGTCGAAAACACACAAAGTTTTTGGCATCAAAAGATAAGTGCATAAAGCTTGAAGGCAAAGGGTCAAAAATAATGCAGGTTTTCAGAAAAAGCTCAAAAACACACAGGAATAGCGACAGATTGAAAGGTAACAGGGAAGCCGAAAACAACACGGGTTTTCAAAAACACTATGGGTTTTGGACACTATGGAAGAATTTAAAGTTTTCTTCCCGCGAACCTTGAAACTCAAATAACTTTCTGGGCTTGGTGAATTAGGAGATTCAGATTGGACCAGAGCTTGGTGAAAACACAAGGAACATAGGGGTAGGACACTTAATGAAAACATTTGCAGGGAGGAGGCCACTTTCACAAGATTTTGTAATGACTAGAAAAATGGCCTAACAGTGGCTCTTTCTGGGGACATGTATCTCCTGCAGATACAATGAGGAAACTGAATCTATTGGAAGAGAAGACCACAAAATTTTGAACCAAAAACAACCCTAAGAGACCTAGGGAAGAAACCTAACTACTGCTCATGGAAAAAGATACTTCAAGAGAAGTAAAACTTTAGGAATTATCCATGAACAAGCAATTCCAAAGCGCCACCAGTTAGATCTTTCAGAATATATGAATTAACTCCCCATTTACTTTCAATGAGATAAGGACCCAACCAAATAGGATCAAACTTACCATGTCATCCCTTATCCTCTAGCCTGGCATTCCACATCAGAACAAGATCACCAGCCCCAAAACTCCTTTGAGTGGTCCTTTTATCAAATAAGCTCTTACACTGTGTCTGAAGTGTTTCATTTCTTTCATGTGCATCTCTTCTTATCTCCTCCAACTAGATTAACTCATCCATCCTTAGTCTCATTTCATCATCTAAGTCTTCATCATATGCCTAGATGAATTTATACATTTGCAATAGATTGTTCTGAGGTAATCTAGCTCCAATCTCGTAGACTAGATCAAATGGGGCACAACCTATGGCCTTCTTTATAGTCACTTTGTCAGCCCACAATGCCCACCATAACTTTGAATCCCATGCTTTCTTATTTTTGTCCAACACCATTTTGAGAATCTTGATCAAGCTTTTATTACTGGATTCTACCTGGCCATTCCCTTGTGGATGATATGGAGAAGAAAATGAAATGTGTATCCCATAATTCTTACAAAAATCATCAAACTCCTGGGATCTAAAACACATCACATTGTCTACCACTATTGTTTCTAGACATCCAAACCTAGTGAGAAAATTTTGCATCATGAAATCAATAACAACTTTACTAGTGGCCCTCCTAGTAGGGATAGCTTCAACCCACTTGGTAAAATAGTCTATTGCCACTAATATGTAGGAATGCCCACCACTAGACTTGTTTGGAATCTCACCTATGAAATCAATACCCCACTTCTGAAAAGGAGACTGAACTGAGACAGGCCTGAGTGGCAAATTCCCACTAAATTTCAACTTTCCTGCAAACCTTTGGCATACATCACACTTCCTCACAAACTAATGCGTGTCCCTAAAAACTATAGGCCACTAAAATCTAGACCTGAGAATCTTGTGGGCTGTAGCCTTTGCCATGTAGTGTCCTCTGCACACACCTTGATGCATTTCTTCCATTAGAATCCTAGATCTTTCATGGTCCACACACTTTAGCAATACTCCTTCATTGCTTCTCCACCACAACTCACCATGAATAATGGCATATCTCACAGATTGTAACCTAATAGTCCTTTTCTTATTTTCACTCATCTCAAGGGGGAGGAACAACTTGTGCAAGTAATTGATGACATCCCTATACCAATCACAACAGTCCAAATCACAAATGTATGGCCTCTCTTCCTCTTCTAGCATATTCACATGATTAGCAATCAGATTACTTTGTGCCATCAACTTTGCAAGGCCTAGGCCTCTCACCAATTTTGTAATCTGAATATCAATATTAAATTCTTGGATCTTGTTGATCCATCTACATCTTTTTCTTGATACCTCTTGTTGCACCAATATGTCTTTAACAGTAGCACTAGGGACATAAGCAACCACCTTAGCTCCCACAAGATAACACCTAAAGGCCTTGACTGCTTTGACTAGGGCATAAGCCTGCTTCTCAACTATATCATACTTTAGTTTTGCTACATGTAAGGACTTGCTAAAAAATGATATAGGTTGCTCATATCCATCTAAATTCTTCTGTAATAAGACTGCTGCAACCGTATGATAAGAAGCAAAAGAGAAAATCTGCATAGGCCTACCATAATCAGGGGTCCTCAAAACAGGGGCATCTTTAATGGCTTGTTTGATACTTCTAAAAGATTCATCTGCTTCTTCATTCCATTCTAGCTTTGCATCTTTTTTCAACATCCTAGAGATGGGAATACAAATTTCTGCAAAATTTGTAACAAATCTTCTTATAAAATTTACCTGCCCAAAGAAAGACTATATTCCTTTAACATTTCTTGGTGGTGAAAGCCTATCTATTGCCATAACCCTTTCTGGATCAATTCTCACTCCGTCCTTGAACACAATATGTCCTAAGAGCTTGCCTTCTATAACACCAAAAGAACACTTCTTTGGATTCAAAGAAATCCCATACTCTAGAGCTCTGATGAAAATCTTTTCTAGATGCTCACAATGTTGATCTTCCTTCTCTGAATATGTTGTAAGATCATCCTGGTATACCACTAAAAACTTGTTTATGAAATCAGCAAAAGCTACATCCATAGCCCTCTGAAAAGTTTCTCCTACATTTGTCAGGCCAAAAGGCATCCTAACATAGACATATGTTCCCCAAGGAGTGGTGAATGCAATCTTGAATTGTTCTGACTCCTTGACCATGACCTGATTATAACCAGAGAAACCATCCATCATGGACATCAACTCTGACCCTGTAACTCTCTTCAGCATATTTTCCATATTAGGGAGACCATAGTTGTCTTTCAAAGAATTGACATTCAAATTTCTAAAATCAACACACAGCCTAATGTCACCATTCTTTTTTCTGACTGGAACCAAATTTGACACCCAAGTAGAATGTCTGACAGGCTTGATAATGCCAGCATCCATCATCTTTTTGAGTTCATCTTGCATTTTTGGTGCCAAAGTAGGGTTCATAGGCCTTAATTTCTGCCTAAAGGGTTTAGTTCCTTCCTTTAATGGTATCTCATGTTGAAAGAGATCTTCTCTATATGCCTTCAAATCTTCATAAGACCATGCAAAGACATGTCTAAATTTTTTGAGAAGATCAATTATATTTCTTCTAGTTCTTTGAGATAAACATTTACCTATGTAAACATTCTTTGGTTCTTGGCTTGTCCCCAGATTTACTTCCTCTAAATCACTTACCCTGTCAACAAGTCTAGCTACACAAGCCCTCTCTTTATCATCAAATTCTCTCTCAAGAGCAACCAATCCCCTTGGGATTCTATTTGACTTCAATTTTAGTACCTCCTTTCCAAGGACACTCTCTTTTCCATCTTTGTTGTCTACATAGGTGCTGAAATCCATTTCCTGACCATCAAAGTGAGACTCACACTGCAAGAACCTCAAAATATCCTGATCATCAGAAAATACTTGCCAATTCACAACATTATCTGGGATAGAAGGTCTGGACTTACACTCAATTCTAGATATCCCCACAAAGGTAACATCCTCTGGCCTTAAGGCTATGTTTTCTAGTAAATCCGCCATCTTGTTCTGGCTTCTATCCACCCAATCAATACAAAAGGCACTGAAACATTCAATTTCATCCCATACAACATTCCTATATTGTTTCAGCGTTTGGTTTTTTGATGCATACTTTGATCTAATCTGAGATACTATTAAATCAGAATCACCAATCACCCTAAGATGTTTGATCCCATGTTTTGATGCTTGTCTCAAACCAATCAATAGGGCTCCATACTTTACAACATTGTTTGTGCAAGGAAACAAGAGAGTGAAAGAAAACTTAAAAGTCTTACCACTCGAGGATACCAACAACACTCCTGCTCCAGCACCTTCCTTAGAATTTGCTCCATCAAAATATAATGTC
Organism: Chamaecyparis obtusa; assembly: GCA_027943335.1. Lineage (NCBI taxonomy): Eukaryota > Viridiplantae > Streptophyta > Pinopsida > Cupressales > Cupressaceae > Chamaecyparis > Chamaecyparis obtusa. The sequence goes on from BSBK01011631.1 coordinate 47,650, forward strand.
CATAGGACATTACCCTCCTTTTCATTCTCCTCAATCATATGTGGAGTTCTAGCTTCCCTTGACACCTTCACATTCTCTCCTTCAATGTCAAAAGTGGCAAAGGACAAATCACATTGAATACTTCCTCCCATGGAGGCACTCCACTTTCTAGATAACAACATTCCATATTGAAGAGGAATATCAACTACAAGAACACTCATAGTCAACTGTTTGTTAGGAAATGCAACTAATTTATAAGGCAGAGCCTTAATGGTACCAATAACTGGCACTTCTCTTGAGTCCATAGCTTGGCATCTCCCATGAGGTGTATCAACCTTTAGTCCTAATGATTTCATGATCTCTGCAAGCATGACAGTGTTTGAATCTCCAGAATCAATCATGTAGTTCTTCAATATTTTACCATCAATCACAAGGGACAAGAAGAAAGGATCAATTGTCCCCACTGCATTGTTTACAACATTTGTATCCAAGAAGATTTGAGGGATCTTAGAAACAATTTCTTCACTCTTACTATCAGGTGTGTCTTCCAAGGAAGCCACATGTTTGTCATTTCTACTCATTTCTTGGATTCCTGCAGAAGAAACACCACTTACCCAATTCAAGGCCTTGACCTTGTGTTCTTCTATTCTCATCATTTCCAAAAGTGGAACCTTGACAGTGATCTGTGAAAGCAACTTAGACATATCTATTGGAACATACTTCTGGCTATTCATGTCCTCTTCAAAAATAGTGACAACTTTATCCTTTGTGGACTCAGATTTGTCCTTGAGAGAGGATTCCTCTTCCTTCTGAAAGGTAGGAAAAACCACATCTGATATCTTTTCTTTGTTTCTAGGTTCTGTAAAAGGCATAATTTTCTTTTTTACCTTCACTTGGTCAGCAACACAAGCACCCCTGCCCTTTTCTTCATGTTGTTGTACACTATTTTATGTCCTCTTAATGAACATACTGCCTGATTTACTAGTTGCATTTCTAACTGTCCCATTTCTCAAATTGTAATTGCTTCTAGCTTGAGTGACCATGTCTGCAGTGATTTGAGCAATTTATTCATCTGATGGTCTTCTTAAAGAAACTTGCTCCTCACCCCTTACTGCACCACATCCAACATCATCAAACTCTTCTTCTTCTTCATCATCAAACTTTGCTCCTCACCTTCTTGATTATCAGGTAAATTCAAAGAAATGACACAATGCTCTTGACTATGAGGAGATTGACAAACAACACACCATGGAACCTCATCAGCTAAATTCACTGAATTTCTCTGCAAAGGATCAAAGATCCTTCCATCAGGTCTTTCCTACTTGGTTGGGAGAATGGGCCTGCCATCTTTCCACTGGGTGTTGTAGGGGTAATTTTGCATTCTTGGTTGTTTGCTAAAATTGTTTGGAGCTGACCTCTCCATAGTCACAACCCTGTTGTTTCCCTTTTCTCCAGGCTTTAAACCTTCCAAAGCCTTTAAAATCTATTTTAGATTGTTATCCTCTTTGGGTTTAGAGTTAGCAGACCTTCCCATTTCTCTCTTACTCTGCATTTGAGGCCGGCAATCATCTCTTCTTCCTATCTTTCCTGATATTCTTCTATTTCTCTCTATGTTGATGGCCAATTTGTAAGCTTCCCCAAGAATTCTAGGGTTCTTATCTCTCAAGAGATATCCCATCTTTGCATCAAAGGCATTCAAGTATGTTACAAGGCACACCCTATCATCTAGTCTGATAACTTGCAAGAGCCTATGCATAGCCTTTTGGAATCTTATATTAAATTCAAGGACCTCTTCATTCTAATTTTTCTTTATGTTATTGAATTCATTTAGGATAAAACCCTCATTAGTCTTATCACCATAATGTTCAATTTTTTAATTCATTCCATGACCCTATACTAGTATGGGGTAACCCTCTAAACCAATCCCTAGCATCCTTAATCAGGGATTGTACAAATAACTTCATTATAACATCATCAGGCTCTATATTATAATCATCTATTACATCTATGAAATTTTTTAGATGTTCTTCACATGTGACAACATTATTTCCAGTAAATTTAGGAAGCTTTTTTCTAATCTCGTCAGGGATTACATTAGGATAGCCAAGAATACCAAAGAAGGTAAGTTGTTTGTGCCTTTCATGAATAGGAGCTCCATGCAGTGGATCCATTCCTTGAGATGTAGATGTCCTTGTTTTTGAACCATCAGGAACCCTAGCAGCACCCAGTAGACCATTTGCTTGAGCTGCATTGTTACCTTGATTTCCACCTTGCCCTAAGAAGGAAGTAGCAACATGTGAAGGTCCTGAAGCATGCTTGAGAAAATCAATCTTTTTCTTGATTTCTATAGCAGAAGCCTCCAAATCAGCTTTCTCTAGTTCTTTGTCCAATATCTCTTTCTTCCTTCTAGCTATCTCAAGGTCCGAGTCTAATCTCAGTCCTGGATCTGATGTTCTAGCAACAACAGCTTGTTCATTGATCTGAACTCCAATAGCCTTCTACTTTCCTTTATCCTTTAGCCTAGTTTCCTCATGTTTCCTTTGCACAATAGGTTGTTCCTCTACCCTCTCAGGCTCTGGGACAAATTTAATTGCCCCCAAATCTAGCAACTGCCTCTTTAGCTGATCAGCCCTTATCATGACTTGTCTTACTTTATCCTCTTTATCCTTTTCTCTCTGCTGCCTAATGGCAAGCTGTTCCTAAAATTTTCTTTCTAGTTCATAGACCTCCTCAAAGATCTCTTCTGATTTAGGGAGAGTGGTCTGAGACTCATCATCTCCCACTTGAACTTCATCTTGATATTGATTCTGTCCCAAGTCAACAACAGCCTCTTCATATTCTGAATTGTCTTCTTCTTGACTAGGCCTGGCTTGGGTCTCTTGTCTAATATCTCTCTTGTTTCTCCAAGTCTAAGAAACACCTCTTCTTTTCTTTCCTCCCCTTATTTGGTTAGGCCTTGAAGTACTTGGAATACCTTCTTCCATTATGTCTTCAGAATGTTGCTTTCTCTAGGACCTAGTAGCTTTATAACTCATTCTGCAAAATAAATCACTGACCAGTACTACTACCAAGATTTTTGAGTCACCACCCAAGTGTATTGGGATTATTAAAATGAAATTTCTTGACCTCACAAAATGCTCCAATAAGTTAGAGAGACAAGGGACAAGGATAACTCTATTTTCCAATGATGACCTACTGGTTAAGATGAACATGCATAACACTCCCTAGCAGAGTCGCCATCTTGTTGGTGTCCAAAATGATGCTTATGCTCTTTAGGCTGCTAGTATACCCTCAGATGGATTTTAGGAATGGTTAACTCCAAAATTTCTATGAGGTCTTAGGGTAACTGGACCAACTATAGGGAGAAGACTACTCTCTTCTGCTTCTGGCTCTACAAAACCAAGGCGGGTGCACCTAACCTAGTATAAAATAGACTTCATACACCAAGAACTAGGTTCATATAATAGATAAGTGGATAGCAAGAAAGTACTGAATGTTAACCACACACTCATTGACTCTCCACTATGGGATAGGACCTCAAACAAACCAAATACTAAAAATCTAAAGGAATGGTTCTTAAATTATGTGTTTGAATCATAAAAACAACAATCAGTATCTGTTGATAAAGAAATAATTATTTAGGCCAGTGCCTCATCCATTGGGAAAGATCTCCTAGAATATGACTGCTACACACACTAGACAATAGCTGAGATTCCAAGCCATAAACACATCTATAATCTCCTTTACTACTTAAATGAAATCCTCACATAGACTAGAGATAGACATATGTCTCATCTAAAGAATAATTTAATCTAATCCTGGATTAGAACTGAAAAATGAAGACATATGCATGGATAAATATGCAATGAACTAGAAAGTTCAAAATCTATCTACAATGACACAAAGGAGAGATAAGGATCATATATTTGCATTAAGTATGAAGAATCCTTAAGTGTAAACAATCAAACCAAAGGAATCAAGCTTACAAATTATAGCTTAGACCTGCAACTTTCTCTTTGTTATCAAAAAATATCAAAACCGGTCATTACAACTCAGACTGGGCAGAAGACTCACAACCAGAAGTTTGAAAATCAACTCCCCCCCTTCTACCAAATGATCATCAAAATCCCTTTATACCAGGGTTACATTACAAGCACAATGATCATTTCAAAATCAAAATTTCAAAATCACCTAACCCCACTGAGAAATAAACATAGACATGACAGGGGTTAAGCCACAGCAAAAAGCTCAAACAGTCCAATCAACCAGCTGCAAACAATTTTTGAGCCAAGGTTGTAATCATTCCTCACGATACAAATCCCTCTGCAATCAATCGTCAAGCACCCTAGACCACACTATAAACAGCTTGTCCAGCTCAAAAAAAATTACTCCACCAGGTACAAAATAGCCCCTGGAAATGACCACAAAGCCCTTGGACCACACTGCGACACCAACCGCCACCAAACCAGGTCAAAAACTACCACCAACGTCATAAATTTTGGTACCCCCTGTCGCTGGAAACACTCCATAGAATTCAAATTTGAATCCCAACAACTACTTTGCATTTCGTGGGCTTTATGTTTTTTAACCATTTGCCCCCAGCCATGCAACCGCATGGTCATAACTCTCACCACCATAGGAAAGGGGCTCACCTTACCCTTTACATAACTATCGATGCCAGACCATGGCCACAAAAGGGTTTGTCACATGTTCGCAAGCCAGGAAATTGGCTCACGCGAACATGCGACAAGCCGCTACCTTGCAACCTACCGACCGTTAAATCACCATCGAGATACCCAAGCCTGGGCCCGTGTTCCAAATCCACCACCCTACCAGCTCAAACCAACCAGAGATCACCATGACACCACCTACCACTGAGTCATTACCGCAACCGCCATGGACACATGGCACCTTGTCTCATGATCGCATAGCCTGGAAGTGGGTTATGCGAACATGCGATAGCCCACTTACATTAACCACCACCGGTACCACCAAACTGCTACCAGACCACTCTACCGACGGGCCCCGAGGACACATTGCAAGTTGTCACATGATTGCATAGCCAAAATTTGGGCTATGCGATCATGCAATAGCCAATCATAGGCTGCCACATGTCTGCCTTCGGGACCACACCAAAGAAGCCAAACCCTTTCAGAGGATCAGATGGTTGTCGCAAAAGTGCATAGCCTTGCTTTTGGCTATGCGATCATGCGACAATCGTTGATCCTTTGACATGTTAGGACCCTCTACCCAATTTGGAAACCAAGTCCCACCACATATCGCACTTGCACACTAAAGAAAAGTAGACCGCCAGGCAGCTGCAGAAGACACGAGACCCACACAGCTAGGTGGCAAGCGGTCGCATGATCGCATGTCAGAAAATTCTAACATGCGGCCATGCAATAGCCAGGACCCACCATCCTGTCAGACTTGTGCAGTTAAGACAGTCAAAAACACACAAAGTTTTCGGCACCAAAAGACAAGTGCATAAAGCTTGAAGGAAAAGGGTCGAAAACAACGCAGGTTTTCAGCAAAAGATCAAAAACACATAGGAATAGCGACAGACCGAAAGGTAACAGGGAAGCTAAAAACAACACAGGTTTTTGAAAACACTGTGGGTTTTTGACACTATGGCAAAATTTAAAGTTTGCTTCCCGCGGACCTTGAAACTCGAATAACTTTCTGGGCTTGGTGAATTAGGAGATGTAGATTGGACCAGAGCTTGGTGACAACACAAGGAACATAGGGATAGGACACTTAACAAAAACATTTGCAGGGAGGAGGCCACTTTCACGAGATTTTGTAATGATTGGAAAAATGGCCTAACACCCCCTACTAACATTAATTTTAGAATTGACGCTAAAGTCCTTTGCCCTTTCCTTGTCCGCTATCATAAATGCCTGATTGGAGGGAAGTATGGGGTTGGGTAAAGGTCAAGACTCAATCCAATTTTCGTAGCTTATGGAAAATGGGTCACCAAGGCCACTAGTGGTTTAGGGACATGCTAAAAACCTTCCTAACCCATACCCCTATCACTTAGGTGATTAAATTTTTCTAAATCTGACTCTTAGGACCTCTTTTTGGTCTCTAGAAGTGGCTAGAAGAAAAATTGAATTTGAATAATCAAATTGGTGGGGTTTATAAGTATCTCCAACAAGGAAATTAATTAGGTTCCTAAAATTCAGTTAGGCTTAGGTTTACATTGCCAACCATAATAGACATGTCATCACATAAACACATAACAAGTGTCAAGTGACACTATAAGATGACATAATACAACATTGACATGCCACTAATTACATAAAAAAACACCTAATACATACATATAATTTTACAGTTACAAATTAAGTCACTTAACAATGAGGTTCGAACCTCTTCATTAGGTTCAACCTTGGCTTTACAGTTTGCACAATGGTTGGTTACTGATTCTCTAACTAATTCCATGGTTCTCTTTCCCTACACACTAAACATCAAGCATCAGTAGTTCAAGGTGATAAAATTACATGAAATATACATATTCAATTCTTTATTTAACAGCATAAATCAATATGTAAAATTCAATTCTAATTGCAATTTTTCATTCAATAATGTTTAAACATAAGAATTCCATTATCATCATGACATGTCATCCATGAAGTAATCATTTGAATCTAAATATGGTCCAATCATCTCATCAATTCATATAGCTAAATATGCATAATCAAAATCATGACATGCTCTAGGTTCTAATCCACATCACAATGTAATCCACATAATATAATAATCATCATCAAAACATAGTATCTCGAGTCTCTATCAGGATAATCAAAAGTGTGTCAATGTATCAAATCATGAAGTATCAAAATGCAAAGGATAAAAAATGCTATGATGGGTTAGGGTGAGGCCTCACACTTTTCTTTAAAGAGATTGTCAGATTGCATGGATTACTTAGGAGTATTATTTCTAACTGAGACAGTAAATTTGTTGGATAATTTTGGAAAAATCTTTGGAGAAATTTTGGCACCGAGTTGAAATATAGTTCTACATTTCACCCACAAACCGATGGACTTATAGAAGTTGTGAATAGAAGTTTGGGTACTTTGTTGAGATGTTTAGTTGGAGACACACTGAGTAATTGGGATTTTGTGTTGGCATAAGAAGAGTTTGCATACAATAATTTAGTGAATAGGAGTACTGGAAAGACAACTTTTGAGATTTTAAATAGCTTACAACCAAGAGGTATATCAAATTTGAGAGACATTATTGATGAAAGAAATAGAAGTGCTGAAGGAGTAAAATTTGCTGAGTACATGAAGACATTCCATGAAGATGTGAAATATAAGCTGGAGAAAAGTAATCATAAATACAAAGACAGAGCTAATAGATCAAGAAGACATAAGACTTCTACAGTTGGTGATGAAGTGATGGTTCATTTGAAGAAATGAGATTTCCTATTGGAACATATGCGAAGCTAAAAATGAAGAAGTTTGGACCTTGCAATATTCTAAAGAGATTTGACAGTGGAAATGCATATGAGATTAAGTTACCTGGTGACATGGAAATATCTCCTATTTTCAACATTGCTGATTTATATGAGTGTCATGAGTCAGATGAAGAAATGATAGTACTAAATGATTATCCTAAGAAATAGATAGAAGAAGTTGAGCATATTTTGGAGCAAAGAATTGGAAAAAGTACAAGAGGAAAACAATATATGGAATATCTGGTAAAGTGAAAGAATAGACCGATTGAAGATAGTTCATGGATTTTATAGTCTAAGTTGGATGCAGCTCAGATCATACATGTTGAATTATTTGGAGAATCATTTCCAAATAACCCCAGGTTTCTAATGTGGGAGCATCTCAGGTCCTTGGTAATCACGTGTCACCAAAAAGATGTTTGACATTTTCAGTGTTGCTCGGTTCCTTCCTTGACCGAGTTGGTTTGGTGTTGTTTAGTTTTCTTTGTTTATCGGTGTTGGTTGGTTATCTCTCTAGAGCTCAGTAAATTTCCTTGGTTCTTGGTGATGCTTTTCTAGCACTCTATTGTCCTTTCTTACCGAGTTCTTTATTTTTGGATTTCTATTGAGGCTGACTTTTGCAATTAATTTTGGTTGTGGATTTAATGTTGGACTCTATCATTGGGAAGCATGTGGACCTAGATCTGGTCATTCCTTTTGTTAATGGTGGATCTGAAGGCTGACTTGTTTGGTAGCCTCTATTAGGAAGAAGGTGTCTCAACCTTGTATATTTCCTTACATTTGGTATTTTCCAAATGTAGGCACTTTGGACAATTTGTAAGGTGATCATGACTGAAATGGTTATGACAGATTCCTATGAAGGCCATTAATATTTGTAAGAGCTAATTGTGAAAGTTTTGATGATAGGTGAAGACATGCAAGACATGTGGTAGTTGATAAAGTTGAGTACTGTAAAACCCTAATATGGTTTTTCTTTGAAAGTTTCCCTAAAAAAGGGAAGTGCATGATATAAGCATTTTTTAGGGTTGTGAATTCTGACGAGAAGTTAGTGTATTGTTGGAACATTTTATGCTACCGGACTTGTCTTTTAGTGTTCATGATCTCCTAAAAGAACTTTCATTGCAAGTGTATTGTAAATTGTAACAGTTTTGAATAATACATTGTATAGGTTTTGGAGTCCTGGGGTTTTTACCGAAAGGTTTTCCCCAGGGTATATCATTGTGTCATTCTCTTTTTTTTATGCATACATGTTATTGCAGCAACATCTAAGTTTTTTGTATTACATTTTGTAATTGATAAGGGTTAAATCTGAATTTTCATGATCCTCTCCTTGGGAATTTAGTGCAGGGAACTATTTTCAGCACACTTTTTTTCCTTTCAGCCTCTTGTATAAATATAGTTGTTTGGTTAGAGTTTAGGGAGTCATTTTGAGATTGGATATAGAAGATAGAAGATTAGATATTGTGAGTAGATCATCTCATGTTTGAGGACTTCTTTACTTGATTGTAATATCTGGCATAAACTAGGAAGGCCTTACTGCCCAACATATATGAATCAATTTGAAGATAATTTATGAAAGATATCATGCATTCTCTCTCTCACTTCTTGTGTTGTTTCTTCCATGTGTTATTCTACAAGGTGGATCTAGTTAGGGTGTGCCTTTGGTCCCTCTCCCTATCTACCTTTGTGTTAGGTAGGGAGGATGAGGTTAAGGAGGGCTCATCCTCTAAAAAATTGAAATTTGAGAAGAAAAGTGGCATAGAGATTGAGTTGGAGGGGGATAGTGTTGGGGGTTTCTCATATTTTAAAGGGAATCCTCAAAAAAAACCTAAGGGTGATAGAAAGGTTCTCTATCTGGTACTGGTAGTGACATGAAAGTAGAGGAGGACAAAAACATTGAGATCATTTTGGATATGGGTGATCACAATGACCTTGGTGGTCAGAAAGTCCCTATCCTGGTTGACTATGCCAGTTTGACAAACCATGATATCCCTATTTCTCCACACAATGAAGCCACCACTAAGGTGCTATCAGATAAAAATGATAAATATGTGCAATGATATGCAACAATTCTAAACAAGGATGTTCAGTCCTCCTCCAAAACTATTCCTTTTCTGAAAACTATTGATATACAAGAGAGTAATGTTCAGCTCCTTAAGGAAGACCTAGAGAACAAAATTGATCCCCCTTTTCACATTTTGCAAATGGTAAAATCTATTTCTATGTACTCCTTCCACTTGGTTAAATGGTTTTTTCATGAAATCAAGACTTTGAGTCTTAATCTCAGATCCCTTTCTACTAAAGTGGATAATATTTAAGAGAGGATGGATTCTAGGTCTGAATGGATGAAAAAAATTGGGAGGGGGGATAGGGATGATTTGAAGATGGGCTTGTTGCAGGATAAGGTGGATAGAATGGATTCTACCCTCAAAAACATTCTAATGGATAGAAACTAGTTTATGGGAACTATGGTTGAGTGCATTCATAACATCAAGTAGGAGTTGAATGCTAGGTCCCCTATCAAGATTGATGATATCAATGATGATGATGAGGATTAGACTGGGCTTGGCAAGCATACTAGATCCTCCAAGAAGAATTTTATTCAAGACAAGATTCTAGAGCTCTCAGATCTCAATGCATCCATTAGTAAGATGTTGAATGCCGAAAAACGTATCAAGGCAACTCTATTGGAGTTTGCCTAGTTCCTTGTTTCTTTTTTTTTCTTATTTTTTTATGTATTTCTATTACTGGGTGTCAGTTTCTATTTACTATTTTTAGGCTGGTTTTGTTGTTGTGGTTCGGGTCTGCTGGCGTGCTAGTTTTTTTGGTCTTGTCTCTTTTTAGTGGGTTTAATGTCTTATCTTTTGTAACTGCCTTTTAAGGGGTTTCAAGTCCCCCCAAAACCCATTTTTACCAGTATTAAAAAATGTTACTTATTAAATATGTCAAATCAAGATTTAATATATTTGTAAACATGATATAAAAGGTTCAAGAGGTCCACCTAGATAGAAAAATATGTATGCAAAAAATTTAGAATAAATAAAAAATAATAATAATTTCCACTTTGAATAAAAATAACTCTTCTAAATGGAGTGTTGATTTAAAATTTCTTTCTTTTTGATGAAGGATTGGTGCAAGGGCACTCTTAGGTTCTCATGCCTCCAAGGGAGAAGCAATTGATATTTTTGCTTTATTTGAGTTGTTTACATGTAATAAGGTCTTCTGAGACCATTTCATATGTGTTGGAGTCTAGGTTGAGTCATTAGGTATTAGGAGTTACAAAATTTTAAAAGTTGTCATAAGTTGCACTATGTTGTTCAATAACTTTTATCAAAAATTAACATAATGTATTTTTGTTAGTCTATAATTTGAAAAGAGGTTGGTAACAATTGTAACCATATTACATAAATGTTTTAAGAAAATATTATATAATTGACCAAGGAGGTTGGTGGAAGTTTTGGTGAAGTAAATAATCAATACATATCACTATTTCTGTAAATTTGAATATTTCTTAGCTATTTCCTTGCATTGTACATATTTGGCTGAATTAATATTGATTTGAAAATAATTGGAGATGAAAGATCATTGAATATACTTTATTTTTCTTTTTGTTTCACTCAATTTCATTTGTGTTTTGAATGCATTCTCTAATGAAGTGTTAGTGCGTTTGTTCAACCTGTCTTCATGATTTTGTAATGACCCAAACAACTCATCTATGGATAATGTTGACAAATCCTTAGTTTCCTCAATTGTCACCACAATAGAATCATACTTACTAGGAAAACTTCTTAAAATATTTTCTACAATCTTTTAATTTGTAAGTTCACCACCATTCATTTTTATTTTTCTAATCAAATCCATAATATGATTTGAGAATTGATCTAGTGAGTCAGAATCCTTCATTTGTGGATTTTCAAATTCTCTCCTAAGAGCTTGTATTTTAGCAACTTTTAACTTAATCATACCTAGATATGTCCTCTCAAGGATCTCCGATGCTTTCTTGGTTATAATAGATGGCATAATCTTTCCAAGGACTGAATCATCCAATCCTTGTCCAATTATCTACAAAGCCCTTAAATCCTTTTCCCTATTTTCTTCAAGCTTTTACTTCTCATCAACATTCAAAGTGGACTCATCTCTTAGTTCAGGATAACTTTTGAGAAGAAAGTATTACTCTCACTCTATATGACCAATTATCATAATTCTTGCCAGAAAATATTGGAATTAAAGGTTGTAAATTACCAGATCCCATTTTTTAAAAGAATATCTATATATAATTCTTGAATTATGCCTTAAATTTATAATCTTTTATTTCTTCATCATGTTGAGCACTCTATCTTGATGCCTCCTACACTCTATGTTGTCTTTCGTCAATTCACCTATGAAGATTTGTTAAAGTATGCATCATCCATGAAAAAAACTATTAACATTAACCAATGCCTTACAAATGAGAGACTAAACAACAAACATAGACTAAAACTGATTCTCTCCAAGCTACAACACAATAGTTCATAGATAAAAATTGAGGCATAAGAAATGATACACAGGGTCAACATGAATGACATCTATGGAAAATGAATCGATGATGGATGTGTCCCATGAACTACCAATAGAAACATTGGAAGATTTGTGAGATGCATCCAAAGAGAGATAAAATTATTTCTAGCAACTTGTAACGTGGGAGATTGGCATGGACTAAGAACTCCAAACACTAGGAGAGTTATTGGTTAAAGAGAAGATAATGACAAAAAGATCAAACTAAGTTCATGGATCTAATATGCAAGGATAGGAAGAGTTTAATTGTAGTCTGTAAAGACCATTTCTATCTCACACATAACACGTAGAATTATCAATGGAAAACTTAGGAATTCCAACAAATAAATAAGTCTACTTAAATAAAAAGACTTTTTCACATAAATAATTTCATTTCTTGAAATAAGAAATTACAATAATCTGAAAATAATGTAGAATATCCTCAAAGTACAATAATAAGAAATTGACCATACTATCGAGAGTACATGAATCATCCAATAATACAAAATGAGGTGATAAATACATAAAAGATGCCAACTATATTGTCACGCATCATACATCAAAAGTACAAATACAAATGCAATAGAGTACAAGACCCAAAAGGTCAAAATGATACAAGATATCAATACATATGCCATCAGACTATCTATCGTCCATCTCCATACTCTGGTCTCCTATGCCATCAAACATATGTCCATGTACAAATATCAAGATAGAAATGTGATCCATGCACTTTTTCCAGCCAACCACAAAGTGGTCAACTCCCTCAGGGCTCATCCTGAAATGAAGAGCACATCGACCCTGCTCGAGTAACCTGTCAACTCATAACTGATGGATTGGAAAGGAATCTAGTGCAAGCTATGAACTAACTACTTTTCTCATACATAATAGTAGAAGTAACACTGATATAGCAGAGAGAAAAAAATAACCAACACAAAATCCATTATGTGTTTCCATAGCTTAGGCCTAAGTATTTAATAAATAGATTTCTACCAATAGGTGAAAGAAAAATAAATTTACCCTTCTCTATTTGTCCATATTCAACACCCTTTCCCATGATATCTTTCTAAAAATAATATAAGTAGAACTAAAATAATATATTTTCACATTTCCAAAATAATTTCATTCTCTAATTTACCCTTTCTTTAACGATAGTTTGACATAGTTAGTTTTCTATGATTAAGAATGTGGGTTTCTAAGTGTCTAACTAGCTTCTACATCTTTCTAAAATCATGAATTTTTAAATAAATAAAATAATCTAATTTTCTTATCTACATAATAATGCTATTGCTAGAGGAAGTTCATGTATATCCTATCACACTTTGAATGATAAAAACAAAAAACAACACTAAAGCTACATGAAGTACATTTGAATCCCATCACAATTTAAATGAGAAAAATAGAAACAAATTTTCCCAAAAATTTAGATATAATTTGAATACTGATGGTTGTCAAACAAAAATTTAATCTCAAGAGGGCATGATAAAACAATTGGGTACTTCAAATGTTAACTAGTTTCAATTTCAAAAAGGTTTACTAGTTTTAATCTAGCATGAATTGTAACATAAAAGTAATCTCATAGATTTACTTTTATAAAGGAAATGGACAACAACATACAAATTTTTAAACTTTGACAATATAAAAGTGGCATTTGTGTTTAGAATTTGAAGATAATGTAAACTAATGAAATGTGTAAAATTTGATGAAGTTTATACTTATAATTTTTTTAAAAAAAATTGAACAAAATTTGACATAGTTTTTTAATTTTTTAAGTCTATTTTTTTATTGCTGAAATATGCTAAAAATGTAAGGTCTAGTCTGCGTTATCAAATTTTATGCAAATAATATTTTTTTACTCTGATTTCATAATATGTTTTAGATGACATGTATAGCTAGTGCATAAAAAAGGAAAGATTGCATTTTAGTATATATTTTGTCTGTTATAACTATCCAAAGTCAGTGTTACCCGAAATCAATAGTTTTTAGTCCGTGTTAACTTTTTCCTATCAAATCTACACCATTTTAAAAAAAAAATTATATATTATTGAAGAGGACTCTCTCCTCTAGTTTTAAATATAAATTTTTAATTTTTCTGACATGATTTGATATTTTTAATATTTTTCGAACGAGCGTGTTCTTAAATGTTAAAATACCTACTTGAAGTAATTTTAATTTATAATATATTATATGGAATCAAAAGATGATAAAAATTATATGATTATAATCTTGACTCCGAGCTCTACAAAACATTATTTTTAGATTTTACAGAAAGGTAAATTTTGATAGAGAATCAAAGCCCAGAAGTCAGAACTTCTGAATCATCCCAATTTTTGCTTACTTGGCTGACATGTGGGATGCCACAAATGGGTTCGGCCGAACCCATTTTGGCCGAATCTTGTTCGGTCGAACCCCCACAGCTGGTTTGGTGACCAAACCCGGTCACATGTGGGCTAAGCCCCTAAATCTCAATTTTACCCCTTTTTTTAATAAAATCAATTTTTTTTTAGTTTTTTAAATAAAATCATTTTTTGTTTTTTGAGATTTATAAATTATTTTAATTTTATTTGTAATTTTTAAATAGTTTTTATTTTAAATTAAGTGTTTTTTAATAGTTTTTTAGAATTTATTAATGATTTTTATTTGATATTTAGGTATTGCATGTGAAATTTATTGTAGATTTATATTTATTAATGATTTTTATGACTTTAATTTTATTCAATTTTTTTTGTTAATAGGATTTTGGTCAGTATTCGATATACAGGTTTACAGATTTTATCTCTGATATTGAATTTAAGAATTGTGAAAGCTTTGGAAAACTTGAATCTGAATAGTTTTTGCAAATGGGGAATAAAAGAAATAGAATCAGAAAATATGATCGAACAAAGGATGACAAAAAATATCAGAAAATAGAAAATCAAGATCAACCTGTTGAAGTTCAAGAAGATCAGCAAGAACCTATTGATATTCAAGAAGATGCAACTGAAATAGGGGAACAAATTGGTAGTTCCAGAGGTGGAAATATATCTTTTGGCATGGGCAATTTGAATGAGATGAATGAGGATTCACTTTTCAGTCAACTTTCATCAAAAGAAATGTTATCTGAAAGTACAATTAAAAATCATTGCAAAAAACTTTGGGATGAATACTTCGAAAATAAAAGTATGGTTGGAAGAGCTCAATTATTTGTTAAGTTATTCAGGAAAAAAGAAATGACTCCTGTTTTGGAGTTGTTGGGTGTTGACAAGAAGAAAAACTCGGGAGACAATGTAAATCAAACAATAGTTCAAAATTTGCAAGATGCATTGAATAGCATTAGTAACTCAAGTCAAGGAGCTGATTTAAGTGCTGCACGTAGAGCAATTATGACTACTTTATCTAGTACGAGGTTGACATAGAGAAAGAAAGTGAATGAAATTTTTGATTTATTGAATGTATCTAGAAGAACTTTATTCAAAGATATATCAGGAAGAGAAATATGTTAGATGAAAACATTGAACAAAATTGGGTAAGTATTTGTAGGCTTCCTCGAAAAGATAGAATTTTTGAAGATGTAAAAAAACTAGTCATTGAATATTGGACCGCTCACTCTCATGTTTCTTCTAATAGAAGAGATATAATACAGATGAAAGATGAAGAGATTGGTATGAAAATTGCACATCCAAAACATTTTATAGATACAACATAAAGTGAATTATTTGAAGAATTCAAGAAAGAATTTTCAGATGTGAAAATATGTCAGAGAATATTTGAGAGGTTGCGCCCTTGCTTTATACACATAAATAAGGTTCGTGAAACTTGTTGTTGTCGAAATCATGTTGAGTTTCATCTATACCTGTAATCATATAAAAAAGTTATGGCAGTTCTTGATTCAAATATGGTCATCCCTGGAAGTATGACACAATTTGTGAAATCTATTTTATGTGATAAATTAAAAGATTCAGATGAGTTCAAAGTACAGTGTATAAAGAATGCATGGAGTGATTGTGGAGATTTGCATAAATTTCTATTGCAAATTGACAATATTAATGTTTCAACACCAGTTTTGTGGAAAAGATTTGAATATGAGACATATCAAACAAGGAGCAGAGATGAATCCAAAAATATTTTTTTGAAGGAGAGTGAATTGCCCTACCTTGAGTTTATGATTAGATTTTGTACTCTCATTTATCCACATATCCAGCATTGTCATGGTGCACAATAGCAAGCCTAACAGTTTCATGATTCCAAAGATTGTTTTCCACCTAGTTGTATTTTTTCAATTGTAGATTTTGCTGAGAACTATACATTTTCCCCTCAAAAAGAGCTTCAAGCTCAATATTATCATTTTGATCAGGTTGCAATATTTGTGCAAGTGACCTATAGACATGCACAATATGATTTGGATGAGGTAAGAAGTCCCGATCCAAATGAACTCATTATCATCAAGGAGGTTCATTTCTATATCAGTGATGATAAGGTTCATGACAGGAGCTATGCGGCTCATTGTTTTGCCATGTTTTTTGAAGACATTGCAAATCGCGGGATAAAGGCTTCGCAACATTGGATTTGGTCTGATGGTTGTGCAGGTATGTGTATTGATACTTCAATTTATTTTTATTTTCATTTCATTTTTTGTTAAATCATTAAAGGATGACATGTATGTATGCACATGTGCAACTTAATTTTGCAGGACAATTTAAATATGCAAAAGCCTTTAATTGGCTAGCCATGCAACATGCTAGACGTAATGTTAAATTTTTGTGGAACTTCTTTGAAAGTGGACATGGAAAAGGAGAGCGCGATGGAGCAGGAGCATGTCTGAAGCGTGCACTTCACCAACATGAACTTGCAGGTACACATGATGTTCAATATATATATATATATATGAATTTCAAATAATTTAAAATTTTAGCTTAGATCTATTTTCTTTAAACTGATAATTCAAAAATATACATAGGTAACATGATAGACAATTCAAAGAAAATTATTGAATGGTGTCAAAGTCATTTTGCTCCTCGGGACACCAAATACAACAAACGTTATTTTTGGGAAGTGAAAGGTAATTTATATTTTGTTACATAAAATTTTAATTTCGTGTTCATGTCTATCTTTTCACAATTGAACTGATTTAAAAATGTACAACTTTTATTTCATATTTGTAATAGATATAGATCAATCTAATCCTTACAATTGTCATAGAATTGTTGGTATTAGAAGTTTACATCAATTGATCACTACAGGACAACACAAGCCTATTTTGATTCAAGTAAGAGAAAAATCATGTTTTGTGCTCACTGCATTGAGGACAATCCATTAAGTCAATGTGAGAATATTGCAAATGGATATGTTTCATGATGGGATATGAAGGAGTTAATCAAAATGCCTCCTTATGAAGATGATGACATTAACATAAACATTCATGATCCTATATATTTTGTTGATTATGAGCGTGTCTCTGATCTAGTTGTTACAGGTGCGTGCACATACATATTCTTTTATTTAATTTTAATTTATCATATTTAAGTGATGTTTAATTTTAATAGAATCCATTTGTATCTAGGTGATATTTTTGTTGTAATTGCGGAGCCTGACAATATACAAAGTGTAGATTATTATCTACTAAGATTCACGAAAGAAAAATACAAGTTGATAGAACAAATTGTAGATGATGATGAACAGACATATCCAATTGGTTCAGTTGTTATTGAAGGAACCTATTATCAACAAAAAAAGGTTGACAAAAATGGTGTTCAATTTGAGGAATACATGTCTGACAAAAAAGTTCTACATTACAGTCACTTGGTTATAGCAACAAAGCTACAATTCGAAGCATTGCCAAAAAAATAAGGTGCCAAAATTCAGAAGTGGAGGTTGTCTATTGAAGAACATGAAAAACTTTTGGAGATAATAAAAGATAGAGAGGATCCAGACTATATGTATCAGGAGCTTTAGAACTCTATAAGCTTCTGAATAAACTTCCTTTTGTAGCTCTTGTACTTTCATATTTGAACTCTATCTAGCTTGAAGTTTCATGTTTGAGCTCATATATATAGCAAATATGTTTTTATGTATGTATGTATGTAATCATGCTTTAGTTAATTATATGTTTTACTTTAATTATGTTAAAATTTTAGTTAGATTAGTTAGTTATGTCAGTTAGATTAGTTAATTTTACGTTAGTTAAAGATGTTAAATAACATTAGTTATCTAATTATGTTATTTAGATTAGTTAATTTTACGTTAGTTAAAAAGATGAAATAACATTAGTTATCTAATTATGTTCACTAATTAGATTAGTAATTGTTAGATTAACTTAATTATATTAGTAATTAGTTATCTAGTTATGTTATCTAGTTAGTTATCTAATTATGTTCACTAATTAGATTAGTTAAAGATGAAATAACAAATTAGTTAACTAATTATGTTAGTTAGAATAGTTAATTTTATGTTAGTTAAAGATGAAATAACATTAGCTATCTAATTAGATTAAAGTAATTAGATTAGTAATTAGTTATCTAATTATGTGCACTAATTAGAATAATGTAATTGTTAGTTAAGTAGTTACAAATACTTAATTAATTTGTATGTACATTGATCATGAACTAGTTAATTATTTTAGTTTTAAAGTAGTTATGTAAGTACTTAATTAATTTGTATGTACTCAAATGATTAATTAACTCACCTTAAGACATTACAAATATTTAAAATAACATTAAAAGTACATGACATATAACATAATGTACATACATCTAGTTCATGCACATAAAAATAAGTCTAAAAGATGAAATAACATTAACTATACATGGCATAATATATAATGTACATACATTAACACATGTGTACACAAAAAATAAGTCTAAAAGATGAAATATGTAATAAGTCTAAAATATGAAATAAGTCTAAAAGATGAAATATGTAATAAGTCTAATAATGTTATGTAACCATGTAGCCATATACCACATGTAACTCTATAAACATATAACCATATGTACCATGTAACTGGATATATAACCATGAAATATCTAATATGAAACAGTCTAAAATAAAATGTCTAATATGAAATGTCACATGAAATATAGACACTCAACTAGGGCCCTATCCAAATCCATGACCTGATGTCAGTGCACCACCTCCTCCTGATGCCGCTCCACCTCCTCTTGATGTCTGTGTACAATAAACAAAATACATGTCACACATATGTATCATGTACATATATAATAAATTGTAAATACTTATGATCATAGAAAAATTAATTTTTTGAACAAACATCTCGATATACCTGTGTATCATGCTGGATAAGATCACTTGGAGTCTGTAAATCTCCATATCCAGGTGCGTCAGGTGGAACAACACCAATCAGACCCCCTAATGCTCTACCAATAGCGCTCCAGTCTCTTGAATCACATGTATATCCAAAGGATCAATAGTAAAGAGCTGACGACCTCGACACGTTGATGAAGTGCTCTGAGTGGTCTGATGAAGAGCTGTAGGTGGTGGTGCAGTAGGTGAAGGACCTATGGGTGGTGCAGCAGGTGGAGGACCTATGGGTGCTATAGTCTATTGAGGACCTATGGGTGGTGTACACTGCTGAGAACCTATGGGTGGTGTAGTCTGCTGAGCACTATATGTCTTGACAAATGCAGGAACATCCCCGAGTGACATCCCACTAAGCATCTGTATGGTCTGATATGCTGAAAGTAAATCACTAGATAAACATGCGCTTGTGTGTCACAAATGGTCCATATTTGAAATAGCTACAATCTCTAGAGAAGATGGTATGTCAACTATATCATATAAGTCACCACCACTACATGATGCACCAGGCTATGTAGGTGTAGGAATGGTTGAACATGAACGTAACACATATCTGCCCACATGATCAGATGACATCTCCTAAACCTGTGTGGTGATAGTAGCTATGCTAGAATACACATTAGTCCTCAGCCTCTCATCTATCGCAACCCCTCCTGCTACTTCCAAACCTTTTGGTATGACCAAAAGGTTTGGACATACCCTTGCCCGCTTATCAGCGGGCATAGGGGCATCAGGTGCTCTAAACCTATTAGATAATCTTCCCTTCCCTTGCCCAACATAACTAGAAATATCTATATAATCAACATCCAGATACAAATGAAATTCTGCATACAATTGTTTGTAGAAATATAGTGGCAGCTCATCCTTCTGGGGCCACCTGTGCTGCGAGGCCAGCCATCGAGGATATATGAAGGGTCCCACAAGATCATCCTCACATCTCATCACCATATATCCTCTCACCTTCTTCTTATCTAAATAATGAGGAAACATACCCTTCACCATAAGGGTGGTAACAAGTGTATCAATGGTGCTGTACTTCACAGTGCCAGTGACACTGCGAGACAAAGAAGTATAGAATCTATGAGCACTAATCTCATCATATGGGTTGTATGATTGAATAGTATCAATCATACATAACAAATCATATCTAATAACATTCACCCTATCCCTATTAGGGATAGTGGTGGATGAAACTAACGTCTCCTCCAAAATCTATAGTGCTCATCACAATCTATCAATAGTATCTGCAAATAACTTTTGTCTAGCCTCAGCTGTATCAGTTGATGCGTGAGAGCTATGACTACGAGCACTACCACCCCCCCCATGAACACTAGCCTCACCAGAATCTACGGAAGCTCTATCGGATGCCATCTGTAATAGATAAACAATCTGAATATATATATATATATAGAGAACGCTGCATGCATGTACATACAAGTTTAAGACACATACATGTTACAAATTTAAACATGCATACATGAACTATAAATTTAAACATGCATATAAATTAGTTATCTAATTGTGTTCACTAATATTGTTAGATTAGTAATTATGAACTCACTAATTATGTTGACTAATTAAGGTTAGGGTTATAACTATGATTAATTTGCATGTGAGTATTTTCATTGGGCTTTAGTTTACAAATTTATGGTTTTTTAAGGTTGAGGTTAGGTTCTTGATGTTAAATTATCTAATTATCTAGTTATGTTCACTAATTATTCTAGTTATCTAATTATGTTATCTAATTATGTTCAATAATAATGTTCACTAATTAGATTAGTAATTGTTAGATTAGTAAAATTTAGTTATCTAATTATGTTCACTAATTAGATTAGTAATTAGTTATCTAACTATGCTATCTAATTACATGTTCACTAATTATGTTCACTTAGAATTAGATTAGTAAAATTGTTAGATTAGTAATTATGAACTCACTAATTATGTTGACTAATTAAGGTTAGGGTTATAACTATGATTAATTTGCATGAGTATTTACATTGGGTTTTAGTTTACAAATTTATGGTTTTTAAAGGTTGAGGTTAGGTTCTTGATGTTGAATATAATTATGTATAGTTGGGTTAAGTTATCTAATTATCTAGTTATGTTCACTAATTATTCTAGTTATCTAATTATGTTCACTAATTAGATTAGTAATTAGTTATCTAATTATGCTATCTAATTACATGTTCACTAATTATGTTCACTTAGAATTAGATTAGTAAAATTGTTAGATTAGTAATTATCAGCTCACTAATTATGTTGACTAATTAAGGTTAGGGTTATAACTATGATTAATTTGCACGAGTATTTACATTGGGTTTTAGTTTACAAATTTATGGTTTTTTAAGGTTGAGGTTAGGTTCTTAATGTTGAATATAACTATGTATAGTTGGGTTAAGTTATCTAATTATCTAGTTATGTTCACTAATTATTCTAGTTATCTAATTATGTTCACTAATAATGTTCACTAATTAGATTAGTAATTGTTAGATTAGTAAAATTTAGTTATCTAATTACATGTTCAGTAATTATGTTCACTTAGAATTAGATTAGTAAAATTGTTAGATTAGTAATTATCAACTCACTAATTATGTTGACTAATTAAGGTTAGGGTTATAACTATGATTAATTTGCACGAGTATTTACATTGGGTTTTAGTTTACAAATTTATGGTTTTTTAAGGTTGAGGTTAGGTTCTTGATGTTGAATATAATTATACATTATAGTTGGGTTAAGTTATCTAATTAGTAAATTTTTTTTAGATTAGTAATTAGTTATCTAATTATGTTCACTAATTACATGTTCACTAATTAGATTAGTAATTAGTTATCTAATTTTATGTTGACTAATTTTAAGGTTAGGGTTATAGATAATATTATTGGTAGGGTTAGAGTTAGGTTTATTGTTATAGTTATGGTTGTGATCAATGTGTAGGGTTAAGATTAGGATTAGGTGTAGGGTTTAAGGTTAGGATTATGGTTAGGGTAAAGACATACATCGTAGATAGTATAATGGATGAGATTAGAGCTTAGGATTAGGATTATCGTTAGGGTTATGGTTTCCATCGTGGTTAGTATTATGGTTAAGGTTGGGATATTGATTAGGGTTGTGATTGGGGCATAGGATTAGGATATCATCAAGGTTAGGGTAAATACATCATGGTTAGTAGTATGGTTAGGGTTAGGATTTTGATTGTGGTGAGAGTTAGGATAAAAGTTTAACATTAAGCCTAAGAATATAGTTTGGGTTAGTGTTAGGATCAAGCTTAGGATCAATGTTACGATTAAAATTTTATAGTTAGGATTTGGTTTAGGTTTATAATTATGGTTTACCATTTCTAATTATATTTTAGCATTTATGGTTAGGGTTAGCATTTAATGAGTATATGACTATGGTTAGGGTTGGGGTTTAGGCTTTTGTTTATAGTTATAGTTACATTTAGGATTAAGTGTTAAGGTTTAATGTTAGGGTTAGGTTTATGGTTAGGGTTAGAAATTTGTTTAGAGTTAGGGTTAGAATTATGGTTACACTTAGGATTGTGGTTAGGCTTTGGATTATAGTTAGGGTTAGCATTTTGGTTATTGTTACAATTAATATTTAGGGTTATAGTTAGGAGTAAATTGTTAGGGTTAGAGTTAAAGGTTAATAGTTACAATTACGAGTATGATCAAGGTTTAGGGTTACAATTTGTGTTAGGATTATCTATAATATGTTAGGGTTCTAGGATTAAAGTTAGGATTATAGTTAACTATGTTCTTAAGTTTAACTATGATTAACTATGTTCACTATGTTAACTATGTTCTTAAGATTAACTATGGTCAACTATGGTTAAATATGTTATTAAGTTTAACTATGGTTAACTATGTTCTTAAGATTAACTATGGTTAACTATGTTAACTATGTTATTAAGTTTAACTATGGTTAACTATGTTAACTACATGTTTAACTATGTTAACTATGTTTCACTATGCTTAACTATGTTAAATTTAAAAATAAAATCAATTTAAACATATTAAATTTAAACTAAATTAACTATTTCATTTAAATTAAAAAAGCAAACAACCTATTTTATTTAAATTTAAAAAAAAACACTAACTATTTTATTAAAATTAAAAAAACAAATTAACTATTTTATTTAAATTAGAAAAAAAAATTAAAAAATAATAAAACATAATAAAACTATTAAAAAACATTAAAATTAAAAAAAAAAAAAAAACATACCCAGGTCAGCTGAAATATTCTTAAGCACTCCACAAAATCCGCAAAGCACTAGTGAACAAATGAGCTCCGGAGGGCAATTTTCCCCTTTTATAATTTTTTAAGGGTTCGGCTGAACTCATTTCGACTGGAAGAGGTTCATCTGAACCCTTCTTGGCACGTAGGTGCTAGTTGGCACCTTGCGGCTGCCACATGGGTTCGATCGAACAAGTTTCGGTCAAACCACGTCTGGCCAAACCCCTTCCAACCGAAACCCCCAAAATTGTCCTCTAGTGCGACATAGGTTTGTTCTTTCACCTCTAATTTATTTCCTATAGGAGTAAACTCGTGTACTAGTTTGAATATAAATGAGACACCTTCCATGTACGTGTCTTTCAATGGAGTATGAGAAGTAAGAAAATAACATATATGTTTAAAATAAAACATTCCCCTGTCTTAAGAAAAATTATAAAAATGCAAGGATAGTTGAAAACTATCGATAATAAGTGTCTCAAAATGGAATTATATTGTTTTTTCTCTATTTTTTGAGATTGCAAGCAAGTGTATATCCTTAAGTGCATAGGAAAGTTATTTGAGACTGATTTTAGACCTCTACCTTCAAAATGATCACAAACAGAGACCTATCATTATTTTATGCATAATATTAAAACAAAAATCATAAGGAAAACTTGGAGAACCCATGAGTGAATTTGGCACTTTGCAATTTTTCTTTATTGTAGACTGTCTCCTCTTGAGTCCCAGTTTTGGGGATGAAGGATTTTCGGTTCGGCACTACAAATGTATTTTTTGGGTCTTCACGCAAAATCCGTGTCTTCGTACAAAGGGGTAAGACCCCTTCATTCCAAGACCCTTACATGGCATACTTCACACAAAGGTATGAGGACCCCTTCTCTTGAAGACTGCCTTCACATGAAGATCCCCTAAGCCGAATTCCCTAGAAATTTTTTACGAAGGGGTCATTTTCACAATTACTATTTATTGAGAGCTTGAGGACCCCCATAGTTGGAGAAAATTGCCTGACAACCTCGTTGACTTCATCCTCCTTGCCTTCTTTTCAACCTCCTTCAACCATTGTGTATTCTAGGTACACACATTTTTCCTTTTTTAAATTATTTTTATTGTAAATTATATTTTTATAAATTAGTTTAGATAATTTTTTTAACTTCAAATAGTTATTTCATTTTTCATAAATTTTAATTAAAAAAATTAGAATTTAGTTACAAAATTAGGTTAGTAAATGTTGAAAATACTAGAAAATGTTAGAAAATTTTAGCTTTTTAGTAATCTTATTGCTTGTTTTTAAATTATTTTCAATTAGTAATGTTAAAATGTTAGTTTTAAATTATTTTTATTAGAAAATTTAGAAAAAAAATAAAAACTTAGGAAAATTTACAAAAACTTGAAATTTTAGGATAAATTAGAAAAATTTAAAACCTTTCAAAAAATTAGAAAATTATTAGAAAATTTTAGAACTTTGTCTCTCCCTCTACCCATTAGGACTCTCTCGCCAAACTCCTTAATACTCTTTCCACACCCTCTCTCTCTCTCTCTATATCCCATTAAGACTCCATTTCTTTCTCATGCTACTGTTTGACACTAATTAAGATTCTCTCACCAAACCCCTTAAGACACCCCCACCCCTTTAAAAATCTCTTTGCACTTCTTAACAACTCTCTCTCTCTCTCTCTCTCATGGGATGACATGTTCTACCTTGTACGAAGATAATTTATGCACTATGGAATATGTTGGCTGACTGATGTTTTCTATTTTCTTGTCCAAGATCTCGTGTGTATCAAGTAGTAGGAGTTTACGTCAATCACTTTCATTAGGAAATTCCTAATTGGTGTCAACCTAATAAATCATTTGTATATTGTATAAATGTTTAAAACAAGTGATGTGAAGGTTTGGATTTCAATGTGTGGATATGAGGACTGTTGATGTAGACAAGTCAGTGTGATTATTTGATGAAGGGTGCTCCCCTTAATACCACAAACACATAACAGAAATAGAGAAACAACAACAATAATATGCAAGAAAAGAAAATTGGCTTCTTATTATCTCCACAAATGTGGAATTACAAACTTTCAAAATTACAATATGCAAAGCCACATGGGCATTCCCTTACAATATTCTGTAGGACAAAGCCTCAAATCAATACCCAGATCTACTACCCAGAACTGCCCTAGACAACACTGTGGGCCTTCTTTATATAGGCAATTTCCACTGCCAGGGAAGGTTCTAGAAATTTAGCCCTTAGGGCCGACCAAACTTAGAATTATTTTATTTTACAATTTATTACATCAAAGTCAGCTCAAAATGAGTTTTGAAACCCAAACAAAAATTTTGAAGAAAAATTATTTTTCGCCATTTCAGGTGACCCAACTTCCGAAGACCATAAGTCATCGCCCGTTGACCCGATTGGCTATTATAACCCCATTCTGGAAACATCATGAAGTGCTCTACAGGCTAAACCTATGCAAAGCACCCATCACCCAAATTTTCAACCTCATCTGGGGCCTCTAAAGCCTTCAAAACTGAGTTTGAAGTTTTTGTACCCTGCTGCCAATATCAAAAATCTTCAATATCTTCAAAACTAGACCTGATCTAGGCATGAAACTTTGCTGGTAGGTTGATATGACTGAGATGAACCTCCACATGTAAAATCAGACATTCCAAGATCGTAAGACCAACTTACTAAAAATAGCAAGTTTCCATAAATAGCAACTCTGCACAAGATAGCCCTTATTGAATACAAAAACAAAAATATTTTTGGGTGATGCAAGATTGCTCTTACACCCAGGATGCTCCTACATCAGACACCCAGGGTAATTTGAGAAGTGACCCTGTCACGACTCAGATGTGTAGAGGAAAACCAAGATGGTTAACCTCCTCCTTTGTTAGCCATGATGAATCTTCAACAGGTCATCCTTTCCATTTGACCAAATACTCTTTATATGTCCTATTTCTTATGCTTCTGCCAACATGACTATCCAGTATGTCTTCAATCTCCTTGGTATCTGAACTACTTGCTGGAATACTCCACTGTGCTGCTATAACCTCATCTTCAGGACCTCCTTCATGATACTCTGTCAAATCTGAAATGATAAACACTGGTGAAATATTCAGCTCACTAGGCAATTCTACCTCATATGCATTTCCTGAATCATGCTTCTTCAATATCTTACATGGTCCAAACTTCTTCATTTTCAGCTTGTTATATGTACCAACCAAAAATCGCTCCTTCCGCAAATGAACCATGACTTCATCTCCAACCTGAAATTCCTTATGCCTCCTTTTCTCATCTGCCTTAGCCTTATACTACGCATTCATCTTGGTAATATGCTTCCTCACCTCCTCATGGATGTTCTTCAAGTGTTCTACAAAATCCTCAGCTTCAGCACTACTTATTTCCCCTTTATCTATCTTTCTCAATTCAGATGCATTTCTTAGACTACTTCCATATACAATCTGGAATGGTGATTTACCAGTACTCCTATTGATAGAATTATTGTATGCAAATTTTGCTTGTGGTAAAATCAAATCCCATCCTGTTGGCTTATCTCCAACCAAACATCTCAGTAGATTTCCCAAACTTCTATTCACCACCTCTGTCTGTCCATCAGTCTATGGATGATGTGATGAATTGAACTTCAAATCTGTCTTCAACTTCTTCCACAATGTCCGCCAGAAATATACAACAAACGTAGTATCTCGATCTAAAACTATGGTCTTTGGCAAACCATGTAGTCTCACCACTTCTTTGAAAAACAATTCTGCTACATGAACAACATCATTAGTCTTCTTGCAGGGAATGAAATGTGCCATCTTCAAAAATCTGTCAACTACTACAAAAATTGAATCATGTCCCCGCTGAGTTCTCAGTAAACCAACAACAAAGTCCATACTGATATCCTCCCAAGGCTTCTCTAGTATAGGTAATGGCTGATACAACCCTGTATTCTACTTCACTCCTTTCACCATCTGACATACTCTGCAACTCTATACAAACTTCTTCACATCTTGTTGCAATTGTGGCCAATAATAATTCTCACCAACCAAAGCAAGGGTTTTATCATGACCAAAATGTCCAGCCAATCCTCCACTATGCTTCTCCTTGATGAGATTCTCCCTCATAGAACTTCATGGAATGCACAACTGACTCCCTCTGAATAGCATATCATCTTGGATGATAAAATCCAGTCATTTCATCCTATCTAGAGTAACAGGTTCTGTACAAGCTTTCCAAGCTTCACCAAAATCAGGATCCTCTGGATACAAATTCTTGAGTTCCTTGAACCCAACCACCTCAATCTGCATCTCTGTCAGCAATAGTTGCCTTCTGCTAAGAGCATCTACAACCTTGTTAGACTTTCCACTTCTGTGTTTCAAAATAAATGTATAACTCTGCAAAAACTCAACCCATTTCAAATGTCTTTGATTCAACTTTCCTTGACTATCAAATATTACAAAGCTTGATGATTAGTATACAAAACAAACTCCTTAGGAAGTAGATAGTGCCTCCACTTTTTCAATGCCTAAACTATAGCATAAAATTCCTGATCATAAACAGAATATTTTCTCTTGGCATCATTTAACTTTTCACTGAAATAAGCAACAAGTTTACCTTCTTGGCTCATAAAAGCTCCTATTGCAGTACCACTAGCATCACAATCTACTTGAAACACCTTATTAAAATCTGGAAGTGCTAAAACAAGTTGTTCTGTAACTTTTTGTTTCAACAATTGAAAACTCTTTTCTGCCCCATTAGTCCACTTAAACTCTTTTCTATCCCCTCTCATTGTTTCAGTCAAGGGTCCACAAATACTGCTAAAATTTCTAATAAACTTTCTGTAAAAGCTAGCCAAACCATGAAAAGATCTTACCTCAGTAGCACTCCTTGGAGTAGGCCATTCAAGGATAGCATGTACCTTCTCTGGGTCCATTTTTAGACCTTCTGCAGAAACTACAAATCCCAAATACACTAACTCTTTCTTCACAAAATTGCACTTCTTCAAATTAATCAACAATTTCTCATCTCTCAACTTCTCAAACACTATACGAATATGCATCATATGTTCCTCCAATGTCTTGCTAAAAATCAAAATATCATCTAGGTAAACAATGACAAACTTACCCAAAAATTCTTTCAAAACCTCGTTCATGAGCCGCATGAAAGTGCTCGGTGCATTGGTTAGCCCAAAAGGCATG
The DNA here is from genome assembly GCA_027943335.1 of Chamaecyparis obtusa. Taxonomy (NCBI): domain Eukaryota; kingdom Viridiplantae; phylum Streptophyta; class Pinopsida; order Cupressales; family Cupressaceae; genus Chamaecyparis; species Chamaecyparis obtusa. Next base: position 76,340 of record BSBK01011631.1, read on the forward strand.
ACTAACCACTCATAAAGTCCTTCCTTTGTCTTGAAGGTAGTCTTCCATTCATCTCCTTCTCTGATCCGAATCTGGTGATATCCACTCTTCAAATCTATCTTTGAGAAATACACAGCTCCACTCAAACAATCCATAATATCATCCATTCGTGGCAATAGAAACCTATACTTGATTGTGATCTTGTTTATTGCTCTAGAATCTATACACATCCTCCACTCTCCATTCTTCTTTGGTGCTAATACCGCTAGTACAGCACAGGGACTCAAACTCTCTCGAATCAACCCCTTCTGCAATAACTCGTGTACTTGTTTGTTCAACTCTTCACTTTCTGCTGGTGTCATTCTGTGTGCTGCCTTGTTTGGCAAACTGGCTCCTGGAATCAAATCCATTTGATGACTAATCTTCCTTACTAGTGGTAATCCATCAGGTACATTATCAGATACAATATCTTGAAACTCATTCAACAAATCTGCAACCTCTACAGGTACATCCTCTACTTCTTCTTTACCAACTTTTGGAATTAAAGAAAAACACACATGCTCATGCCTCATACCATCTAAGAATTTTCTTCCATCAACAAATGTTATTCTTGCATTATCAAATACCTTTTCTTCGGTCTCCTTCAATGGATTTAGCTTATGTCGCACTCCATCCTTTGTCAGGGAATAGGTATTCGCATGACCATTGTGTACAACACATCTGTCAAACTGCCACGGTCTACCCAACAACATATGACATGCATCTATAGAGATGATATCACATAGTACCTCATCTTGGTACCCGCCGATTTTGAACTTTACCAGACACTGTTCACTAACCATGACCTTGTGGTCATCCTGCACCCAGGCAATCCGATATGGATGTGGGTGTTTTTGTCTCTTGAGCTTCAACTTTGTCACCATCTCTTCTGACACCAAATTGTCAGTGCTTCCACTATCGATAATCACATCACAACATTTACCCTCACACTTGCATCTAGTGTGAAACAGGCTCCTCCTTTGTTTAGGTTCATTCTCACCACTCAGCAAGACTCTTATGTTAATTAGCCTTTCTCCTCTTTCAGCATCTTCAAAATTTGATGATCTAGCATCTTCATATACATGTGCAACTTTGGCCTGGCTTTCATTTCTCCTGTCTGTTCTACCTTGGCACTGAGGACATTCAAATGGCCTATGACCTTCTTCTCCACAGTGAAAACATGTTCCACGGAAGCCTCCTCTTCCAGATCCTTGTCCTCTTCCTCTTCCTCTCTAATCTCTATTACTCTGATCCTGGAAATGATTGGAATTATTTCCTCTCTAATTCTGACTGCTACTGGCCTCATCCTTCTTTTTTGGATCTTCATTTCAGCCACCATATGACCGTCTGCCAGATCTTCCACCATGACCTCTTCCATTTTGTTTGCTCTCAAACTTATTGTTCAGCTTTTCCTCTACTTTTAGGGCAAACTGGTATGCCTCCTCAATACTATTCATTCAAACCAGATTCAACTCTTCCTGAATACTTGGCCTTAACCCATTAAGGTATCGGGCAACTTTCTCCTTATCAGCTTCTGCATGGCCTGTTCTGATGAGGAGTCGATAGAACTCCTCTATATACTCCTAAATAGATTTTCCTGCTTGCTTCAAACTTTGCATTTTCTTTAGTAGGTCAAGCTCATAGTCAACAGGAATGAACTGTTGCTTCAATTTATCCACCATTGGATCCCATCTTCTGATTTTATCTTTCCCTCTTCTATTTCACTCCAATTGAATTTCTTGCCACCAGATCTTCGCATGACCTTTCAATCTGGCCTTCGTAAATTTGACCCTATCAAGATCCTCAACATCTTTATACTCAAAATATTCCTCACATTCATTGATCCAGTCGATCAATTCCTCTGGGTTAAGATTTCTAGAAAGTGTAGGAACTTCAATCTTAGTTCTTTTCCCAATCTTGGAAATCGCCCAAAAAAGTCTTTCTTCCTCCTGGTTCACAATTTCAGCTTCTCCTTCTTGATATTCTTCTTCAGCTTCATCCTCGCTTTCATCTCTAACATTAAGATTCATTCCTCTGTGAATCTCTTCTTGCAATGCTTGCACTTGTCTCTGTAGCTCTCTAACCTCAGGTGTCACAGCACCAGCTCTTCCACCACGTTCTCTTCATGGAGGCATTTTTGCGATGCGCGCTGAAACCCTAACCACAGTCCTAGTGCAAACTGCCTCACAGTCGGTGATCTGTTTACACACTCAAAAAAACTTGCTTTGATACCACTTGATGAAGGGTGCTCCCCTTAATACCACAAACACATAACATAAATAGAGAAACAACAACAATAATATGCAAGAACAGAAAATTGGCTTCTTATTATCTCCACAAATGTGGAATTACAAACTTTCATAATTACAATATGCAAAGCCACATGGGCATTCCCTTACAATATTCTGTAGGACAAAGCCTCGAATCAATACCTAGATCTACTACCCAGAACTGTCCTAGACAACACTACGAGCCTTCTTTATATAGGCAATTTCCACCGCCCGAGAAGGTTCTAGAAATTTAGCCCTTAGGGCCGACCAAACTTAGAATTATTTTATTTTACAATTTATTACATCAAAGTTGGCTCAAAACGAGTTTTGAAACCCAAACAGAAATTTTGAAGAAAAATTATTTTCCGCCATTTGAGGTGACCCAACTTCTGAAGACCATAAGTCATCGCCCATTGACCCGATTGGCTATTATAACCCCATTCTGGAAACGCCACGAAGTGCTCTACAGGCTTGACCTATGCAAAGCACCCGTCACCCAAATTTTCAACCTCATCCGGAGCCTCTAAAGCCTTCAAAACTAAGTTCAAAGTTTCTGTACCCTGTTGCCAATACCAAAAATCTTCAATATCTTCAAAACTAGACCTGATCTAGCCATGAAACTTTGCTGGCAGGCTGATATGACTGAGATGAACCTCCACATGTAAAATCAGACATTCTGAGATCGTAAGACCAACTTACTAAAAATAGCAAGTTTCCATAAATAGCAACTTTGCACAAGATAGCCCTTATTGAATATAAAAACAAAAATATTTTTGGGTGATGCAAGATTGCTCTTACACCCAGGATGCTCCTGCATCATTATTGTACTTCATTATAATCATTTTAGCAAAAGAGTTGTTGCTAGTCAATTCATTATCTACGATCATTATATTTGTATACTTTCTTTTGGAAAGTGGTTCCAGAAGGTGGGTTTACCCTTCATAAGTTGTATTTAACCTTCACATTGGGCAAGTTTCTCCAAGCGAAGAAAGGCTCATCCTATCAACTCCTAAAAGGGTTGTTGACTCAAAGAAAGGAGTTTATCCTTTAACAAGGACTTTGTAGTGGTTTTACTTATCTTCTCCTAATAGGGAAAGATCTTTTAACTGGGATACTTTATTACTAGTGCATTATTTGTGGGTTTCATCTCCATCAGGGATTTCCCCTTAATATGGTTTCCTCTAGAATAATTCTTGGTGTTCTGATCTGTGTTACTTTTGAGGTTTTGGATTTGTATTTACTATTTTGATATAAAAATATAAATTTTTATTTTAATGACATACTACTGATTCACCCCTCACCTCTCTCATTTGTATCCAACAAATTCTAAGTCTCCTTTGGATCTGTGTATTCCCAATGATAAATTTCTACATTCTAAGTATCCTCTAGAGCCATGCACTAGGTCTTGCAAGAATAATCCTAATCTACTAGGTACAAGAGGATTACATAAAAGATATCATCAATGATAAAGTACAAAGAACGATAGAACTTTATAGTTATATGTGTACAATATAGCTCATGCAAGACAATAAAACATGATTTAACAAAGATGCAAATTTTAAAATTGATAAAGATTTTCACTAAAGAGGTGTGATGAAAATGATCAATGATGATGCCATCCAATTATAAAGATGTACCAAAACATATAGGAGTAATTAACCCCCCAGCTTCTGATTGGAAAAAGGATCGCTACAATAGCTATGGTAGGTGGATAATAAATCTTATTCCCAACTTGCATATTTATTTGTAAATTTATTTTTAAAAACTTATAAAGAGTTTTTAGTAATATTTTATTACTAAAAAATTTAATAAATAATATATAATTTTATTTTTATTTTTCATTTCATTTATTCCTTTACTTTCAATTTAGTGATTTCAATTGCCACAATTAGGCTATAATAGAAGACCTTAGTTTGATTTTTTTCATCGTGACCTATTTGGTCTATGCATTTATTGAAAAATAAAGAAAATTATGAAAGTACAATTTCTGATCACAATCAATATAGACTAATAGCACCACTATTAAAAATAATAATCTACTTTTTTTAAAAATCATTGGAGGTCCATATGAAACCAATCATTGAGGCTTTAGAAGTTGCAAAAAAAAGATCATGTACTTCTCTAAAAATTTAGAGACTAAAATCTAAAATAAGTTGTACTACTGTGTAAAGCATTGAATTCTACCATAAATTAAAAAGAAATTACTTGAAAAAAGGAGTCTGGAGGACTCAAATATCACATTTTGAAAATTTATTATGTAATTATTTCACTTGAATCAGCGCTACACCTCCAAAATTCAAATGGCTATTGATTTGGCCTATATTTTCTGATTTAGATAAAACAAAAGTTAATCTTCATGTGATTGGACTTCCTTAATGTGATTCCAAACTCTCATTTGCACCATTAAGATCCAATTTTTATTTTCAATACAAAGCCATAAAGATGACCCCTCAAAATCCATAAAAATATGCACTCAAATCTCTCCAATTGAAAACTAATGGCACTATATGGACTCAATATAGTGTAATATTTGGTTATGAGAGTAGCCACCCAATATCTAGAGTCAAATAGGAAGAGAGAAATAATATGATAAGAGTAAACTATTTCCTATCAATAATATAGTACAAATAAATATAATGGATTGACTAAACTAGAATCAACTAGAATAAATATTACATAGGATACCCCTTAGTTATATAGCCAAGCTACAAATGAAGGATTTAATAGAACAATGAGAAGTGTCATTGTCTTATTACATAATAATCAAGAGACAACTAATCACTCACCCAAGACGGAATCAAATGTCTACTAAAGGTCCAAATCACACTCCAATGCATTATAAAGCTTGTGAAACATGTGTAGCAAAAGTGTCTAGGGTGATCAAATGATAAGACCACAAAATGTGCATCACCCACCTAAAGTATAAAAGTCCATCCACTATAAGTGGCTATGATAATACCATGTAAAGTGTAAATTCTCCAACTACTCCTATGTAATTTCCTAAGTATTTTTAAGTAAAGTGTAATTAGGACTCAGGTGATAATTAACTAGGGTAAAGTACCTTATTTATGATAAAAACAAAAAAATAAATGCACTAGAGATAGCAGTTCACCATTCCCATAAATTGGAAGAAATAGGAATCCTAATGTAAATTATATATTCATCTAGAAACTTCTCAATTGTTTCTATGTACGTGATGGATGATGATTCCGCAAACCAATCAGATACATTCATAACTAATGTTGAAGGTAAAAAAATAGGACTTTAAAAGAGCTAAAAAATAACATAATGCATGAGTGATAAAAATAAGTTCACAAAATTGATGTGGCTATTAGAAATGAGGAGATGAATGTACTAAAAATAATCCTCTAGATCTATAACATGAGACTCTGGACAAAAAATGATGATATGTCTATAAGATATGAATCCCAGTTAACTATTTATTGAAGAATAATGTCCTTTAGTACTAAATTAATAGGTTTTATGCATGATCCAATGATAATCTTGTAAGGAGCAATAGAGGATGAAGATGATAGAGATGGTGTCTTAGTGTGGGGAGTGAGAACTAAGAGATGACCCTCTAATCCATCTGAAATCAACTCAAGGATTCCAAGAGTATCATTATCATAGGGAATGCAATATGCATCAGAAAGAGGAATATATAAATATTATGCAATATCCTCTAGAATTGGAGATAAATGAGGGTCTTCAAAGAGATACCAAATGAAATTCCATAGTGTGCATGGATATTTAATGTCAAAAAATAACACATAGTGTGATGATCAACACTAGTTAAAAGAACTCTTAAAATATGTCTATTAATGATCCTCAAAGCTATTCTAATCTTAATTGTAGTTACTGTAGAGATGAGTCCATAAAGAAAAGGCAAAAATTTAAGCCACCTAAGCAGTGTCAGAATTCCATGTTGTCAAGACTAACAATTGCCCTTTGCTAAGTTCATAACAAAATAATGATCCCAAATTTCCATGATACATCATCAAATCAAATAATGAGACCCATTTAGTACATCTAAAGCACATCAAATACAACCTCTGGGTATGTGCAAGATCATGAGGGGCCAAACTATGCCCTTAAGTGGCAATGAAAAATCAGCAAATCAAGGTTAGTCAACTTGACGTGAAAATTTCAACTAGCTATGAACCTAATATCAAAAAGTTGTAAGAATAGAATCTATAGAAAAATGAATGTAGTTTCTAAACTACTAGGCCATTTTTGAGAAAAAGTTAGTATGATTGGTGAAAAGTATAGATTTCAATGCAGCAGTACAAAAATTTCAGGAAAAAAATAAGTAGGTGTATGTCTGACCACCTTAATCATAATCAAATGATAATATGTTATTATAAGATTTTATATATAGGTAGTAGACTCATGCCCAGATGTGACACATACTTTTTTGTAATTTTATTCCAAAAAAAAAATTAATTATGAATTTTTTGCGACAACATTTTTAGAATTAAAAAACTCCTGTGTCTTACCACCTTAAGTCATTCAAAACTTTACAAAATTCAAAAATAAAATAAAATTCGTATAGTAGGCAAAGCATAGATTGTGACGCATTTTTCGGGTTTGCAAAAATGTTATACCATCTAAAAGTTATAGTCATTTTTCAATCAGTATATAAATCAACACTTTAGAGGTAGCTCAATTAGAAAATAACTAATAATTACTTACCGAATTCAAAATTTGACAGAAATTATATCGATAGAAAGCTGATAATCTCCTTAAGATACCCTTCTCATTTTATCAAATTCGGGTGAAAAAAAAGTCGTCAGCTACATTGTCAAAGTTTTGAACTAACATTGCCACTTTTTTGGACCCTCATGATCTTGCACATACCCCTCTCCAATAAATAAATAGATCAATTCACCCTACTTTTTAACCCTTTTTAATATTCTTTCCAATATCTAATTTTTGGGCAAATGGGTCAGGTATTTTACATGAATTTCTAGGAAAATGGGTTTTTGCCAAAAAAAATAAAAAATTGCATAGAAATAATTAAAATCCAAAGAATTTTTCAATTTTTTTACTTTTTCCTGGCATCAAAAAGATGCTTTCCTCAACCTGTTAGAATTTGGCAAAAAGGTAGGCAAGCTTTATGTTTCTAACCATTATGAACATGATGGTGAGACAAGATTGAACGTAATGTGGATGGAAAAATTGCAAAAGGTTGGATCTCTCAAAAAGTGAATATGAACTTCGCAAATTATTCTCTAATACCATGTTGAAATTATAGAGTCATGTTAAAATTTACAACACAAGAAATGTAAAGTGATGAACTACAACTGATTTGGAACCTAATTGGAGAATTTGTGAGTTAAGATCATTGAGGAGTTGTTGATTAGATATGGAATATGATTAAATCAATATTATGTTGTCATTGATGTCAACTAGTTTGACAACACTTATCTTAAGTTACTATACTGATACATCTGAAGAAAGGTGAAGGAGATGAAGAACACAAATATCTACATGAGGAAGATGTATATGTCATATGAGGATAAGGAATACATTGAGTAACTTGTTGATGAGTCTATGACCTTATGATATTGACTTTATTATGTTGCATTCATCTATGATGAAGAATAGAGCTGAAAGACACAAACCAGTGTTATCGGTAAATGAAGCATTTCAGTATATACCAATGGAGTGTAGTGTATACCGAGCACAGTCTTAACCGAGCTTGTGTTCACCGATGCATTTCTTTGTTAACCAAGCAGAATAGAAAGGAATCAAATGATTAGTTTAGCCGATAATATTGATGAGCTGGAAAGTGTATGAAATCTAGGTAGCAGATAATGTTTGTTATGAAGATTGACAGCTAACATAATTAAAGGAAGATCTAATGGAGCAGATTGAAATGTGTTATTGACAAATCAGCTGAGGAAGCTTAAAGCGGCAAAATCAACGAAGATGATTGAGCAGAAAAATTTGATGATGGAGAAGAAAATGATTTACATGTCTATATAAGAGACTAGAGATTTTATAATTAAAGGGAGTCGGAAGAAGAAGATACTATAGAATTATTGCATGAACAAGCTTCATGTATTCTAATCATACTAATTAGTAAGAACTAAGCTATAGAACAATTACCGAGCTATAGAGAGTAATTATCGATGGACAGTAAGTTGATACATTATTGAATCTGAAGTGTTACATTGATCAAAAGGATTTGTTGAGAAAAATAATGATCTGTAATCTACAATTGAAGTTTTATTAAGGTAGATCATCTATTGTTACATATTTAACCATTGTACATAGTCAAAACTCTTAACTAAGTGGACTATAAAGTCTTATTATCTATCATTCATAGAATGAACATTGTTATCCTATCAACCCCATAGTGAATGTTGGTTGGATGATAACGGTTGGCCTGAAATGCTCTAACAAGGTCACACGTAATAGTGTGTTTGTAACCTTTAACAGGGTTGGGTCTTCACCGACCTCACTTCAGAAGAGTGAATATTTTCGGTTGCTAGTCCCAGGTGGTTTTTCCCATCACAGGGTTTCCATGTTAAATCTCTTATGTTATGTGTTGATTGTAATATTTGTTTGTTATCATAATTTGCATATTACATGTTAGATTTGATCGGTTACTACTATAAGTTTTAGACTGATAATTGGTAAGAGCACAAACAGAGAAAGTATTTTAAAGGAATATGAAGATGAAGGAAGGTGAGAACATTTTGAAATACAAAAATAGAATAAAAGAGGTAGTACATGCTATTAGAGCATCTGATGGAGTTATTGATGATGAAACGGTGATAAGTAAGATTCTCATAACTTTGCTACTAGTTTATGCAATCAAGATCTCTACAATACAAGAAACAAGGGTTACATCAAACCTTACTCTTGACACACTGATTGGTAAGCTTACAACCTTTGAATTGAATAAATTTGATAACAGTGTCATTCCTTCTATGGAATCCACTTTCATGTCTTCTTTGAAGATTAGTAAGTCTAGTAGGAAAAATAATAATGATGATAGTGATAGCAATATCAATGATGAGCTTGATGAGCTTGAAGCTCTTATGGCCAAAAGATTACCCAAAGGAAAAGGAAGATAGAGGTAAGCAACCTTTGGCATGCTTTAATTGTAAAGGGGCTGGCCATATCACTACTAGATGTCCACATAAGAAAGATGATGATAGATCCAAAGACCGATCAGAAGGAAGCTATGGGAGAAGAGTCAATAGAGGCTACCGACACAACAACAGAGATAACCGAGATAGTTATGACAAAGGAAAAAGGGTACGTTACATACCTGAAGATATTGAATCTGAATCTGATTCTGATGATGACATAGAAGTTGTATTTGTTTCTATGAAAGAGACTTAGAGGAAGAAGAAAAACATGAAAAAATAGCATTGATCTCTAGAGTAGACAGAAATGATATAGGGACCATAAACAGTGGCTGTACACATCATATGACTGGTGATATAGAAAACTTTGATCAACTTGATGAATACAATGGAGGATCTGTGAGAATGGGAAATGATGCACCCTGTATGGTAAGAGGTAAAGGTTAATTGATGATTAATGATAGTATAAGATGTGACAATGCATACTGGGTACATGGACTAAACTATAACATATTAAGTGTGGCACAACTGAACAATTCAAGCCACCGACTTTCTTTTGAGAGCAAAAATGTGAAGATTTATGATGATGGAGGAAGACTTGTCGGAACTGGTACACAATGTAGAGGTAACCTACTTTATCTTGATATTGATGAATCTTCTTGTTTGTTAATGAAGGATGAAGATGCATGGTTGTGGCACAAAAGGTTATGCCATGTGAACTTTGACAACATGATCAAGATTAGCGAAAAGAGAAGAGTTAGAGGTTTGCCTAACTTGTCAAAACCTGATCATGCTATGTGCCATGAATGTCAAAAAGATAAGATGACTAAGTCTAGTTTCAAAAGAAAAGACTACTCAACAAAGAAGATACTTGACTTGGTTCATACCAACCTATGTGGTCCTATGAGAACTTAGAGTTTTTTCGGTGATAGATACTTTATTCTTTTTGTTGATGACTATACTAGACCGATGACTATTATGTTCTCGAAAGAAAAATATGAAGCTTTTAAAATGTTCAAATGGTATAAAGCTAAGGTAGAAAAAGAGACTAGTAAAGAAATTAAATGCTTAAGATCTGATAGAGGAGGTGGATTTATCTCTGATGAATTTACTAATTTGTATAATGAGCATGGTATTAAGAGACAGGACTCTGAACTGATGACACCTCAACAAAATGGAATTGTTGAAAGAAGGAACAGGTCAATAATTGATTGTGCTAGAACATTGATGATATAAAAGAATGTTAATCAGACATATTGGAGAGAAGTTGTCAGCATAGCTGTATATGTTCTTAACTGAGTACAACTAAAGAAGGACACCAATCGGACACCTTATGAATTATGGTTTGGACACAAACCTACTAAAAGTTATTTCAGGATTTTTGGAAGTAAATGCTTTATTCTAAAAGATGAGAGAAATGGAAAATTTGATACAAAAGGAGATGAAGGGATATTCTTAGGATATTCTACTAAAAGTAAATCATATAAATGTTTGAATAAGGTTACAAATAAGATAATTGAAAGTACTAATGTCCATGTTGATGAGTTTGATGACAAGAACATAGAAGATAGTAGAAAGGAATCAAAAGACTATGGTAGATTCACTTACATTGAACAACCTGATTATCTACCTAAGTCGCAACCAGTTATAACTACTCAACAGGAAAATAATGCAGAACAACAAGAAGAACAAACTGACGAATAAGATGGAGCTAACGAGTAAGCTAATGAACCTAAACAGGATGAAAAAGAAAGAAGAGACCAAGTACTAGCTAGATTTTTCAGGAGACATCATCCTAAGACACAAATTATTGGAGACAGACAAGATGGAATGCAAACTAGGAGTAAAGCAAGATAAGGTACATGTCTAATTTGTGAATTTGAACCAAAAAACCTAAAAGTTGCATTAGAGAATGATGAATGGGTTAATGCAATGAAAGAGGAAATAGAGAAAATAGAAAAGAATGAAACCTGGAGCTTAGTACCTTGACCAAACAAAAAAAATGTTTTCAGTACTAAATGGATATTCAGGAACAAGCTGAATGAAAATGGTGAAGTTACAAGAAATAAAGCTAGATTGTTATGCAAGGGATATGCACAAGAAGATGGCATTGACTATGGTGAAGCATTGGCACCCATTGCTATATTGGAAGGAGTTAGAATGCTACTTGCATATGTTGCACACAAGAAATTCAAAGTTTATCAAATGGATGTGAAGTCAGCATTTCTAAATGGTATACTTGAAGAAGAGGTCTACATAGAACAACCTGAAAGATTTGTTGATCCAGACAATAGAAACATGGTATGTCGACTGCACAAAGCTTTATATGGTTTGAAGCAAGCACCGAGAGCCTGGTATGAAAGACTGCATACTTGCTAAGTATTGGATTTGTTAGAATAAGTGAAAACAACAATTTTTATATGAAAGGTGATACTGATGATACTATTCTTATTGCTAAGATATTTGTTCATGATATTATTTTTGGAGGACAAGATCATGTATGAAAATCATTTTCTAATGAAATGAAAAAGGAGTTTGAAATGTCTATATTCAGAGAGATTAAGTTCTTTCTAGGACTACAAGTGATTCAATAGAGTGATGGGATATTCATCACACAATCTAAATACATAAAGGAAGTATTGAAGACATTTGGCATGGAAGATGCTAAACCTATTGGAACACTAATGGCTGTTGGATGTAAACTAACAAAGGAGGATGAAACTACAAAGGTAAATCAGACACTTTACCGATCTATGATTGGTAAGCTAATGTATGTAGTTCAAAGTAGACTAGATATACAATATGTTGTGAGAATTGTTGCTAGATTTTTTGCTAACCCTAGAGAATCACACATGATTACTACTAAAATAATCTTAAGATATCTAAAAAAATAGAGGACTATGGCATTTGGTATCCTAAGGAAGGAAAGTTTGAGCTGAAGGTATACACTGATGCTAATTGGGCTGGAAATGTAGATGATAGAAAAAGCACCACTAGAGGAGCATTTTTCTTTGGTGAAAGACTTGTAACCTAGACAAGTAAAAAGTAGGCTTGTATTTCTCAGTCTATAGTTGAAGCAGAGTATGTTGTTGCTGCTACTAATTGCTCAAATATTGCATACATCAAGCACGTGTTGGAGGGAATGAATGAGGTAATCATAGACCTGGTGATTATATATCATGACAACACTAGTGCCATTAATATTTCAAAGAATCTAGTGATGCACTCTAAGATAAAGCATATATTTATTAAGTGTCATTACTTAAGAGAGAAAGTGCAAGAGAAGCAAGTGGAGTTAGAATTTTTTACATCTAAAGAGCAACTTGTAGATATCTTTACAAAGCCTCTATCAAAGGACACATTTGAATACTTAAGGACTAGACTTGGGGTCCGTCCCCTATCTACTAGTCACTAAGGTGATTTGGATGTTGCATTAGCCTCATCTTATCAGAAGATCATTCATGTCAATGTAGCATAGTTCAAAATTTGAATCATGTTCAAGGTTGTGATTAAGTTTGGAAAACTGAAACAAATTGGGGTATCAGTATATTGAGATACAGAGAATGTAGTGGACAATAGAGCTCTTTAGTACTCTAATAACTGATCAAACAAGACAGAGCTGTATGTTTATTTGTTTCTTTGGCATTGTTGTCAAAGGGAGAGATAAATAATATGAACAAAAAGATAAACATCACCGATGAGAACTATCTAAGGGAGAGATAATCAGAAGCAGGAATAAGAGAACTGAAGAGAGTATATCTGATGCCAATTATCACAGCATTACAAATGTTGAGTAATGTAGTGATTAAACATATTAATTTTATTTGACTTACAAAATTTATTCAAAGAGTTGTAGAATACATGTTTGGTATGTGTCTGGTGCATTTCATATTACTTGAGTTGCCATCAATGCCAAAGGGAGAGATTGATGAACTAAAACTGATTTGGAACCTAATTGGAGAATTTTTTATTTAAGATCATTGAGGAGTTGTTGATTAGATATGGAATATGATTAAATCAGTATTATGTTTTCATTGATGTCAACTAGTTTGACAACACTTATCTTAAGTTACTATAACAATACATTTGAAGAAAGGTGAAGGAGATGAAGAACATAAATATCTACACGAGGAAGATGTATATGTTAGATGAGGATAAGGAATACATTAAGTAACTTTTTCATGAGTCTATGACCTTATGATATTGACTTTATTATGTTGCATTCATCTATGATGAAGAATAGAGTTGAAAGATACAAAGAAGTGTTGTCGGTAAATGAATCATTTTAGTATACACCGATGGAGTGTAGTGTATACCGAGCATAGTGTTAACCAAGCTTGTGTTCACCGACGCATTTCTTTGTTAGCCAAGTAGAACAGAAAGGAATTAAATGATTAGTTTAGCCGATAAGATTGATGAGCTGGAAAGTGTCTGAAATCTACATAATGGATAATGTTTGTTATGAAAATTGATGGCTAACATAATTAAAGGAAGATCTAATGGAGTAGATTGAAATGTGTTATTGACACATCAGTTGAGGAAGCTAAAAGTGGCAAAATCAATGAAGATGATTAAATTTCAAAATATGATTGTGGAGAAGAAAATTATTTACATGTCTATATAAGAGATTGGAGATTTTATAATTAAAGGGAGATGGAAGAAGAGGATATTGCAGAATTATCGTGTGAACAAGCTTCATGCATTATGATCATACTGGTTAGTAAGAACAGAGCTGCAGAATAATTACTAAGCTACAGAGAGTAATTACCAATGGATAGTAAGTTGATACATTATTGAATCTAAAGTGTTACATTGATCAGAAGGATTTGTTGAGAAAAATAATGATCTGTAATCTGCAATTAAAGTTGTATTAAGGCAGATCATCTATTGTTACATATTTAACCATTGTACACAGTCAAATCTCTTAACCGAGTGGACTATAAAATCTTATTATGTATCATTCATAGAATGAAAATTTTTATCCTATCAACCCCATAGTGAATGCTGGTTAGATGATAACAGTTGATTTGAAATCCTCTAACAAGGTCACACCAAACAGTGTGTTTGTAACCTTTAACAGGGTTGGGTCTTCACTGACCTCACTTCAGAAGAGTGAATATTTTGGGTTGCCGATCCTAGGTGGTTTTTCCCTTCATAGGGTTTCCACGTTAAATCTCGTGTTATGTGTTGATTTTGATATTTATTTGTTATCATACTTTGCATCTTACATGTTAGATTAGATCGGTTACTACTATAAGTTTTAAACTAATAATCGATAAAAGCACAGAGAAAGAAAGTATTTTAAGTTTACTGAGTAGTAGAAGTTGGAGTATTTGTTTTGAATTATACATTTTGATTTGGGACAGTGATTAACTGATTCACCCCCCTTATTTATTCTAACACCAAGATCAAATAGCCAGACAAGAATACTTTTGACAATGAGGGCACCAAGAAATTAATTAATGCATTTTTCAAGAAGAAAATATTGTAAAATTATAAGACCATGAGTGTGGGATGATTGACAATGAATACAAATTTTTTTTATTTTATACATAAGCATGTCTCTATAAATGAAGAAAAAAATAAAAATTCTAAGATATGCAAACTAAAGCTAAAAAAGCTAACTGGAGCCCAACAAAAATTAACTAAACTAAATTAGGCTCAGCTAAGTGAGCTTAAGCTAGGGTTGCATGTCCAAAAGGGTACTCAATTATGCATGAGATTATTCTTGAGCATGCACCCAATTAATTAATATAATAATATCAAATATGCCTAATACAACAAATGCATGCTCTAATATAGTAGTGTGGTTTGGGTCATTGACCTTGTTTAGTTTATTTTCCAACTTTTTCTTGAACGTCTACAGGCAAGTTTATATTTTTTTTCTTTTGTTGATGTCAACTTTTTGGTGTAAAAGGTTCTGGGGTCTCTTCAAAACCTATTCTATCTTAATCAAAATCATTATTGGGCTACCAAAATCAATACTTTTTAGTATATTTTAAATTATGTCAGTTATATTGAAATAAATAATCAAGAATGTACATAGATATAAATTAATTTATTATGGAATTTTATATATAAATTTTAATTAAAAATGGACAGAGTCATTAAATATTTTATTAATATCACTAGTTCAAAAACTCCAAAGGGAAAGACTAGAAAGAAAACCCTGCTTCCTTGTTGATTTACAATAAAAAATGCTACTAACCTAGCTAGGTAAAGAAATGGAGAATATAAGTGAGAAAAAATACACCCCTAAGTACCCCCTTGTCATTATAGTAAAAGGCCCCCATAAAGAAATGTGTTACATTATAATATTATTTCCCCAAAAAGGCTATCAGTTGGCACAAAGACAGTCACAAATAGGAGAAAGCACCATGTCATCTTTGCCAAAAACCAAGCATATTAGTGATGAAAAATAACTAATTGAGAACCTAATTGATGAACTTCAAGTGATAAGAGATCACCGAGCACTGAGTGGATATATAAGATAATTCAATCAATTTTTATGTTGTCATTGATGTCAACTAGTTTTGGCAGTACTTATCATGATAGTTGCAAATATTTAAACATCTATAAAGACGAGAGAAAAGATGAAGAAATAGATATCTACATGGAGGAAAATGGATATGACAGATGAGGATAAGGAATACTCTTGGTAACTTATTGATGAGTCTATGATTTCATATTGTTGACTTGATTATGTTGCATTAATCTATTATGAAGTTAGAAGCAAAATGTTGCAAAGTAGTGTGGTTGGTTAATGAAGCATTCCAGTATACACCAAGCCAATATAGTGTATACCGAGTGATAGTATCAATCAAGCTTGTGTTCACCAACTCATTTTTTTTTTAACTGAGTATGGATAAAAGTACTAAATGATTAGTTTAGCTGACAGAAATTAATGAGATGTAGAGTGTATGATTTCTAGGTGGAAGATAAAGTTTGTTACAAAGATGAAAGGCTAATAAAATTTGAAGAAGATCTAAAGTATAGAAACAAAATGCATCATTAACACAACAAAAAAGGAAAGTTTAAGCAGAAAAATCAACGAAGGAGATTAAGTGGAAAAATTTGATGGATAAGGAGAAAATGGTTTACTTGTCTATTTAAGAGATATTCATTTCATTGTGAAAAGGATAACAGAGGAAGTATACTATAGAGATATCATGTGAACATTGGTTTATGCTTGCTTGATCAAACTGGTTGAAGAAGAGCTGAACTGCAGAGTTAACCAAGCATTAGAGAGATTTTACCGAGGGATAGTAAGTTATTGAATGTTGATGAACTGAATAGAAATATTGATAAGAGGATTGTATGGACTCAAAATAGATGTAAACATATGCAAAGTCAAGTTGTATTGTAATCAGATCATCTACTATTTTTATTTTAACCATTGTAAATAGATAAATCTCTTAACCAATTGGACTTGAAAGTCTTATATGTCATTTATAGAATGTATAATGTTATCCTGTCAACCCCATAGTGAATGCTAGTTGGATGATAACTATTAGTGTTAAATCCTGTAACAAGGTCACACTTTACAATGTGTTTTGTAACCTTTAATAGGGTGGACTCTTCACCGAGCTCACTCCAGAAGAGTGAAAATATTTTGGGTTACCAGTCCTAGGTGGTTTTTCCCTTTGTAGGGTTTCCACATTAAATATTTTTTGTTATGTTTTTTGTGGTTATTGTTTGGATATCATATTGTACATGTTGCATATCTGATTTGGTTGGTAATCTTTATGAGCAATTAATTGGCAATCGGTAAAGTCATAGATAGTTTAGTATGTATTGTTTACCAAGCTGTAGAATCAACTAAATTTTTTTTTAAGTGATACATTTTGTAATTCAGACTATGGATAACTGATTCACCTCCCTCTCAGTTATTCTAGCAATTAGCCAGATTTGATCATAAAATTTCATGTCAGATCTTCAAAGTATCATCTCAAAAAAAACTCCATGTGAATTCGTCAATCTTGCCTCACAGAACTGATATAATCTTGTATCAAAATGTTCACATAGTTGTCAAAATGATCTTGAATCATCAAGCAAAAAACTAGTCAATCTCCATGGACTGCACATTAGAATCCTCCACTTGCCCAAAATCTTGTTTAATAGATGTGTTTCCATAAGAAGAGGGAGAAAATATGGAAATTTTTGAGTAGCCTTCGGACAGCCCCTATGAACTCCACCCATCAAAGCCCCCCTGAGGTAAGTCTTGCTAATCTTGAAAAAAATCTCACCCTATCGAGTTGTGCACGTTTTCCCATCCTTCCTACACATGAGATCTATGGAGCAAGGAAAGATGTGTAGAAGAATTATCAGCATCAATGGTGTGACTAAGAAAGTTTATAATTACCCCAACAACATTTATAATCTTTTCCTTGATAGTAGGATCCACCGAATGATAAAAGGAAACCCTACCCAATTCCCTAAATTGTATGGCCAAATTTACATTTTTGAATACCACTTTGCACCAATCCCCATTCTTGACTATCTTAGGAAAAAATAGACTACCAATGGTAGCTTTGGAGGAAAACAAGTTTTACATAGAAATATCAACACCAATTCTATCCTACCCATGAAACTATTGCATGATTCAACTTCTTGTAATGGTGAAACAATCAACCCTGGACTGAGAAAGATCAAGCACATTGGTCAAGAAGATTGATACTAATTGGTAAGGAAAGATAACCCTTTTAGTAAATGGGTACAATATTTCTTTACCCAAGATGGCTTTAACTTCCTCCCAACAGAAGTGATAATGCATAGTGAATATTTTCTCCAACTCTAAGTCCAGCAGTGCTTCCTCAAATGGGATATCACAATGAAAAAAATCAATTATTATTTAACCTGTTTCTATAATAAATATTTTTAATAGTTTTCTGATATTACATTTTCTAAAATTTTATACAATTAATTATAATTATGGGTTAGGAGCCTGACTCAATTAGATAGAGCTTTGTGTGGTAAAGCATGAGGTCACAAGGTCTAGTCTCCCATAACCCACATGGTACTAGAGGATAATAGGATATTTATAGGGGTGCTATACTCAATTCCTATAGTCTTTAGAGAAGAAAAATATAAAATTTCAATATTTTTATCCTATCATAACATGTTTCTTTTTGTATGTATTGTATGATGAAAAATGGTTATCAATGGTAGACTCCCACTTCACCACCATACATGAGAAAGGGGGCCCTAAAATGTGATCCCATTTTGGACCAAATCTGATTAGCACAACCCAAGTACATGAAGGGATGCTAATGCATGATCTAGTAAAAAATGAAGGTGTGATTCTAAGAAATAAAAATTCATTTACTATTCTGACTTACATCCAATCTAAGATAAAATTTTAATTATTCTTTCATTCAAATTTCAAATTCCTTTTGCATTTCTTCTGCAAATTTATTACATAAGTTATCTCTGCCACTAAAGATGATGTCATCAACATACACAAGAATAATAAGATCTTTTCTAAATTTAACTTGAAGTAAAAATTTCTATTAGCCCATCCTTTCTTGAATCCTTGAGTAATCATATATTTATCTAATTTACCATACTAGGCTCTAACCCATATAGTTCCTTTTTTAACCTACAAATAGCATCGAGATCTTTTTCTGATCTGAAACCTATTGGTTTTTCAATGTATACTTCTTTCTTCAATTCTCCATTCAAGAATGCAAACTTGATTTCCATCTGATAATATTTGAATCTCTTAAATCATGTTGAAGGCATGCCATTGTCTACATCCCATGGTGTACGCACCCCCTTGTATCACGTTGAAGGCACACTATTATCTACATCCCAAAGTGGAGGTACATAATTGTATCATGTTGAAGGCTCACCATTATCTACATCCCAAGGTGTAGACACAACATCATGTCATGTTAAAGGAACTCATGATGGTATGGAATTCACATATAATATTTTTGATGCTCCTAGAATTATTTATAGAAAGCCAAAATATTTGATTGATATTCATACTAACATTTTGCAAGAAATGCCTTAAAAGATTCCCAAGCATACTTGTCAAAGAAATGCTAATCGTATTTGGAGTTCATTTTTTGAGAATTTAAACATGATAGGAAGATGTCAACTATTTGTTGAAATGATGAGAAATCTGAAATTTGGGCTCATCATGAAGATTCTTGGGCTAAGAATGATGGAAGAGTCAAGTGAAAATGATGGGGAGATTGGGATAGACTAGCTAGTATATGCTCCCTGATCCTTACCTTGGATCCTAGTGTGTTCTTCACACTCACTTTGGTCTATAGGACTCCCTTCTACTATGGAATCCCCTGACTGAGCCCAACCTTACCACCAATAGTAAGTTCTCCTTCCTCTTAGCTTATTTGCACTCCTCCTAGCTTCATTCCCTTACATAGACCTATAAGGGCTTCTTATCATGCTCATCTCCTCAGGCACTAACAAGGGGTAGTATTTTCTTCTAAGGTTTTTTCACATCCAACCAAGTGACTTCAAGGTATTGGAAAAATTTTCTCCCTTACCGATTTCACACTTTCTTCCCAAAATAGAGCTACTAGGAGAGAGCCCCAATTAGGCTTCCTCTCTGGGTTTATAGGACTTTTGGTCCATTTCCTTCACAAGACCAAGGCTAGTATTCCATAGAGACCCCTATCCAAATGCTCAACCCTTAATTATTTTCAAGGTTTTAGGGCTCCAACTATCCGTACAATGCCTCAACAAGATTTAAGGTTTTCTAGGGCTTTTTGGGGCTAGCTTGAGTCATAAGGCTAGTTTTATTTCATAAACACCTAAAATTGATTAATAAAACTCTCTCCTTTTCATAAATGAGTACTTAGTCATCCCTCTTGAACTCCTCCAAAGGGATAGTCTTGAAATTTCCTTCCTTGTCCTCTAGAGAACTTCTACTATTAACCACACCTAGTCGGGCACTACTTAGTCTCGCCTAAGGCTTGGTCTCATAATTGCTTGCACATGCTATCTAGGGCCCTACTTGCATATATATATATAGGGTAGGGTTTGTAATACCATATCCCAGAGATCCATAGTGTTTCCACAATGGGGATAGGAGCTACAGGTCCTACATGCTACATCACAAAACTCTCCAAACTGGGCAAAGGACTGGCAGCCACAAAAGAAACACAAATACACACACCAGAAATCAAAAAAACTACTCTAAGAACACACAAATGAAATAATATACAATGATACCAATTAAAATTGAAAAGCTTTCACAAAATTATCATTAACTCATCCCAATCATGCCAAACAGCACTGACTAGTACACACTTTTACAGTCACAGTTTGGTTCCTCCGTACAAATGTCATACATAGTAATTGCCAACCCTTGTGTTAGAGTTTTTTTAGGTCACATATAGTCTTCTCCTTGGGATTAGAGCTTGGTTAGGGTTTATAACCAACTTGGTAAGGTTTAGACCTCCATTAGCAAAAGTTGCTAGCAACTTTTTGAGCAACTTTTTCTTACTCAAGAAACTTTTGCTCACTCAATCTCCTAAGACCATTCTTAGGTCTATTACATGGCACACTTGTGCTAAAACATTCCAAAATGCAATTTTAATACTATGATCATTAAAAAAAATAGTGACCTCAGGATGACATTATGCCCTAGGTCATTGTACCATTAGAATTGGAAAACTGACTATGACTCTAGGACCTAAGCTAGCTCTAGACACACAAAATGAGATACAAGCTCTTATTCTACATACAAGCCTTCATTAGGCACTTACACACACCAAAATTTAGGACTAGTGGGAGCCCTTAGAAGGGTGCTCCTACACCATACCCCCCCTCAACACAAACTAAGGCAATTTGGGGTAAGGAAGGGCTAGGACTATGCCTAGCTTCTTGAACTAACTTTGCTCTATCCAATTCACTTTAGACTCAAGTTTATTTTCCCACTTCATTAAGTATTTTATGTACACTTGATTCCTAGTAGACTTTTTCACCCGGGATTCCAAAACCTACTCTACTTTGGGTTGTTTCTATCTTGGCATGGCATTGGTGTCTATGTCCTATAGCACTCTTGGCTGATCCACACCTTGTTGTGTG
Source organism: Chamaecyparis obtusa (assembly GCA_027943335.1). Lineage (NCBI taxonomy): Eukaryota > Viridiplantae > Streptophyta > Pinopsida > Cupressales > Cupressaceae > Chamaecyparis > Chamaecyparis obtusa. The sequence continues at coordinate 97,788 of BSBK01011631.1, forward strand.
ATGTTCCCTTTGAACAAGATCAAGTTAGCAACATTGAACACTAGTGAGATAGCCAAATCTGATGGCAAGTCCTCCTTATATTCATTTTCTCCATACTTGGCTAGAATTTTACAAGGCCCCACTCTTCTCATTTGTAGCTTAGTAGGCATGCCTTTTTGCATCCTTTCTTTGTTGAGGTGAACCATTACATAGTCTCCTATCTAAAAGTAAAATCTTTTCTCCTTTCATCTACTTTGGCTTTGAGCTTTTGAGTGGACTCCATGATGGTTTTCTTGACCTACTCTTGGACCTCCTTGATAGTTTGAGTGAAATCTTTTGCTTGTCCACTTTTCATCTCCATGGAACCTAAGTCTCTTAGCTCACATACTCCTCTAGGGTGTTTTCCATACATAATTTCAAAAGGACTTCTCCCTGGGGTCCTATTAACACTATCATTGTAAGCATATTCTGCTTGAGAAATGACAAGATCCCAAGTCTTCTCATATTCCTTGGTCAAACACCTTAACAAGTTGCCCAACACTCTATTTATAACTTTAGTTTGACCATCAGTTTGAGGATGGTATGTTGAACTAAAAGAGAGATTAGTTCCTAACCTTTTCCATAAGGTTTGCCAAAAATGGCCCATGAAGTTGCTATCCCTATCTGACACAATGCTCAATGGAAGCCCATGACTCCTTACTATCTCTTTGAAAGAGAGATGTGCTACATAGCTTGCATCATGAGTAGTTCTACAGGCAATGAAATGACTCATCTTAGGGAACCTATCTACTATAACATAGATTCTATCCATACCTAATTTTGTTTTAGGGAGGCCAACCACAAAGTCCATGCTCTCACACTCCCAAGGCCTATTTGGAATTGGCAAAGGTTGATAGAGCCCTGCATTGCTTGAACCTCCTTTAGCTCTTTGGCACACTCCACATTGCTCCACATATTTTCTCACATCCCTTGCTAACTTAGGCTAGAAATAGTACCTTTGTACTAACTCCATGGTTTTGTTTATGCCAAAATCTCCACTTAAATTTCCATTGTGGTTCTCTTGAATCATATTTTCCCTCATGGATCCCCTAGGTACACATAGCTGATTGCCTTTGAAAAATAATCCATTTTGAAGGGTATAGTCTGCATACTCACCATGGAAGTGGTTCTCAAACTCTTGGTATACCTTGTAGGGTTGTGAAAATTCTTCATCCTCATATAAATCCTTGAAACCTGCTCTTCCAATGCTCTGTAACTAAACATCTCGGACAATCAAAAGCTTCCTACTCAAGGCATCTGCTACCTTGTTGAGCTGCCCCTTCTTGTGTTTGATAGTGAAGGTAAAGGATTGGAAATAATCCATCCACTTCAAGTGTCTATTTCTAAGATTTTCTTGAGTATTGATATAGCTCAAGGCCTGATTATTTGTGAATACAAAAAATTCTTTTGGTAGGAGGTAATGCCTCCACTTCTTGAGAGATTGTACTAATGCATACAATTCTAGGTCATAAGCTGAATACCTTTTCTTTTCTTCACTGAGTTTCTCACTAAATATGCCACAAGCCTTCCCACTTGGCTCAATACACCCCTTACTACTACACCACTTGCATCACATTCAATAGTAAACAACTTGTCAAAAGTAGGTAAGAGTAACATAGGTTTGGTAGCTACCTCTTGCTTCATGGTTTGGAATGCCTTCTCAGCTACCTCAGTCCATTTGAACTTAGTCTTGAGTCCTCCCTTGATGGTGTCAAGCACTGGTGCATAAATTCCACTGAAATTCCTCACAAAATTCCTATAGAATTGGGCCAACCCATGGAAACTCCTAACTTCAGTCCTTGTTTTTGGGGCAAGCCAATTCAAGATTGCCTCCACCTTGCTTGGATCCTTTCTCAAACTACCCTTGGACACCACAAAACCCAAATAGACTAGTTCTTGTTGCATGAACTCACATTTCTCTAGGTTAATAGCCAAGTGTTCCTCATGTAGTCTCTTCAAGACCATCCTTAGGTTCTCTAGGTGTTCTACTTTAGTCTTTCTATAGATGAGTATGTCATCTAGGTACACCACAACAAATCTACTAGTGAAGTCCTTCAAGACCTCATTCATCAACCTCATGAAGGTTCTTTGGGCATTGGTAAGCCCAAATGGCATCACAAGAATTCATAATAGTATTTCTAATTCAGATATTAAAGGAAGATCTAATGGAGCAGATTGAAATGTGTTATTGACAAATCAGCTGAGGAAACTTAAAGCAGCAAAATCAATGAAGATGATTGGGCAGCAAAATTTGATGGTGGAGAGGAAAATGATTTACATGTCTATATCAAAGACTAGAGATTTTATAATTAAAGGGAGTCGGAAGAAGAAGATACTATAGAATTATTGCATGAACAAGCTTCATGCATTCTGATCATACTGATTAGTAAGAACTAAGCTACAGAACAATTACCGAGCTACAGAGAGTAATTATCAACGGATAGTAAGTTGATACATTATTGAATCTGAAGTGTTACATTGATCAAAAGGATTTGTTGAGAAAAATAATGATCTATAATCTACAATTGAAGTTGTATTAAGGTAGATCATCTACTGTTACATATTTAACCATTGTACATAGTCAAATCTCTTAACTGGGTGGACTATAAAGTCGTATTATTTATCATTCATAGAATGAACATTGTTATCCTATCAACCCCATAGTGAATGTTGGTTGGACGATAACGGTTGGTCTGAAATTCTCTAACAAGGTCACACCTAATAGTGTGTTTGTAACCTTTAACAGGGTTGGGTCTTCACCAACCTCACTTCAGAAGAGTGAATATTCTCGGTTGCTAGTCCCAGGTGGTTTTTCCCATCACAGGGTTTCCACGTTAAATCTCTTATGTTATGTGTTGATTGTAATATTTGTTTGTTATCATAATTTGCATATTACATGTTAGATTTGATTGATTACTACTATAAGTTTTAGACTGATAATTGGTAAGAGCACAAACAAAGAAAGTATTTTAAAGGAAGATGAAGGAAGGAAGGTGAGAACATTTTGAAATACAAAAATAGACTAAAAGAGGTAGTACATGCTATTAGAGCATCTGATGGAGTTATTGATGATGAAATAGTGATAAGTAAGATTCTCATAACTTTGCTGCTATTTTATGCAATCAAGATCTCTGCAATACATGAAACAAGGGTTACATCAAACCTTACTCTTGACACACTGATTGGTAAGCTTACAACCTTTGAATTGAATAACTTTGATAACAGTGTCATTCCTTCTATGGAATCCACTTTCATGTCTTCTTTGAAGATTAGTAAGTCTAGTAGGAAAAATAATAATGATGATAGTGATAGCAATATCAATGATGAGATTGAAGCTCTTATGGCCAAAAGATTACCCAAAGGAAAAGGAAGATAGAGGTAAGCTACCTTTGGCATGCTTTAATTATAAAGGGGCTAGCCACATCACTGCTAGATGTCCACATAAGAAAGATGATGATATCCAAAGACCGATCAGAAGGAAGCTATGGGAGAAGAGTCAATAGAGGTTACCGACACAACAACAGAGATAACCGAGACAATTATGACAAAGGAAAAAAGGTATGTTACATAGCTGAAGATATTGAATCTGAATCTGATTCAGATGATGACATAGAAGTTGTATTTTTTTCTATGAAAGAGACTCAGAGGAAGAAGAAAAACTTGGAAAAATAGCATTGATTTCTAGAGTAGATAGAAATGATACAGGGACCATAGACAGTGGCTGTACACATCATATGATCGGTGATATAGAAAATTTTGATCAACTTGATGAATACAATGGAGGATTTGTGAGAATGGGAAATGATGCACCTTGTATGGTAAGAGGTAAAGGTTCATTAATGATTAATGATAGTATAAGATGTGAAAATGTATACTAGATAGATGGAATGAACTATAATATATCAAGTGTGGAACAAATAAACAATTCAAGCCACCGACTTGCTTTTGAGAGAAAAAATGTGAAGATTTATGATGATGGAGGAAGACTTGTCAGAACTGGTACACAATCTAGAGGTAACCTACATTATCTTGATATTGACCAATCTTCGTGTTTGTTAATGAAGGATGAAGATGCATGGGTGTGTCACAAAAGGTTATGCCATGTGAACTTTGACAACATGATCAAGATTAGCAAAAGGAGAAGAGTTAGAGGTTTGCCTAACTTGTCAAAACCTGATCATGCTATGTGCCATGAATGTCAAAAAGATAAGATGACTAAGTCTAGTTTCAAAAGAAAAGACTACTCAACAAAGAAGATACTTGAGTTGGTTCATACCAACCTATGTGGTCCTATGAGAACTTAGAGTTTTTTCGGTGATAGATAATTTATTCTTTTTGTTGATGACTATACTAGACCGATGACTATTATGTTCTCGAAAGAAAAATATGAAGCTTTTAAAATGTTCAAATGGTATAAAGCTAAGGTAGAAAAAGAGACTGGTAAAGAAATTAAATGCTTAAGATCTGATAGAGGAGGTGGATTTATGTCTGATGAATTTACTAATTTCTGTAATGAGCATGGTATTATGAGATAGGCCTCTGAACTAATGACACCTCAACAAAATGGCATTGTTGAAAGAAGGAACAAGTCAATAATTGACTGTGCTAGAACATTGATGATATAGAAGAATGTTACTCAAACATATTGGAGAGAAGTTGTCAAGATAGCTGTATATGTTCTTAACTGAGTACAACTAAAGAAGGACACCAATTGGACACCTTATGAATTATGGTTTGGACACAAACCTACTAAAAGTTATTTCAGGATTTTTGGAAGTAAATGCTTTATTCTAAAAGATGAGAGAAATGGAAAATTTGATACAAAAGGAGATGAAGGGATATTCTTAGGATATTCTACTAAAAGTAAATCATATAAATGTTTGAATAAGGTTACAAATAAGATAATTGAAAGTACTAATGTCCATGTTGATGAGTTTGATGACAAGAACATAGAAGATAGTAGAAAGGAATTAGAAGACTATGGTAGATTCAATTACATTGAACAACCTGATTATCTACCTAAGTCACAACCAGTTATAACTACTCAACAGGAAAACAATGCAGAATAGCAAGAAGAACAAACTGACGAATAAGATGGAGCTACCGAGCAAGCTAATGAACCTAAACAGGATGAAAAAGAAAGAAGAGACCAAGTACTAGCTAGATTTTTCAGGAGACATCATCCTAAGACACAAATTATTGGAGACAGACAAGATGGAATGCAAACTAGGAGTAAAGCAAGATAAGGTACATGTCTAATTTGTGAATTTGAACCGAAAAATGTGAAAGTTGCATTAGAGAATGATGAATGGGTTAATGCAATGAAAGAGGAAATAGAGAAAATAGAAAAGAATGAAACCTAGAGCTTAGTACCTTGACCAAACAAAAAAAATGTTATCAGTGCTAAATGGATATTTAGGAACAAGCTGAATGAAAATGGTGAAGTTACAAGAAATAAAGCTAGATTGGTAGGCAACAGATATGCACAAGAAGAGGGCATTGACTATGGTGAAGCATTTATAGCTATTTCTATATTGGAAGGAGTTAGAATGCTACTTGCATATGTTTCACACAAGAAATTCAAAGTTTATCAAATGGATGTGAAGTCAGCATTTCTGAATGGTATACTTGAAGAAGAGGTCTACATAGAACAAACTGAAAGATTTGTTGATCCAGACAATAGAAACATGGTATGTGGATTGCACAAAGCTTTATATGGTTTGAAGCAAGCACCAAGAGCTTGGTATGAAAGACTGCATACTTACTTGCTAAGTATTGGATTTGTTAGAATAAGTGAAAACAACAATTTGTATATGAAAGGTGATACTGATGATACTATTCTTATTGCTAAGATATTTGTGGATGATATTATTTTTGGAGGACAAGATCATGTATGAAAATCATTTTCTGATTAAATGAAAAAGGATTTTGAAATGTCTATGTTGAGAGAGATTAAGTTCTTTCTAGGACTACAAGTGATTCAACAGAGTGATGGGATATTCATCACACAATCTAAATACATAAAGGAAGTATTGAAGACATTTGGCATGGAAGATGCTAAACCTATTGGAACACTGATGGCTATTGGGTGTAAACTAACAAAGGAGGATGAAACTATAGAGGTAAATCAAACACTTTACCGATCTATGATTGGTAAGCTAATGTATGTAGTTCAAAGTAGACCAGATATAGCACATGTTGTGAGAATTGTTGCTAGATTTTTTGCTAACCCTAGAGAATCACACATGATTACTACTAAAATAATCTTAAGATATCTAAAAAAATAGAGGACTATGGCATTCGGTATCCTAAGGAAGGAAAGTTTGAGCTGAAGGTATACACTGATGCTAATTGGGCTGGAAATGTAGATGATAGAAAAAGCACCACTAGAGGAGCATTTTTCTTTGGTGAAAGACTTGTAACCTAGACAAGTAAAAAGTAGGCTTGTATTTCTCAGTCTACAGTTGAAGCAGCGTATGTTGTTGCTGCTACTAATTTCTCAAATATTGCATACATCAAGCAAGTGTTGCAGGGAATGAATGAGGTAATCATAGACCTGGTGATTATATATCATGACAACACTAGTGCCATTAATATTTCAAAGAATCCAGTGTTGCACTCTAAGATAAAGCATATATTTATTAAGTATCATTAATTAAGAGAGAAAGTGCAAGAGAAGCAAGTGGATTTAGAATTTTTTACATCTAAAGAGCAACTTGTAGATATCTTTACAAAGCCTCTATCAAAGGACACATTTTTATACTTAAGGACTAGACTTGGGGTCCGTCCCCTGTCTACTAGTCACTAAGGTGATTTGGATGTTGCATTAGCCTCATCTTATTAGAAGATCATTCATGTCAATGTAGCATAGTTCAAACTTTGAATCATGTTCAAGGTTGTGATTAAGTTTGGAAAACTGAAACAGATTGGGGTATCAGTATATTGAGATAGAGAGAATGTAGTGGACAACAGAGCTCTTTAGTAGTCTTATAACTGATCAAACAAGATAGAGCTATATGTTTATTTGTTTCTTTGGCATTGTTGTCAAAGGGAGAGATAAATAATATGAACAAAAAGATAAACATCGCCGATGAGAACTATCTAAGGGAGAAATAATCAGAAGCAGGAATAGGAGAACTGAAGAGAGTATATCTGATGCCAATTATCATAGCATTACAAATGTTGAGTAATGTAGTGATTAAACATATTAAGTGTATTCGAGTTACAACATTTATTCAACGAGTTGTAGAATACATGTTTGGTATGTGTATGGTGCATTTCATATTACTTGAGTTGCCATCAATGCCAAAGGGAGAGATTGATGAACTAAAACTGATTCGGAACCTAATTGGAGAATTTGTGATTTAAGATCATTGAGGAGTTGTTGATAAAATATGGAATATGATTAAATCAATATTATGTTGTCATTGATATCAACTAGTTTGAAAACACTTATCTTAAGTTACTATAACAATACATCTGAAGAAAGGTGAAGGAGATGAAGAACATAAATATCTACATGAGGAAGATGTATATGTTAGATGAGGATAAGGAATACATTAAGTAACTTGTTCATGGGTCTATGACCTTATGATATTGACTTTATTATGTTGCATTCATCTATGATGAAGAATAGAGCTGAAAGACACAAAGAAGTGTTGTCGGTAAATGAAGCATTTTAGTATACACCGATGGAGTGTAGTGTATACCGAGCATAGTGTTAACCGAGCTTGTGTTCACCGACACATTTCTTTGTTAACCAAGTAGAACAGAAATGAATTAAATGATTAGTTTAGCCGATAAGATTAATGAGCTGGAAAGTGTCTGAAATCTACATAATGGATAATGTTTGTTATGAAAATTGATGGCTAACATAATTAAAGGAAGATCTAATGGAGTAGATTGAAATGTGTTATTGAAACATCAGTTGAGGAAGCTAAAAGTGGAAAAATCAATGAAGAATAAATGAAAAAATATGACTGTGGAGAAGAAAATTATTTACATGTCTATATAAGAGATTGGAGATTTTATAATTAAAGGGAGATGGAAGAAGAAGATATTGCAGAATTATCGTGTGAACAAGCTTCATGCATTATGATCATACTGGTTAGTAAGAACCGAGCTGCAGAATAATTACTAAGCTACAGAGAGTAATTACCAATGGACAGTAAGTTGATACATTGCTGAATCTAAAGTGTTACATTGATCAGAAGGATTTGTTGAGAAAAATAATGATCTATAATCTGCAATTGAAGTTGTATTAAGGCAGATCATCTACTGTTGCATATTTAACCATTGTACACAGTCAAATCTCTTAACCGAGTGGACTATAAAGTCTTATTATGTATCATTCATAGAATAAAATTTTTAATCCTATCAACCCCATAGTGAATGCTGGTTAGATGATAACAGTTGATTTGAAATCCTCTAACAAGGTCACACCTAACAGTGTGTTTGTAACCTTTAATAGGGTTGGGTCTTCACTGACCTCACTTCAGAAGAGTGAATATTTTGGGTTGCCGGTCCTAGGTGGTTTTTCCCTTCATAGGGTTTGCACATTAAATCTCATGTTATGTGTTGATTTTGATATTTATTTGTTACCATACTTTGCATATTACATGTTAGATTAGATCGGTTACTACTATAAGTTTTAGACTGATAATCGATAAAATCACAGACAAAGAAAGTATTTTAAGTTGACCGAGTAGTAGAAGTTGGAGTATTTGTTTTGAATTATACATTTTGATTTGGGACAATGATTAACTGATTCACCCCCATCAGTTATTCTAACACCAAGATCAAATAGGCAGACAAGAATACTTTTGACAATGAGGGCACCAAAAAATTAATTAATGCATTTTTCAAGAAGAAAATATTGTAAAATTATAAGACCATGATTGTGGGATGATTGACAATGAATATAAATTTTTAAATTTTATACATAAGCATGTCTCTAAAAATGAAGAAAAAAAAAAAAATGCTAAGATATGCAAACTAAAGCTAAAAAAGCTAACTGGAGCCCAACAAGAATTAACTAAACTAAATTAGTCTCAGCTAAGTGAGCTTAAGCTAGGGTTGCATGTCCAAAAGGGTACTCAATTATGCATGAGATTATTCTTGAGCATGCACCCAATTAATTAATATAATAATATCAAATATGCCTAATACAACAAATGCATGCTCTAATATAGTAGTGTGGTTTGGGTCATTGACCTTGTTTAGTTTATTTTCCAACTTTTTCTTGAACGTCTACAGGCAAGTTTATATTTTTTTTCTTTTGTTGATGTCAACTTTTTGGTGTAAAAGGTTCTGGGGTCTCTTCAAAACCTATTCTATCTTAATCAAAATCATTATTGGGCTACCAAAATCAATACTTTTTAGTATATTTTAAATTATGTCAGTTATATTGAAATAAATAATCAAGAATGTACATAGATATAAATTAATTTATTATGGAATTTTATGTATAAATTTTAATTAAAAATGGAAAGAGCCATTAAATATTTTATTAATATCACTAGTTGGAAAACTCCAAAGGGAAACACTAGAAAGAAAACCCTCCTTCCTTGTTGAATCCTTTCTTGAATCCTTGAGTAATCATATATTTATCTAATTTACCATACTAGGCTCTAACCCATATAGTTCCTTTTTTAACCTACAAATAGCATCGAGATCTTTTTCTGATCTGAAACATATTGGTTTTTCAATGTATACTTCTTTCTTAAATTCTCCATTCAGGAATGCAAGCTTGATTTCCATCTGATAATATTTGAATCTCTTAAATCATGTTGAAGGCATGCCATTGTCTACATCCCATGGTGTACACACCCCCTTGTATCATGTTGAAGGCACACCATTATCTACATCCCAAAGTGGAGGTACACAATTGTATCATGTTGAAGGCTCACCATTATCTACATCCCAAGGTGTAGACACAACATCATGTCATGTTAAAGGAACTCATGATGGTATGGAATTCACATATAATATTTTTGATTTTCCTAGAATTATTTATGGAAAGCCAAAATATTTGATTGATATTCATACTAACATTTTGCAAGAAATGCCTTACAAGATTCCCAAGCATACTTGTCAAAGAAATTCTAATCATATTTGGAGATCATTTTTTGAGAATTTAAACATGATAGGAAGATGTCAACTATTTTTTGAAATGATGAGAAATCTAAAATTTGGGCTCATCAACTAGCTAGTACATGCTCCCTGATCCTTACCTTGGATCCTAGTGTGTTCTTCACACTCACTTTGGTCTATAGGACTCCCTTCTACTATGGAATCCCTTGACCTAGCCCAACCTTACCACCAATAGTAAGTTCTCCTTCCTCTTAGCTTATTTGCACTACTCCTAGCTTCATTCCCTTACATAGACCTATAAGGGCTTCTTATCGTGCTCATCTCCTCAGGCACTAACAAGAGGTAGAATTTTATTCTAAGGTTTTTTCACATCCAACCATGTGACTTCAAGGTATTGGAAAAATTTTCTCCCTTACCGATTTCATAGTTTCTTCCCAAAATAGAGCTACTAGGAGAGAGCCCCAATTAGGCTTCCTCTTTGGGTTTATAGGACTTTTGGTCCATTTCCTTCACAAGACCAAGGCTAGTCTTCCATAGAGACCCCTATCCAAATGCTCAACCCTTAATTATTTTCAAGGTTTTAGGGCTCCAACTGTCTGTACAATGCCTCAACAAGATTTAAGGGTTTCTAGGGCTTTTTGGGGCTAGCTTGGGTCATAGGGCTAGTTTGAATTCATAAACACCTAAAATTGATTGATAAAACTCTCTCCTTTTCATAAATGAGTACTTATTCATCCCTCTTGAACTCCTCCAAAGGGATAGTCTTGAAATTTCCTTCCTTGTCCTCTAGAGAACTTCTACTATTGACCACACCTAGTCGGGCACTACTTAGTCTCGCCTAAGGCTTGGTCTCATAATTTCTTGCACATGCTATCTAGGGACCTTCTTGCATATATATATAGGGTAGGCTTTGTACTACCATATCCCAGACAGCCATAGTGTTTCCACAATGGGTATAGGAGCTACAGGTCCTACATGCTACATCACAAAACTCTCCAAACTGAGCAAAGGACTGGCAACCACAAAAGAAACACAAATACACACACCAGATATAAAAGAAACTACTCTAAGAACACACAAATAAAATAATATATAATGATACCAATTAAAATTTTGAAGCTTGCACAAAATTATCATTAACTCATCCCAATCATGCCAAATAGCACTGACTAGTACACACTTTTACAGTCACAGTTTGGTTCCTCCGTACAAATGTCATATAGAGTAATTGCCAACCCTTGTGTTAGAGTTTTTTTAGGTCACATATAGTCTTCTCCTTGGGATTAGAGCTTGGTTAGGGTTTATAACCAACTTGGTAAGGTTTAGACCTCAATTAGGAAAATTTGCTAGCAACTTTTTGAGCAACTTTTTCTTACTCATGAAACTTTTGCTCACTCAATCTCCTAAGACCATTCTTAGGTCTATTACATATCACACTTGTGCTAAAACATCCAAAACCCCAATTTTAAGACTATGATCATTAAAAACAAATAGTGACCTCAGGATGACATTATGCCCTAGGTCACTGTACCATTAGAATTGGAAAACTGACTATGACTCTAGGACCTAAGCTAGCTCTAGACACACCAAATGAGCTACAAGCTCTTATTCTACATACAAGCCTTCATTAGGCACTTACACACACCAAAATTTAGGACTAGTGGCAGCCCTTAGAAGGGTGCTCCTACACCATACTCCCCCTCAACACAAACTAAGGCAATTTGGGGTCAAGAAGGGCTAGGTCTATGCCTAGCTTCTTGAACTAACTTTCCTCTATCCAAGTCACTTTAGACTCAAGTTGATTTTCCCACTTGACTAAGTATTTTATGTACACTTGATTCCTAGTAGACTTTTTCACCTCGGATTCCAAAACCTACTCTGCTTTGGGTTGTTTCTGTCTTGGCATGGCATTGGTGTCTACGTCCTATAGCACTCTTGGCTGATCCACACCTTGTTGTGTGATGTTCCCTTTGAACAAGATCAAGTTAGCAACATTGAACACTAGTGAGATAGCCAAATCTGATGGCAAGTCCTCCTTATATTCATTTTCTCCATACTTGGCTAGAATTTTACAAGGCCCCGCTCTTCTCATTTGTAGCTTAGTAGGCATGCCTTTTTGCATCCTTTCTTTGCTGAGGTGAACCATTACATACTCTCCTATCTAAAAGTAAAATCTTTTCTCCTTTCATCTACTTTGGCTTTGATCTTTTGAGTGGACTCCATGATGGTTTTCTTGACCTACTCTTGGACCTCCTTGATAGTTTGAGTGAAATCTTTTTCTTGTCCACTTTTCATCTCCATGGAACCTAAGTCTCTTAGCTCACATACTCCTCTAGGGTGTTTTCCATACACAATTTCAAAAGGACTTCTCCCTGCGGTCCTATTAACACTATCATTGTAGGCATATTCTTCTTGAGAAATGACAAGATCCCAAGTCTTCCCATATTCCTTGGTCAAACACCTTAAAAATTTGCCCAACACTCTATTTATAACTTTAGTTTGTCCATCAGTTTGAGGATGGTATGCTAAACTAAAAGAGAGATTAGTTCCTAACCTTTTCCATAAGGTTTTCCAAAAATGGCCCATGAAGTTGCTATCCCTATCTGACACAATGCTCAATGGATGCCCATGAATTCTTACTATCTCTTTGAAAGATAGATGTGCTACATAGCTTGCATCATGAGTAGTTCTATAGGCAATGAAATGACGCATCTTAGGGAACCTATCTACTATAACATAGATGCTATCCCTACATAATTTTGTTTTAGGGAGGCCAACCAAAAAGTCCATGCTCTCACACTCCCAAGGCCTATTTGGAATTGGCAAAGGTTGATAGAGCCCTGCATTTCTTGAACCTCCTTTAGCTCTTTGGCACACTCCACATTGCTCCACATATTTTCTCACATCCCTTGCTAACTTAGGCCAGAAATAGTACCTTTGTACTAACTCCATGGTTTTTTTTATGCCAAAATCTCCACTTAAATTTCCATTGTGGTTCTCTTGAATCATATTTTCCCTCATGGATCCCCTAGGTGCACATAGCTGATTGCCTTTGAACAATAATCCATTTTAAGGGTATAGTCTGCATACTCACCATGGAAGTGGTTCTCAAACTCTTGGTATACCTTGTAGGGTTGTGAAAATTCTTCATCCTCCTCATATAAATCCTTGAAACCTACTCTTCCAATGCTCTGCAACTAAACATCTTGGACAATCAAAAGCTTCCTACTCAAGGCATCTGCTACCTTGTTGAGCTGCCCCTTCTTGTGTTTGATATTGAAGGTAAAGGATTGGAAATACTCCATCCACTTCAAGTGTCTATTTCTAAGCTTTTCTTGAGTATTGATATAGCTTAAGGCTTGATTATTTGTAAATACCATAAATTCTTTTGGTAGGAGGTAATGCCTCCACTTCTTGAGAGATTGTACTAATGCATACAATTCTAGGTCATAAGTTGAATACCTTTTCTTTTCTTCATTGAGTTTCTCACTGAAAAATGCCACAAGCCTTCCCTCTTGGCTCAATACACCCCCTACTACTACACCACTTGCATCACATTCAATAGTAAACAACTTGTCAAAAGTAGGTAAGAGTAACATAGGTTTGGTAGCTACCTCTTGCTTCATGGTTTGGAATGCCTTCTTAGCTACCTCAGTCCATTTGAACTTAGTCTTGAGTCCTCCCTTGATGGTGTTAAGCACTGGTGCATAAATTCCATTGAAATTCCTCACAAACTTCCTATAGAATTGGGCCAACCCATGGAAACTCCTAACTTCAGTCCCTGTTTTAGGGGCAAGCCAATTCAAGATTACCTCCACCTTGCTTGGATCCTTTCTCAAACTGCCCTTGGACACCACAAAACCCAAATAGACTAGTTCTTGTTGCATGAACTCACATTTCTCTAGGTTAATAGCCAAGTGTTCCTCATGTAGTCTCTTCAAGACCATCCTTAGGTTCTCTAGGTGTTCTTCTTTAGTCTTTCTATAGATGAGTATGTCATCTAGGTACACCACAACAAATCTACCAGTGAAGTCCTTCAAGACCTCATTCATCAACCTCATGAAGGTTCTTCGGGCATTGGTAAGCCCAAATGGCATCACAAGACATTCATATAACCCATCTATGGTTTTAAAAGTGGTCTTCCACTCATCACCCTCCTTAATCTTGATTTGGTAATAACCACTTTTGAGATCCAATTTAGTAAAGTAAATGGCAGCATGCAAGCAATCCATCAAGTCTTCTATTCTTGGAATTGGGAACCTATAACTGATAGTGATCTTGTTGATAGCCCTTGAATCAATTTAAAGTCTCCATTTTCCTCCCTTCTTGGATGCCAAGACCACTAGCACTGCATGTGGACTAATACTTTTTTTGATCGGTCCTTGATCCAATAACTCTTGCACTTGCTTTGCCACTTCTTTGTTTTGGTCAAGGGTAAGCTTGTAAGCTTCTCTATTGGGTAGAGATGCACTAGGTACAATGTCTTTTTGATGACTTATGGTCCTTCTTGGAGGAATTTTTGTAGGTGCTCCATCACTCACAATGTCCTTGAACTCTTCTAACATCTACTTCACCTCTAAAGGTGTCTCTGCCTGCACCTTATTTTCATCCTCTTTTGGCTTCACCATAATGGCACATCCCACTATCTCATCATCATGCAATGCATGTAGGAACTCTTTACCACTACTAAGAAACACACTAGGTGTCTTAGGAGTTCCTTCTTCATTATTTGTTATAGACTAAATCTTGAATGTCCTTCCATACTTCTTGAAGGCAATGGAGTTCTCTTCTCCATCACAGAGCACTTTCCTATCAAATTGCTAGGGTCTTCCCAATAAGAGATGGTAGGCATCCATGGGAAGGACATCACTAAGAACCTTGTCCCTATAGCCTCCAATGGAAAACTCCACCCATGTCTGCTCATTCACTAACACACTCTACTCCTGATTCAACCAAGTCACCTTGTAAGGCTTTGCATGGGGAATCTTTGGAAGTTTAAGCTTCTTTTCTACTTCATCTGCTATGATGTTGTTATTTGACCCTAAGTCCACTATAACTTTGCAAACTTTGCCTTGAATTTTACATCTAACTCTAAAAAGAACCCTCCTCTTCTTGGGTTATCCTTGGTTAGGCTACCTTATGAGCACCCTCCTAAACATCAAGTTCTCCCCCATCTCTAACTCTAGTTTTCTTACCTCATTGGTACATGAGCTACTACCATCTTCTTGGGAATAGGCTACCCTCTTTTCACTACTTGAGTTAGGAGGCTTGTTAGGACACCTATAGGCAGGGTGTCCAAACTTTCCACATTGATAGCACTTCATTGTGGCAAAGTAGGAACTACTTCTTCCTGCACATCTTCCTCTATTTCCCTAAGATCCTCTTCCTCTACTAAAAGATCCCCTTTTATTGGTCTCTGCAACTTGTCCTAGGATTCTACTCTCCCCTTGGCTTCTAGAGTCACCTCCTCTTTGACCCCCTCTAGAGTCTCTACCTCTTCCTTTGTTCTTTGAATTAGGTTCCTACTTCCTTCTTTGTTTATCTTATAGCTTTTGTGCCATATGCTAGCATCAGAGTACTATGGTGGGAGTAAACAAGCTCATCTCCTCTATTATACTCCACTTCAATCCACTTAGGTACCTTGCCACCTTGATGCTCTCCTCTTCCTTGACTTTGGATCTTAAGCTTAATTGATGAAATTCTTTAGTATAGGTGGCCACATCCATCTCCTTCTATCTAAGGTTCAATCTTCTTCTATGTTGTTGAATCTCAAAGTTTTTAGGTAAGTATGCTTCTCTCACCTTATTCACCATAGCTTTCCAATTGGAAATATGGTTCTTTCCCTCTTTCTCCCTTTATTCTTCCAGGAAGTTCCACTAGGTTAAAGCTTGACCTCTCAACCTAGACTTGGCCACTTTGACCTTTTATGCTTCAAATATCTCTTCACATTTGAAGTGATTCTCTATAACCTCAATCCATTGCATCACAAGCTCTATATCCATTCTGCCAGTAAGTAATGGGACACCTTCAAGTGCCTTGTTGGTGATGGCCTTCAAAGCTCTTAGAAATTTCTCATCTTGGGTTGGAGGATCAGGTGTGGGCACATCATCATCAATAGTCTTTTATTTCTCTTTGTCATCCTCTTCCTCCATCCTATCATTCACTTTATCTATCTTTGCTTGGACATCATCCAAGAGTTGTTCTATCTGAACCAATCTTTCTTGTAGGATTCTATTGGCTTCCTCCTGATCTTCCACCTTCTAAGAAAGATCTGCATTAGTCACCATGTTCTTCTTGTGAGATGATCCAACTAATTCTCTAGAGGTTGAAACATTCACTATCCACTTCCCAAGCCTTAATAGGCTCTGATATTAATCTAAAGGGGAGATTACGATAGACTAGCTAGTCTATGCTCCTTGATCCTTACCTTGGATCCTAGTGTGTTCTTCACACTCACTTTGGTCTATAGGACTCCCTTCTACTATGGAATCCCTTGACCTAGCCAAATCATACCACCAATAGTAAGTTCTCCTACCTCTTAGCTTATTTGCACTCCTCCTAGATTCATTCCCTTACATAGACCTATAAGGGCTTCTTATCTTGCTCATCTCCTCAGGTTCTGAAAAGGGGTAGGATTGTCTTCTAAGGTGTTTTCACATTCAACCAAGTGACTTCAAGGTATTGGAAAAATTTTCTCCCTTACCAATTTCACACTTTGTTCCCAAAATAGGGCTACTAGGAGAGAGCCCCAATTAGGCCTCCTCTTTGGGTTTATAGGACTTTTGGTCCATTTCCTTCACAAGACCAAGGCTATTCTTCCATAGAGACCCCTATCCAAATTCTCAACCCTCAATTATTTTCAAGGATTTAGGGCTCCAACTGTCCGTACAATGACTCAACCAAATTTGAGGGTTTGTAGGGCATTTTTGGGCTAGCTTGGGTCACAGGGCTAGTTTGATTTCACAAACACCTCAAATGTATTGACAAAACTCTCTTCTTTTCATTAGTGAGTCTTTAGTCATCCCTCTTGAACTCCTCCAAAGGGCTAATCTTGAAACTTCCTTCCTTGTCGTCTAGAGCACTTTCACTACTTACCACACCTAGTTGGGCACTGCTTAGTCTCACCTAGGGCTTGGTCTCATAATTGGTTGCACATGCTATTAGGGCCTTTCTTGCACATATATATAGGGTAGGGTCTATACTACCATATCCCAAAGAGCCATGGTGTTTCCATAGTGGGGATAGGGTCTACAGGCCCTACATCACAAACCTCTCCAAACTGGGCAAAGGACTTACAGTCACAAAAGAAACACAAATACACACACCAAAAACCAAAATAACTACTCTAAGCACACACAAATGAAATAATATACACTAATACTAATTAGAATTTCAAATCTTTTACAAAATTTTCATTAACTCATCCCAATCATGCCAAATAGCACTAACTAGTACACACTTTCACAATCACAGTCTAGTTCATCCGTACAAATGTCGTAAACAGTAATTGCCAACCCTTGTGTTAGGGTTTTTCTAGTCACATATAGTCTTCTCCTCCAATAGATATTGGTTAGGGTTTAGAACCACCTTGGTAAGGTTTAGACTTCCATTAGGAAAAGTTGCTAGCAAATTTTTGAGAAACGTTTTCTTTCTCAAGCAAATTTTGCTCACTCAATCTCCTAAGATCATTCTTAGGTCTATTACATGGCACGCTTGTGCTAAAACATTCCAAAATCCAATTTTAAGACTATGACCATTAAAAACAAATAGTGACCTTAGGATGACATCATGCCTTGGGTCACTGTACCATCAGAATTAGAAAACTGACTATGAATCTAGGACCTAAGCTAGGTCTAGACACACCAAATGAGCTACAAGCTCTTATTCTACATACAAGCCTTCATTAGGCACTTACACACACCAAAATTTAGGAATGGTGGGAGCCCTTAGAAGGGTGCTCCTGCACCAAAAAAATCTATTGTAAAGAATCTAATGAATGCATATGAGAGTGTTGGTTCAACATCATGCATGAAAGATAGTAGTGTTACATGACATGTACTTACATCAACAATAGTAAGAACTCAAATGAAGAAATCTTGACTCATTAGAAAGACACACAAAACATTGAAAATAAGTAGAAAGTCTCTAATGAGATCCCTAGAAAGGCATCAAAGAGTGGAAGATCCAAATAGCAATGAGTTATGGGCATTTTCCTATAGACTACCATGAAAATATAAAGCAATTGTTGAATCTTTGAAATCCTTGATTGAAGAATTTTGGAAGAATAACACACAAGTATCTCCTAATCAAATAGATGTCATGTAAGAAGGAGGATTGGTAGTCAAATTCCTATTCCACATCCAAAACATTTTTTGGATTCAACTCAGACACAATTCTTTGCAAAATTTATGCATATGTATCCTCAAATTAAAATTAGTCAGAGATATTTTGAAATGTGTAAACCTTTTTATGTGAAGATAAATCACACACTCACAACTTCTTGTTGTAGGGTACATATTAAATTTTCTAACCATTTTGAAGTTTATAGGAATATATGTGTAGATTTTTAGTGTAACAATGTTTCATAGGATTGTAACATAAATGTCCCACCTAGATCTTCAAGGAAATTAATATCTACCATTTTATGTGAAAGAGTGGATGGTCAACAATTTTACAAGCTCTCATGCTTGAATGGTACATGTATAGATTGTGGAGGTTTGTGACATTTTCCAATTTTTCAACATATGGAGAGTATGCATGCAATTGGTAATGAAATAGTGGACTTTGGAAAATATAAGACCATGTCATACAATCTAAAAGGTGCAAAAGAGGCTAAAAGATGTGATTTAGTAAATGAAAAAATTCCAATGTATCAGTTTATGGACATTTTTTGTAAAAAAATTATATATGAGTATGCAAGGCATACACATAGAGCGCAATGATTGGATTTGAAATTCAAGTTGTGTAAGGACACATTCCCACTTGATACCATTGTTTCATTGTGGACTTTGCAGAGAACTACACACTACAACCACAAAATAAGGCGCAGGCAAAGTATTACAGCTCTCAATAGGTTGCTATATTTGTTCATATAACATTCATGCATTCACCAAATAGTACAGAGGAGAACAAGAAGATATTGAGGGAGTATCATTTTTATATCAGTGATGATCACTCACATTCTACAGAGTTTGTACATGGTTTCTTTCAACTATTTTATGGTCATTTGGCTAAGAAGGGCATCAAATATCATTGATATATGATAAGGTCAGATAATTGTGCATCACAATTCAAGAATTCTTGGATGTTTTATTGGTTGTGTAGGATGCATAAGACTACTAGAATTCAATATATGTGGAATTTCATAGAGGTCGGTCATGGAAAGAGAGAGCACGATGGTGCAGGTGCATGTATTAAAAGAGCCTTAGCATGTGAAGAATTAAAGTATAAAGATTAAGAAACATTGTTATATGCGAGATGTATTGTCCATTTGTGTAATGCTACAATGGGTCTAGGTAATAAGGTGAGTCTATGGTTCATATATTTTTTTGGTTGATGAATGAAACTAACATTGCACCATATGATGATTGTTGTACACTAACAAGATTGAGTGAGCTACACTCGTTTAGAAGTTGTAATGCAGGTTCATGGAGTATCAACACATAATAGATGGTGTCCTTTTATTCATCATGTGTAGATGAAGATTGGGATGGGTACAAGTCAAAGGAATGGGTTCACGAATGGTATACACATATTTTGAGCCCACTTGCCTCCTAACATCCCCATGAAACACTATTTTGAAACTAACAGAAATAGAATCATCCATTGAATTTGATTTCTTATTTGATCTAGTACAACCAAGTAAATTTTCCACATACAAATAATCTCAAATTTAGTACTTTATCGTAAATATTCAATAAACTAATGTCCTCATTATGTTTATATCATTACATGCCATGTTTTTGCTATTATTACACCTGAAGACAATGAAGAAGGGTCAAATTATTATTTGTGTCATTGTGTTGAGGCAAAAAAGAAATTGGATGACTCCCTTATCAATTGTAAAGAATTATAATAACCTCTAGGAGCATTGGTTTTAACTAGTTCATGGCTTAGGCAGTATGCTATGAAGAACCCTAGGTTGTGGTTGTTCGAGGATTGGGAGAGACACAAAAAAATTCTCCATTATTCAAACCTCATCATTGCATCAAATATCCACTTGATCATATATGGGGGAAGACTACCTAATAAAACTCTTTGGAAGGTTTGTGACAAACCACAAGGTAATGCTTGAGAGAATTAAGGGTAGGGCAGATCTAATTGGTTCATTGGACTAAATGGAGATACAAAACATTGTAATGTCAAATCTATTTGAATAAATGTGTATATAACATGTATATTTATATATCACTTTATACTTATATATTATATGAACCCTTATCTAGGCACAAGTTCACTTCCTTTGATCTCTTATTATAACTTATCTTGACACCACACACAAGGACTGAGATCTAGGCTTCCTAATGCACCTATAGCCTCCATTATATCAAAAATTCAAATAGGGTTTCCACCTTGATTATAACACCATATAACATCTTAACATGGTCCATATACCATGTTTCACCAACCCACCAAGTCTGGTCAACTCATCTTCACCAATCTACTCCAACAACCCTTTAGGCTTGTAGATTTCACCAATCACAAATCAGCCTTTTTCTTCCAATTTTCCCAAAAAACCCTAGAAACTAATCAATAATTTAGATACCCTTTTGGATTCTCTAAATCCTCCCAAACTCTCAAGGTATACCCCTTTGGACCATATTTTTGATCCAATAACTTAGCACCCACCAAATAGGCCCAATTCACCCTCATTTGCAAAGAAACTCACAAAGATACTCATCCCATTGACTCCCAACCAAGGAAAAGTATTTACTAAGGTTTAAAAACAAAATATTCTCAAGTTTTTAAGGTTTCATCCCTCACCTACACTTCTAGCCACCAAACCCTTGCTTCTAGGGTCACACAACTGTGGTATGTTCAAAAAGACCATCAACACTATCTCCAAATAAAACCAATGGTTCCAACACAATTTTTATCACATACAAAAATAATCAATCATGAAATGTATCTATTCTTAATGGCCTTCACTCTCCAAGTGACTAGTGTAAGACCGACACCCTTCAATCAACAAACTACTGTATGCACCCAAAAATGGTCGATTAGACTTTGGGCCCCATTTATTCGATTTATTGATCCTGAATCAATTTTATCAATAATCAATATTTTCAACATTATCAATTTCTTGATTAAATCTTAAATTCAATCATATATTGGATTTTTATCCTATGGGCTAACCATTTTATCCTAAAGTCTTTATTTCTTCAAAAGGAATATGTCCTCCCTTTTTAATAAATAAAAAGCCCCCACTTTTCCTCTTATCCTATGTTGCACAAATAAAGTATTATTCCTATTTTATAAAAAGAGAAAAAGAACTTTTTGTCTCATATGGACACAAAATTCAACTCCTATTTTCTCATTGGAGGATACTTGTGCACATGGATTGCTCCTTTTCCAAGCTCCACCGTTGATTAAGTCTTTTGCCTCTTAATCTCAATGGTCCATTTCACCTCATTTCTTATAAAAGGAGAGCTCTCTCCTTCATTTGCATATCCATCTCTTTCATACTATTGTTATGCTATAGGTTTTCTAGGTTATTTGGAACTCTTTGAAGATATATTACATCCAAGCTTTGAAGATCTTTGTTGCACTTCATTTAGTTCATATTTGTTTTCTTAGTTGCATAATCATGGCATGTTAGCTTAGTTTCCTTTTTATGAAATAGATTAACCTCACATAGCTTAATAGGAGGATTTGTAACACTTACAATTTCCTTTTCATAGTATAGTTTGCATTTTCCTCTCATAGATTAGATTTCCTTTCAAGCATTGCATTGTTATCATTGAGCTTAGCTTGCATCTTTAATCTAGTTTTCATTGCATTGCATATTTTGATTCCATTTGGGGATGTTGGCATTATTGCCCTTGTCTTCATTGTGAATCTCTCATTGTATGGTTGACTAGCAAGGTCACAAGTTTGTAGCTCTAGCTAAGACTAAATTTATCAAAGTCTCTTGCAACTCCATGCATAGAGAGCTATAGATCGATTTTTGAGGCCTCACTCTTGAGTGTTCTTGATTGTAAGGATCCATAGAAGTCCACTACTTTTGTGTCTACATTTTTGGCGCCCACCGTGGGGTAGAGTAGATAGACTTTGTCATTTAGTTTCTTGCATTTTCATCATTTTTCAGATTAATTTTTTGATATTTTGCGTTCTCTATTTTTTTGTCTCAGAGTATCGCACGACACTTCTTAGGTATATCATGTGATAGACCTTATAATACAGGAGCGACACCTCGCGTAAAGGAAGAATCACCTACCAGTATTAAGTTATGTCACCTAGCATCACACGAAGTATCGCCCGCCTGTTCTGAAGTGTATCACCTAGACTGAGGTATATCACCCGGGTACAGGAAACTGTGTCACATGATTCTGGTGAAGTCTAAGTTATATCAACTGATTTGACAGAGAGTTACAATTTGATTTTTATTATCCGAATCTGATCATATTTAGTTGCTAGTTTACTTTATTGCATTTAGATAGATCTAATTTGTGTTTCTTAGCCTAGATTAGTCAAATTTTTTTGTATCATTTCCATTTAGATTTTAGATTTCCCTAACCATAATTTTCTAACAAGTTGTGGGTGTAGGTGCACTTGCTTGAGATATTTTTCCAAAAGAACACATGTCAAAGAGGGCTACTAATGGTTTTTGCAGGGCTTCCCTAAGCATAAAAACAAAAAAAATCTTTCTTGTTTATTTGTTTTCCTTTTAAATGTGGCAAAAATTAGTTGTTTCATTTATTAGGCACTTAATACCTTGTTGTAGGAATTTTGAGGTGGTAGGAGAGTATGCTCTTCACCCTTATGGTGAAATAGAAATCTTGACCCATCTTGGGATTTTGAAATCAAGGGGGTAAGTAAATCTTTGCTTGGTGTGTTTGGGTGAAGTTTTTGAGATAGGGGAGTATGCTCTTCACCCTTGTGGTGAACCAAAAACCTTGAACCTCAAGAATTGATCCACTTTTTGTTTAAGATTTAAAATCTTTTAGTGGGCCTGCTCTTGAGCAATCAAGAGGAACAACCCAAGTGGGCACAAGCCTTTTTCCATCTATTCTAACTCACTATAATCTCAAGGCTATCAAGGACACAAAACCTTGGTAGACATAACACTTGTCTTCGCTTGATGTGAGTAGCTCATGGGATTGTGACCATGGGGAAAGCATTGAGCAAGAATGCTTACGATACTCTTGAGGCTGCAAGGTCCTAGTCCTTTATGAGGAGCAAGAGGGGTGTTATGAATGGAAGCCCTTACTAAGAACAATTAGATAGAAGCCACCTTTATTTAGCCACTTATCTTCTTAGTGCAAGGATTGATCCAAGTGGACTAACCCAGATCACCCCAAGATGCTCACCATATGTGTCCCTTTGGTTGTGTTATTTGACACTTCCACGACAAAGCCAATATCTCTTGTGGGAAACCACTTAGTGTGAGGCAAGGGGGCATCAAGTTGTGGGCTAAGTTGGTAAGTATTGAGCCTTGTCTTGTAGGTAGATATTGCTTGAAGTATTTTCGAATGTGCTAAACTAGTGTAAATGTTCTCAACATACAAACAATCTGTAGCATTCATAGGGTGCAATTTTATTTTTGATATCACAAGTGTTTGTCTTGGCAAGGTTACTTTTTCCCTTGTTTCAAGTGTTTGAAGACATGTTTGATCCTCTACTATTTGCAAACTTGTCCAAATGTTGTTAAATTTATGATTGAAATTAGACATTTTCACCCTAACATTTAGAGAATCCAAAATCAAACCTTAAAAACTTGAAATTTTGCACAAATTGGTCAAAAATTTCATCAGCATCGCCTGCTTAAGAAATAAATATCACGTGATAGTTCACATAGAACTATATCACCTAATAGTTATTAGGTCTGTCGCTTGTTAGTTTTGAGTTCTATCACCTAACATTGTGCGAAGTATCACACGGTCTTAGGTATATCACCCGGCTTGCCTAGAGTCTGTCACCTGAGCATTTTCAGTAGTATTCTTAGTTTCAGTTATTAAGTTGCTTTTGGTACGACTTGACCTTTGAGTAGGTTACCCAACCTTGCTGTTAGAGACCTATTTTGACCTCAATTTTTTTATTTTAGCCTTCTAGGGATCATCTCAATTGATTTATAAGGTTACCTTGAAAATAATTTTTCAAGTTAGAGAGATATTCCTAGTGAACAGTTTGTTTTCAGAATTGTTGATTACACCCTTGGAGAATTCTGATCCTACTATTGTCCAAGTCATTTTTCATCTATCTCAATTTCAATTTGAATTTTGGCTAAGTCCAACCTCTTGATTCAAAAGTGCTAGGGTATTCACCCTTTGTTGGAAGCACCTCTTTGACAATGTTGGTGATGCCCTTTTTATTTTCCTTTCAATCTTTCTCTTTGGACAATAGAAAATCTCAATTATCCTAGGTTGGAATTGACACTTTGAGAGATTGACCTATCACTTAGAGTCTCTTTCTTTCATGTCAATTACTACAAGATACCAAGTCAATCAAGGGAGGTGACCCCTTGTTGTCTTTAGCCAGTTACCACCAGTTAAGACCCGTCAACAGCACAAGGGAAAAGAACCCCTTTTCGATCAGTCTCCTAAAAGTGAATTTAAGTTTGTTTTAATCCAAAAGGTAATCCTAGTGAAGTGAGCACCTCTTTAGCACCACTTTCATCAAGTATGGACATGAGTTACACTTTCACTTGACAACAAAGAGAAGCCATGAATCAAACTCTGGAGGATATTTTCCAACGGCATGGAGTGTATGGTGGTTCTTCTCATGCTAGCCCACCTAGGTTCCCCCCCAACAACACAAGTTATTTTGATGCTCATCAACGAGCTGAGAGACATTATAAGCAAACTCACTTAGATTTAGGGTCATAACATGAGGACTAGCACAATGAATCTAGTGACCATCACATCAACACATCCAACATGATAAAGCGTTCAAGACAATCTTCTCCACTTAAAGATACCTCTCGATATGCAAATAGAAGATTGAAAAGCATTGAAAGGGAGAAGCAAACCTATCTAGATGAACAAGCTGCCAAAAAAGAAGAAATTTAGACAACTAGAGGAAGAGGAACGTGCATTATTAGACATACGAAAAAGAGTCGCCCAAGAAGAAGAAGATAGGTTCTATGCACAACAACTCCAAAATCAATTTAACGGGAGAAGTACCAATAGTGGGACCAACTCACCCCTATCTACTCCTTCACCAAGTCCTAGAAGAAGGTCAAGGATGCCCTCAAGGTCCCCAAGTCCTAGAGGAAGAAGAACTTCAAGATATGATCATTATAGGAGACAGTCACCTCATAGGCTTTCAAAACAACCCTCGCAATGAGCACATCATGGTTCACAACATGGAGGAAGTTATGGCAACTTTGATAAAATGGATTTGATGACTATGCAACAAGAACTATCTTTTCAAGCATATGTGGAAAGATATGTGGAACAAAACAAGGACCAATTCCTAGAAAGTCTCATCAACAAAGGTGCTAAGGTTCCATATAATTTTGATGTCCACTAAAAAATTAAGAAACATAATCCTTCAACTGACTATGATACCAAACCATATGTCAGTACATACTATGATGAAAATCAGTACAAGACACTCAAAGCACAACTATTGTCTAGACCCATGTCTTACTTTGCTCAAAATGATCCAAATTCTAAGTTTTTCGGAGAAGTATCATGCGATACTTCTCTCTATATTGGTGTCATACACCTTTGTCCATGTGATACTTCACCCCGTGTCATGTGATATTTCACCAGCTATCATGCGATACTGGTGTCTATATGTGCGCGATACTTTGGGGACCCACGAAGTATCGCGTGATGTCTCTTGCCAAAGGGTGCGATACTTCTAAAGTATCGCGCGATAGTTCACCTAAAACTAGAAATTTGAAAATTTAAATGTTTCAAAACATGCTAAATTTTCATTAAATACTATGAATGACTCAAACAACGGTTAGTTTTCGGATACGTATCAGGGCACCATAATGTGGAGGCCGGTTATGCAACCGAGAGCGCTCAAATTGGTGTCTGTGCATGGGAATTCCTGCTAGTTGAGCCATCATTATCTCTTAGAGCTCTTGATTCTCAAAATAGCTAAAACTCAAATGATTTTGAAAATGACATTTTTACCCCTTATATAGCATTTTGACTTTTTGACCAATTTTCAAAACACCTCAGAATTGCACGAAAATTGCACCCCTAGCTAATTTCGACATCCTGGATTCATTTTCAGACTCAAAATTGAAATCTAAGGTCATCTTGATAGTCAAAATAACATTTCAAATCTTCTCCCTCTTCTGCGTAGTTGACTGACTTTTTGAGGCATAATCTAATTTTCGATGGAATTTCTTCCTTCCATGTCTCTCAAATTTTCTAGTTTTTCATTTGCCCTATTTCTAGTCTTCTATTTCTATTCTTCTCATTCATCACTGGGGCATGTTTCATTGCCTATTGGTTACCCTACTGACCTTTACATTCGATTATGATTTCATTCTGATTTGATCAAATCTTTCCTCAGTTGTTGTCTCTCCTCTACCTAATTTCGATTTCGATTCTGAGGGGGCAGTATTTATGGGATTCTCATCCCTAATTCCTTGATTTTCTTGATTCAAACATCTTTTGTGAGCTTTTGCTCAAATTTTAGATTCTTATCTCTTACTTTGAATGTGATCCTGAATCGACCTCATGTTCAAAGGCCGTTGTTTATGCTTTGTCCGGATGTGATCCTGAATCGACCTCACATCTGAGTTATTTTGTGATCCCAGATTGATCTCACATTTCAATTTTTCTTTGACTAAATGTGTTCCCAAATCAATCACACATTAGTCAAAGAGGGGAAAATGTATGCACCCAAAAATGGTCGCCTCGACTTTGGGCCCCATTTATTCGATTTATTGATCCTGAATCAATTTTATCAATAATCAATATTTTCAACATTATCAATTTCTTGATTAAATCTTAAATTCGATCATATATTGGATTTTTATCCTATGAGCTAACCATTTTATCCTAAAGTCTTTATTTATTCAAAAGGAATATGTCCTCCCCTTTTAATAAATAAAAAGCCCCCACTTTTCCTCTTATCCTATGTTGCACAAATAAAGCATTATTCCTATTTTATAAAAAGAGAAAAAGTACTTTTTGTCTCATATGGACACAAAAGTCAACTCCTATTTTCTCATTGGAGGATACTTGTGCACATGGATTGCTCCCTTTTCAAGCTCCACTGTTGATTAAGTCTTTTGCCTCTTAATCTCAATGGTCCATTTCACCTCATTTCTTATAAAAGGAGAGCTCTCTCCTTCATTTGCATATCCATCTCTTCCATACTATTGTTATGCTGCAGGTTTTCTTGGTTATTTGGAGCTCTTTGAAGATATATTGCATACAAGCTTTGAAGATCTTTGTTGCACTTCATTTAGTTCATATTTTCTTTCTTAGCTGCATAATCATGGCATGTTAGCTTAGTTTCCTTTTTATGAAATAGATTAACCTCACATAGCTTAATAGGAGGATTTGTAACACTTACAATTTCCTTTTCATAGTGTAGTTTGCATTTTCCTCTCATAGATTAGATTTCCTTTCAAGCATTGCATTGTTATCATTGAGCTTAGCTTGCATCTTTAATCTAGTTTTCATTGCATTGCATATTTTGATTCCATTTGGGGATGTTGGCATTATTGCCCTTGTCTTCATTGTGAATCTCTCATTGTATGGTTGACTAGTAAGGTCACAAGTTTGTAGCTCTAGCTGAGACCAAATTTATCAAAGTCCCTTGCAACTCCATGTATAGAGAGCTATGGATTGATTTTTGAGGCCTCACTCTTGAGTGTTCTTGATTGTAAGGATCCATAGAAGTGCACTACTTTTGTGTGTACAACTACCACCTCTCTGTGGCTTCCAAACACATCATCTCCATATCTCTTCATAAAAACATTATGATACAAAGATAAAAATACATATTTAAACCTCTCCCACCAATCAAAGTAGCCACATTTGTGGGACATTCAATTCATTGTGAATTCTTAAAATCCAAAACGTTGACTCTAGCCTCTATCCAAGCATATGAATGCACTGTTACACTGATTATTCCATGAGAATATTCAATGTTGCAGAGAATTCGATTGTCTTAATTGATTTAGAATAATTAAATTGGTTCTTCTTCACACCATAATCCACCATGCCATTTCCACTCACATGGATCTCCAATGAAATGGACTCCTGCACTCCAAAAACTGATTGGAACCATTCCTAACTACCCAAAAAACTATCTAAAAAATGTCTGTCAACCAATATATGATTAAATATTGTTGTCAACTTGACAACCAATGTTGTCAAATTGACAACATGATTCTAATTCCCCTCTTATAACCTTTAAAAGGTTTAAAACAAGCTTATTAATCCAAACTAACCCTCTAGCTTCCATATGAGCCTTATAGACCATAGTTGCATTAACATGCAACTTTACATCTTTTTAGCATCTTTTGCACTTTTCAGTGCATTTACATGTTTTTATGGAATTAATAGCCATATAAAAATCTTAGATATCCCTATAGGTCCTTTACCCTTACATTTTACCTTGGATCCATTAAGTGATCCTAAGGTTACATTGTTAACCCTCATGCCATTAAATGACTTACATAGCATCTTTGCTGATCATAATATTAAATGATCCCAAAATTATTACAAACATGATGAAAAAAATATAAAATGACCAATAATGGTCCAATACATTATAAAATGACCTCAAATGGTCTTGCTCCATCACTCAAGGATCCATAATGACCTTGGTGTACTTCTATTGCTCTAGATTTGATCTCTCCAACACAATCCATCATGTCCCTACACCAACCATTATATTAAAAGGATATAATACACATTCAAACCTCTCACACCAATGATAGAAGGGGGTGGGAGAGTCAATCCTCAAAAGGAGACCTAAATCCCAATCACTGACTATGACCCCAAATCCAGTCACTGACAAGAACACCAGTAATTTCCTCTATCTCAAATACAATAAAAATGCTGAAATGAATCCATGGAAAGATAAATAAAAACCAAGGCAATGTCCTTACATCATAGACCAGTTCAAATAATGTTTTATGCAAACATTTTAATTCACTGGTCTTAGACTGTACTCTGAGCTAAAGTGTCCCTCATGGTTCCTTCTCCTTAAAATTGATGA
The DNA here is from genome assembly GCA_027943335.1 of Chamaecyparis obtusa. Lineage (NCBI taxonomy): Eukaryota > Viridiplantae > Streptophyta > Pinopsida > Cupressales > Cupressaceae > Chamaecyparis > Chamaecyparis obtusa. The sequence continues at coordinate 127,260 of BSBK01011631.1, forward strand.
TCTTTATCTTAGAGATCATGTGAGGTAGAATTGAATCATAAGGTGCTATAGGACTATGCTTCCTAGGCCTACAATAACCTATATTGGTTTTTAGATATTCAAGTTCATTTATATTTGACAAAACATTCTTGGTCAATGTCAAAACTCGAAGTGTTCCTCAGTTGAAATGGACATCATTGCATATCTTTCAAACCATCAGTCATAGCATGATCAAACCATTTGTTCCAATAGCTCTGAATGGCTAGTTAAATGCTAGTGGTAACCTCATTTAGAACACATAGTCACTTGAACACTTCTGACCGCTCCAGGCCAAAGTGTCCCTTAAGGTCCCTTTAGAATGAAATCGATGATCTTTACAAGGTCATATCTCAAAGATCATGCGAGGTAGCATCAAACCATTAGGTTCTAAAAGATTGTGTTGTCGAGGGCTATAATAACCTATCTCAATTTTTAGAGACTCAAGTTCATTTATATTTTGAAACACATTCTTGGTCGATGTCAAAACTCAAAGTGTTCTTTAGTTGAAATGGACAACATTGTGTATCCTTCAAACCTTCAGTGGTAACATCAAAACATTTATTCCAATAGATTCTAATGGTTGGGTAAATGCTAGTGGCAATCTCATTTGGCACACAGAGTCGCTCAAATTCTACCGACCACTCTAGGTTGTTGTGTCCCTCAAGATCCCTTCAACATAAAATTAGCAATATTTACGGGGTCATATCTTAGATCTCATGTAAGGTAGCATCAAACCATTAGGTGTTACAAGACCATGTTGCTTAGGCTTGCAATAACCTATCTCAATTTTTAGAGATTCAAGTTTGTTTATATTTGGCAACACATTCTCAGTCAATGTCAAAACTCAAAGTGTTCCTTAGTTGAAATGGACAACATTGCATATCTTTCAAACCATCCATCCTAGCATCAAACTATCTATTCCAAAAGCTCTGAATGTCTAGGTAAATGCTAGTGGCAACCTCATTTGGCACACAAAGTCACTCACACGTTGTTGTCCACTACGGGTTGAAGTGTCCCTCAAGGTCCCTTGATGATCATTATAGGGTCATATCTTGAAGCTTGTGTAAGGTAGCATCAAACCATTAGGTGCTACATGAATGTGTTACCAAGGCCTACAATAACCTATCTCAGTTTTCAGAGATTCAAGTTTGTTTATATTTGGAAACACATTCTTGGTCGATGTCAAAATTTAAAGTGTTGCTCAATTAAAATAGACAACATTGCGTATCTTTCAAACTATTGCTCATAGCATCAAACCATCTATTCTAGTAGGTCTGAATGACTAAGTAAATGCTAGTGGAAGCCTTGTTTGGAACACAGAATCACTTGAATGTTTTCGACCACTCCAGCTTGAAGTGTCCCTCAAGGTCCCTTCTACATGAAATTGATGATCTTTATAGGGTCATATCTCAGAGCTCATCTGAGGTAGAATCAAACCATTAGGTGTTACAATATCTTGTTTCCTAGGCCTACAATAACCTATCTCAGTTTTTAGAGATTCAAGTTCATTTATATTTGGCAACACATTCTTGGTCGATGTCAAATCTTGAAGTGTTCCTCAATTGAAATGGAAAACATTGTGTATCTTTCAAAATATCAGTCATATCATCCAATCGTCTATTCCAATAGCTCTAAATGGCAAGGTAAACACTAGTGGCAACCTCATTTGGAACATGGAGTCACTTGAACACTATCGACCACTTCAGGCCAAAGTGTCCCTTGAGGTCCATTCAACATGAAATTGATGATCTTTATGGGGTCATACTTTAGAGTTTGTATGAGGTAGCATCAAGCCACTAGGTTCTACATGACCATGTTGTCTAGGCCTATAATAACTTGACTTAGTTATTAGAGATTCAAGCTCATTTATATTTGGTAACACATTCTCAGTTGATGTTAAAACTTGAAGTGTTCCTTAGTTGAAATGAGCAACATTGTGTATCTTTCCAACTGTCCATTGTAGCATTGAATTTTCTATTCCAACAACTCTGAATGGTCACATAAACACTAGTGGAAACCTTGTTTTGCACAAAGAGTCACTTGAGAATGCTGTCGACCACTCCAGGCTGAAGTGTCCCTCAAGGTCCCTTAAGCATGAAATCATCAATCTTTACAGTGTCATATCTCAGAGCTCATGCGAGGTAGCATCAAACCATCAGGTGCTACATGACCATATTGCCTAGGTATAGAATAACCTATCTCAGTTATCAAAGATTCAAGTTCATTTATATTTGGAAACACATTCTCAGTTGATGTCAAAACTTGCAGTGTTCCTCAATCAAAATAAGAAACATTGTGAATCTTTCAAACTATCCATCATAGCATCAAACTGTCTATTCCAATAGCTCCAAATGGCTAGGTAATTACTACTAACAACCTTAGTTGGCACACAAAGTCACTTGAACACTACTGACCACTTCAGGCCAAAGTGTCCCTCAAGGTCCCTTCAGCATAAAATTAGTGATCTTTATGTCATCATATCTCAGAGCTCATGCGAGGTAGCTTCAAACTGTTAGGTGCTATAGGACCGTGTTACCTAGGCCTATAATAACCTATCTATGTTTCTAGATATTCAATTTCATTTATATTTGAAAACACATTTCTTGGTCAATGTCAAAATTTGAAGTGTTCCTTAATTGAAATAGACAACATTATGTATCTTTCAAACTATCAGTCGTAGCATCAAACTGTCTGTTCTAACAACTCCAAATGGCTAGTTATACGCTAGTGGAAACCTTGTTTGACATACAGAGTCACTCGAACATTGTCGACCACTCTTGGCCAAAGTGTTTGTTAAGGTCCCTTCAGCATGAAATCAGTGATCTTTACGTGCTCATATCTCAGAGCTCGTGCAAGGTAGCATCAAACCATTAGGTGCTTCAAGACCATGTTTCCTAAACCTATAATAACCTGTCTCAATTTTCAAAGATTCAAGTTCATTTATATTTGGCAACACATTCTCGATCGATGTCAAAACTCAAAATGTTCCTTAGTTGAAATGGACAACATTGCATATCTTTCAAATCATCCATCGTAGCATTAAACCATCTATTCCAATAGCTCTGAATTGCCAGTTAAACACTAGTGGCAACCTCATTTGGCACACAAAGTTGCTTGAATGTTGCTGACCACTTTGAGTTGAAGTGTCCCTCAAGGTCCCTTCACATTAGTACATTTGAGGCCAAATTCTGATGGCCATTTTTTAAAATTGCAACATATGTGTTCATCACCATTTTTGAGTTGGAAATTATGACATAAAAGATAATCGTCAGTATTCCAACACCCCATTCCATCAGAAATTTGCACAAGAATATCATCTTTGTTATGACATTTCCTATAGTCCATCTATCATAAATCATATAAGAAGACCTATTAGAGATATATCATGACTGTCACAATTATCTATCGAAAAGAAATACTTTCTAATGTTATAACTATTAGAATAGATACAGATCTATAGCCAACATCTGACAGATACACCTATCGATGCTATAGCATTACTATCACTCCAATCTATTGAAATGTACATATCTCTGACATTGAGATGTTCAGAAGAGAGACGGTATGGCAATATATTTTTGACAGGTAGCCCCATCGGGTTTATAGCATTCATGTCACAGTAATTGTCCAAAATTTATTTTCTCTGACATTTTATCTATTGGAGAGGCGATAGGTTGGCGTATACTTCAATGGGAAACATTGTCGGATGTATAGCACTCCCATCAGAATAAATTATAAAGTGTCAAAAAAAGTGATGGATCTGCATAATAAAAATAAGAAATCTCAAGAGACCATCTTAGGTTGTCTCTTTCTTCGGTCTATATTATTGACAAAATGTTTTACCTTTCATTAGCTCATCAAATCTAGGGACTTGAAAGAATTTAATAAAATATTTTCATGACAACATATATTATTTAAGTTAACATTGCACAAATTTATCTACTCCATGCACTTTTAGACTATGAGGATGGTGATAAAGAAGCATCTCCTCCCATGGCCTACATTACTCAAGCCATAGGAGGGGATGCTTCTTTTCAGCCATTCTCCTAGTATACAAGTGCGTGAAGTATATAAATTCGTTCACAGTCAAACTTAAATAATGTATGTTATACATAAAAATATTCTATTAAATTCTTTCAAACCCCCAAATTTGATGAGCTAATGAAAGGTAAAATATTTTGTCAATAATATAGATTGAATAAAGAGACCAACTATGATGGTCTCTTGAGTTGTCTTATCTTTAGTCCTAGCTACTGGGTAAGGCCTAGAAGACTTATACCTATCAATCATTGAGAATAATCACCACCTTGCATTTATGTACACTGCATAGTATCCAATATAATTGATCCCAGTATCACAAAAACATTTTACACTTGTGCATATCATCAATACTAGAGGCCTAAAGTAATTTTATATGATCACTAGCACATTTTGTGCATGAATGAGAAACAGCATCCAAAGTTTCTAAATAACCATTTTTGAGAAGAGGAATGAGTGGAGGCCAAAGAAGGGATAATTGTGAAGGTTTTATAGACATAGGTAACTGAATCATCATCTCTTCATAGGTACTCAATCTGGTCTCCACTCCATATACGTCTTCTCAGAATCTAAAAACTCTCCATCATTGATTCTTGTCATTTTCTCAGCATCTCCATGGACTGAGACCTTAAATTATTGAGCTTCTCTTTGCTTCAAAAATAGTTTAACATTCTCTACTTAATAGGGCCAACCACGTGAAGATGGACCATGGAAGCTCTTCTAGCCCCTCCTAGGAGCCTCTTATGACCCTTTATGATATTTTAAGATCTCTAAGATGTATTCTTAGGGATTGTAAAGGGTCGTAAAGGGTCATAAAGGGTCCTAGGACACAATAGATGAGAAACATAAACATAGACATCATGGTCACAATTTTTTGGAGACACAACATAATTGAGTGGTATTCCCAAATGATGAAAAGTAGTGGCTTCTTTGCATTGTCTAGGAATACCACTCAATTATATTGTGTCTCCAAAAAATTGTGACCATGATGCCTACATTTATGTTTCTCAACTGTTGTTCAATATCTACATCGTAGTCTATAGTTGTTGCAGCAACAGATCCTATATTCCTAATACCCTAATTGTCAAAGGATCTAGGGCCAGGCTAGAAAGATGTCTTCCCATTCTATCTACAACATTGTGTCCATCCATGATCTCAGGAATATCATTGTCTTTCCACTCTTCATTTGCCAAAATATACCGCTTCTTCAAGCTTGCAGAGTAATCTTATTAATAAAAGAACTCTTGCCAACATTAGGGTACCCACAGATCAAAATAGTTGATGTTATTGGTGCTTGTGCTCAAGGATATTGATTCACTATTTTGAAATGGCCAAATCATTTTTATTTCGATTATAAAGAAAAGGAGTGAGAGAAAATGAGCAGGAGAAAGTTGATCGAGCGCGAGAGAAGGCATTGCATTTTATTTGATTATGAATGCTCTCTAAAATGACCAATCTTGTTTTCTATTTGATTCTTTTGGTTTTTTTTTTCCATATTCAGTAGATAAAAATCATGGTGGTAGCCACTGAGCTATCTTTTTTATGTTCTAGGTATTTTAAAAAGATACAGGTATGTGGATTTATCATTTAGTTGCTTGTAGTTATAAGTCAAATGTAAATATGTTTTCAAGTTGAAAGGGTAAGATATCAGTTTGGTGTTTTCAGTTTATGTTAAAAGTTGACTTGGTAATATCCTCAAAACACACACTACATGTTCTAAAATGTAAAGAAGTTGAATGTTAAATGTAAGATATATATCTCATCCATAGTAATCAAAGAAAGGACATGAAACTTATAAGGAGATTTACCAATACAAAATTATAAGTGAATAGGGAATATGATTGGTACCTTATGAATTGGTTTTTGAGGTGCACAATCTTCATCAATCTCCTAAGAAGAGGACCCCTCATGAAAAACTACATTTAACAGAAAAAACCAATCTACAAAACTAAACCAATGGCATGTTTAGAACAAAGAAATAGAATGATAATAATATGCTAAAAATTCTATTATGTTTAATACACGCAAAAGGACCTGTCCCAAAAATTCTTAAACATACATTATCTGATATGATAATAACATGCTAATTAAATTGATAAAGGTGTTATCTGCATTAAATCTTCCAATTACCAATTACACAAAAAACAAATTTACAAAACTGAACCAATGGCATGTTCTTCATGTGGTACAAGAAAGATTTGGCTATGAAAAAAAAGTGAAACGACCTCATCATTTTTATTTTGATTGGATAGAGAAGGAGCGAGCGAAAAGGAGAGAAAGCTGAGCATGAGAGAAGGTATGTGATTTCTTCATCTTATGAGCATCTGACATCATATTCGATAGCAAATTTCAAATGCATTTCATTTTATTTGATCATGAATGCTCTCTGAAATGACTGCATTCTACTAGTGTCATGCCCTAGCCCGTGCTTTATCTCCATTAGTTGATGTTATAGGTGCTTATGCTCAAGGATTTCAATTCACTATTTTCAAATGTTTGAATCATTTTGGTTGTGACTGTTCCTCTACATAGTCAGGAAATATAATTGTCTAATGATTATATATTGTAATTTTGAATGGATTAAATGCTTTATTCTTGGTAGAAGTGAATGGAGGAAATAGTGTTGGTACTAGGTTTCATTTATTATTGAATTCAATGGTTTCCAAGATGTGTTGAGGAGTTTTCTCCTTGTTTAATGTTAACTGTTCCTACACAATCCACTCATACAACAATGAAATGCTAGGGTATGTGCAGGATCATGGTATACCAAACTATGAGCTTTAGTGGCAATGAAAAATCAAAAAATTAGGGTTAGTCAAATTGATGTAAAAGGTCGAACATCTTATGAACCTTATGTGAAAAAGTTGTAAGAATAGAATCTGTAGGAAATTGAATGTAGTTTCTAAACTACTAGCCCTTGTTTGAAATTTTTTTTGTCTAATTGTTCAAAAATTTTGATTTCAATGCAGTACTATGAAAATTTTACGGAAAAGATAAAGAATACATGTATGTTTGACCACCTTAATCACAATCAAATGATTATATATTTTCCCAAGATTCTAGATATAAGTAGTAGAATCATGCCTAGATGTGAAGCTTATTTTTTTGTAATTTTTGGTCAAATAAATAATTAATTATGAATTTTCTACTAAAATATTTTTAGAATAAAAAAACTCTCGTGTCTGACCACTTTAACTAATTCACAATTTTACCAAACTCAAAACTTTTTTTTTCTTATAGTAGCCAAAGCATAAAATGTGATGCATGTTTTGAATTTCAAAAAGGTTAAATGGTTTGAAAGTTATAGTTGATTTTCAATCAGTATGTCAGTTACGACTTTAAAGATAACTCAATTGAAAAAGAAGTAATAATTACTTACAGAACTTGAAATTTGATAGAAATTATATCGATGGAAAGTTGATAATGTGTTTAAGAAATAATTTTCATTTCATCAATTTCAGGTGAAAAAATAGTTGTCAGCTACATGGTCGAAGTCTGAGTGTCAAGAACTATCTCCTGAAACATGCCTAAAGGGTTGACCACCCACGTTAGGTAATGCCCAAGCAAATACCAAGCCTAATCTGATATCCGATAAAATCGGATATTCCAAAAAGCCCACCTATTTTGAAATTTCAATTGCCCCACTTTTCCCAAATTCAAATTTTATAATAAATGTATTTTTTTAATAGTAATATTAATTGTCTTATAAATTAAGTTGTATTCTTTTTAGGTTAATATTAATTCAAGTTTCATATTAAATTATATTTTTGTTATGTTATTATTAATTTGACTTTAAATATTAATACTAAACAATAATAACATAGCATAAACATTATAATATAAATTTTTATATTAGTATGTATTATATTATATGATATACAAAATGATTTTGAAAAAATACTCGCACAGTTGATTTGAGGACAGACATTTTCAGCCCAATTCCTCTTGAAAGTATCCAGCATAGGATTTTTCTACAGACTCCTTGTAATTTAGGTGGTCTAACTTTACTGAATAAGTAGATGTCAATGGACTTCCCCTTGATTTAATATAATCAATTGATTTTTTAACTCTAGAAAAGAAATTTCACATAGATGTAGAATCACACAGATTGAGAACCACTGTATGCTCATCATTTGTTCTAGAAACTAACAGTGGCATAAAAATTGATGTAATAACATTTAAGGTACATTGTCCATAAAAAGGTATATGAAAATCTTAAATATACATTAAAAAGTGGAGGTGAAGGCTCTAGATCAGAGAGAGAGAGAGGGGGGGGTTTGACAGGGGTCATTAGGACTTCCTAGCGGTCCTAACACATGATAAGGCATACTAGGAACCCTAGGAAGTCCCCATGATACCTTTTGACACATTGGAACCCTCAATTGTGTCCTAAGGGGTCCTACAACCCCTTAGGACACACTTGAGGGTTCCAATGTGTCGAAAGGGGTCATGGGTAGTTCCTAGGGATCCCAGTATACCTTATCACGCATTAGGACCCCTAGGAAGTCCCCATGACCCCTTTTGACACATTTGAACACTCAAGTGTGTTCTAAGGGGTCCTACAACACCTTAAGAAACACTTGAGCATTTCAATGTGTCGAAACGGGTCATGGGGACTTTGTAGGGGTCCTAGTATGCCTTACCATGTGGTAGGACCCCTAGGAAGTCCCCATGACTCTTTTCAACACATTTGAACACTAAAGTCTATCCTAAGAGGTCTTATGACTCCTTAGGAAACACTTGAGCATTCTAAAGTGTTGAAAGGAGTCATGGGGACTTCCTAGGGATCCTAGTACACCTTATCACATATTAGGACCTCTAGGAAATCTCCATGATCCATTTTGACACATTTGAACCCTCAAGTATGTCCTAAGGGGTCCTACAACTCCTTACAACACACTTCAGTATTCCAAAGTGTCGAAAGGGGTCATGCAGACTTCCTAGGGGTCCTAGTATGCCTTATCACACATTAGGACCCCTAGGAAGTTCCCGTGACCCCTTTCAATAAATTTGAAAGCTCAACTATGTCTGAAGGGGTCATAGGACCCCTTAGGACACACTTGAGGGTTGCAATGTGTTGAAATGGGTCATGGGGATTTGCTATGGGTCCTAGTATGTCTTATCACATGTTAGGACCTCTAGGAAGTCCTCATGAACCCTTTCAACACATTGGAACCCTCAAGTGTGTCCTATGGGGTCATATAATCCCTTAGCACACACTTGAGCATTCCAATATGTCAAAAGGGGTCATGGGGACTTTCAACGAGTCCTAGTATGCCTTATCATGTGTTAGGACCCCTAAGAAGTCCCCATGATCCCTTTTGACACATTTGAACCCTCAAATGTGTCCCAAGGGGTTGTGGGACCCATTAGGACCCACTTGAGGGTTCCAATGTGTTGAAAGGGGTCATGAGGACTTCCAAGGGGTCCTAACGCATGATAAGGTGTACTAAGACACCTAGGAAGTCCCCTTGACCCCATTCAACACATTGCAACCCTCAAGTTGGTCCTAAGGGGTCCCATAACCCCTTTGAAAACACTTGAGTATTCAAATGTGTCAAAAGGGGTCCTATGACTCCTTAGGACACACTTTATCATTCCAATGTGTTGAAAGAGGTCATGGGAACTTCCAAGGGGTCCTAGTACACCTTATCACACGTTAAGACACCTAGGAAGTCCCCATGATCAATTTTGATACATTGGAACCCTCAAGTGTGTCCTAAGGGGTCCTACGACCCATTTGGACACACTTGAGCTTAAAAATGTGTGTAGAGGGGTCATGAGGACTTCCTAGGGGTCCTAACATGTGATAAGATGTACTAGGACCCCTAGAAAGTCTCCATGACTCATGTCAACACATTAGAATGCTCAAGTGTGTCCTAAGGGGTCCTACAACCACTTTGGACACATTTGAGCTTTCAAATGTGTCGAAAGGGTGCATGGGGACTTCCTAGGGGTCCTAATGTGTGATAAGGCATAATAGGACCCCTAGGAAGTCCCTATCACCCCTTTCAAAACTTTGGAATGCTTGAGTGTTACCTAAGGAGTCGTAGGACCCCTTAGGACACACTTGAGGATTCAAATGTGTCGAAAGGGGTCATGGGGACTTCTTGGGGTCCTAATGTGTGATAAGGTGTACTAGGACCCCTAGGAAATTCCCATGACCCCTTTTGACATATTTGAACTATCAATAGATTCCTAAGGGGTCCTACAACTCCTTAGGACACACTTGAGCATTCCAATGTATCGAAAGGGGTCATCGGTACTTCCCAGGGGTCCTAGTACATCAAACGTTAGGACCAATAGGAAGTCCCCCTGACCCCTTTTGACACATTTGACCCTACAAGTATGTCCTAAGGGGTCCTACAACTTCATAGGACACACTTGAGCACTCAAAAGTGTTGAAAGGGGTCATGGGGACTTCCTAGGGGTCCTAGTATGCCTTATCATGCATTAGGACCCCTAGGAACTCATCATGACTCTATTTGACACATTTGAAAGATCAAGTGTGTCCAAAGGCACTGTAGGATGCCTTAGGACACACTTTAGGGTTCTAATGTGTCAAAAGTGGTTGTGGGGACTTCCTATGGATCCTAGTATGTCTTATCATGTGTTAGGACCCCTAAGAAGTCCCCATGACCCTTTTTGACACATTTGAACCGTCAAGTGTGTCCTAAGGGGTCCTACAACTCTTTAGCACACACTTGAGAATTCTAGAGTGTTTAAAGGGGTCATGGGAACTTCCTAGGGGTCCTAGTATGCCTTATCACACATTACGAACCCTAGGACACACTTGAGGGTTCCAATGTGTCGAAAGGTGTCATGGTGACTTCCTAGGTGTCCTAATGCATAATAATACAAACTAGGACCCCTAGGAAGTCCCTATGACCCCTTTGGATACATTTTAATTCTCAAATGTGTCCTAAGGAGTCGTAGGACCCCTTAGGACACACTTGAGGGTTCAAATGTGTCGAAAGGGGTCATGGGGACTTCCTAGGGGTCCTTATATGCCTTATCACATGTTAGGACCCCTAGAAAGCTCCAATAACCTCTTTCAACACATTTTAATGCTCAAAAGTGTTTGAATGGGTCATAGGAACCCTTAGGACCCACTTGAGGGTTCCATTGGGTCAAAAGGGGACATGGGGACTTACTAGGGGTCCTAGTTCACCTTATCATGCTTAGGACACTTAGGAAGTCCTCATGACCCCTTCAGAAACATTAGAACCCTCAAATGGGTCCTAAGGGGTCCTACAACCCCTTCAGACACACTTGAGGATTCAAATGTGTCAAAAGGGGTCATAGGGACTTCCTAAGGTTCCTAATGCATGACAATGCATACTAGGACACCTAGGAAGTCACCATGACCACTTTTGACACATTACAATGCTCAAGTGTGTCTAAAGGGGTTTTAGGACCCTTTAGGCAACACTTGAGGGTTCAAATGTATTGAAATAGCTCATGAGGACTTCCTATGGGTCCTAACATATGATAAGACATACTAGGACCCCTAGGAATTCCCCATGACCCCTTTCAAGACATTAGAACCCTCAAGTGTGTCCTTAGGGGTCCTACTACCCATTCAGACACACTTGAGCTTTCAAATGTGTTAAAAGGGGTCATGGGGACTTCCTAGGGGCCCTAATGCATGATAAGGCATACAAGGACTCTTACGAAGTTCTCATGATCCCTTTTGATACTTTGGAATGCTCAAGTGTGTCTTAAGAGGTTGTAGGACCCTTTAGGACACACTTCAAGGTTCCACCATATCAAAATGGCTCATGAAGACTTCTTGGGGGTCCTAACACATGCTAAGATGTACTAGGACCCCTAGGAATTTCCCATGACCCCTTTCGACACATTGAAACCCTCAAGTGTGGCCTAAGGGCTCCTACTACCCATTCGGGCACAGTTAAGCTTTCAAATGTGTTGAAAGGGATTATGGGGACTTCTTAGGGGCCCTAATGCATGATAAGGCATACAAGGACCCTTACGAAGTCCCCATGACCTCTTTTGCTACTTTGGAATGCTCAAGTGTGTTGTAAGGAGTCATAGGACATCTTAGGACTCACTTGAGGGTTCAAATGTGTCGAAAGGGGTCATGGGGACTTCCTAGGGGTCCTAATGCATCATAAGGCATACTAGGACCCCTAGGAATTTCCAATGACCCCTTTTGACACTTTGGAATTTTCAAGTGTGTCCTAAGGAGTCGTAGGACCCCTTAGGAAAAAATTAAGGGTTCAAATGTGTCAAAAGGAGTCAATGGGACTTCTTAGGGGTCCTAACGCATGTTAAGATGTACTAGGATTCCTAAGAAGTCCCCATGACCCCCTTTGACACTTTGGAATGCTCAAATGTGTCCTATACAATTGTAGGACCCCTTAGGACACACTTGAGGGTTCAAATGTGTCAATAGGGGTCATGGGGACTTCCTAGGGGTCTTAGTATGCCTTATCACACATTAGGACCCCTAGGAAGTCCCCATCACACCTTTTGACACATTTGTGTTAGAAATAGGGAATAATAAGAGGGGGCGTGAATTAGTATTCTACAAACTTTTACTTTTTCCCAATTATACATAAAACAAATTATCTTAGTGCATGCATAACATAGACGGCTAAACAATATGCATAGAAATAAAATAAAATAACTCATAACACATTATTTGTTCTCGAGGAAACCCTGGCCTAGGGAAAACCCTGGTAGGGATGGTACCCACAAAGATCCACTAATCAAAAGTATCATGCTAAGGATTTTCACCCTATTAGGAGTCTATTACATACATATAGTTTCTCAATCTTGATTAAGGGACTATAGGCCTTGTTAGAAGCCTCAACCCTGTTAGGAGTTGGTAGTACAAAATATGATTACTAGATGAGCCCACTGCCCAAATAAGTAATATACAATATTCACTAATTACAAAGATAGATCAAGGTACATAACCTTATACTATTTGTATCAATATCTCTTTGCTTCACTTTCACTGTCGCTATTGCATATACATCATATATCTCATTACACACTTATTTTTCTATCTTTTTACCATTACATCTTTACATATCTTTATACAAGTTATTAAGACTAATAACTATTCTGGTTGACTTGCATAATAAAAAATATCTCTATCCAAGGGTTAACATCTAGGATGTCATCCCTTTATATTGTTAAGTCATTATTTTGATAAAAAAAAATAATCCTTTATCTCTTTATCAATTCTGTCTTTATATTCTGTCTTGTTGGCTTCACACTATCTTTGGTAAAACTATCATAACTTCTTTTGTACATGTCGTACTTACTTGCACTTCGAGATGAGTCTTCAATAGTCACCATAGAGTCTATTTTCAAGTGCACAAGCACTGGACTTACTCCAATCAACAATGCTAAACAAAATTGTCTTCAGGTTCACTAGCAAAAACACACTGTCTCATACTTAGACAATTTTGCATTGCATTGTACATACTAGCTCTCTAACCTGTGTGATCTTCATGTAGATCATATGTTTCCATAATGACAACATCTATGTAACCAACTCAACCAATTTTCTAACAATCTCCCCCTTTGTCATTGGTGGCAACATATGAGAAAATTGGCTAAGTCCTAAACTCCAAAATTTCAAAATTGTGGCCATAATACAAAATATGTATAATCTATCCTTATGAATCTAGTAAATCTTATCTATATGTTGTACTTCCCCTAAGAGTATGTATCCTTATCAATTTTTTGTTATATATCCCTTCCCCTTTCACAACAATGATAAAAATAAGGTAAGGAGGGTTACAAAACTGTGTTAAAAAATGTTATACCTTGAATCAGTATTGCAAAGCCGATAGGCTTGCAACACAATCTACAAAGTTAATCTTTATGGCCTCTAAATCTTTCTCTCATGATTTCTTAATTGATTTTTCCACACTAAGTAGTGTGCACAATCCATAAGATGCAATCTCACATGCTTGGAGATTCTCAAAGCTAAATTTTTGAAAAGATGTCTTGGCTGAAAGACATTCTTCCAGTTGCCCTTCAATAATGCTCAAATTTATAGAAATGTGGTCTCTTAAAATACTGAATCTCTTTAGCTTCCTATCCTTGTTATCTTGCAAAATTCTCATTTCATCATAAATTTTGCAGATTTTCTTCTCAATATCAAATATCTTCATGTTGGGGCTTGATAGAAGGTTCGTTTCATTCTGAATTTCTACTTCCTTCATCTTCATCTTCTAATCTTCCTCTACTACCAAGTTCTCTGATTTTGTACATTGAATGTACAAAGACTTTCCTCTTTCCAAGTTATTCCTTAGGTCTTTTATGCAGATATCAAGGCTATTGATATCATTCATGATGTTCTGACTAATATTAAAAAGTATTTTGGCCACATAAGCTGATTGAGATTTCATCTTTCCTATACTAGATAAGTTTGTAAAATCACCATCAAAAGTATTCATCACTTTCTTTTCTCTTTCTAGACGGCCAGCTTCTATAATTTGTGTAGATATAAGGCCTTGTAACTTCTCAGTAAGCTCCTTCAGGAAACCTTCAAGACTCTTTACTTTCTTGTTCTTTTCAATGATCTTGTTCAAGGATGTGATCAATTCCATATGATCATCATCATCTACTTCTTTTCCCAAATTCTCAATCATAAAAACCAATCTGAGTTTTCTTGCCAGTCTCAGGTGTAAGACTGATTTCTTCTTGAGTGGGAAGAGGTACTTTTTTCTCTATCACTTTAGGTTCTTCATTCTTGGTTTATGTCTTCTCTTCTCCTTTGGTATTGTCCCACTCTTCAAAAGATGAATTATCAACAATGTTCTCAAGATTCTTGAATAAATGATCATCACTATCCAAAGTGATCTATGTTCCTTCAACATTCATAGCTTCATCCTCAATATTTATGGCTGGTGGAGAGGGAATGTCCTCTTGTTCTTGTTCTTGTTCTTCTTGATCTTTAGACTCTATTACAACTGATGGTTCTCCAGCATTCTCTGTAATAACCTTAATGATTGCTTACTTTGTCTCTATGTTTATTTCTTCATATTTGCCTCCCATAATTTGAATAATTCTCTTCTTGGTTCTCAAATGGGTGTTTAGACTCTTCATGATCTATTTGAAGTGTTCATGATCTCTCACATCACAAATTTTCCTAACAAGATTTTCTCTAATAGTCATATATTCCTCTGATACTCTCTTCTTTTTGTTTACAAGTTTCTTGTATAAGTCATCAAGTATCTTACCCTAAATTGTATCAAATTTCTAATCAAATAAAATCATATGCTTCACCACTTCATTTTCCAGATTTAGTCTCTCTGCATAATCATAGAGGTCATAATATTTATTCATCTTTGTAAAGTCTCCATCTTATATAATCTTCTCATTCACCTTTTCAATTCTAGGTTTCCAAATTTTCTTCTTAATAGGAGTATCTTCATCATCTTTGATTTCTATAAATTTTCTTTGAACTGGTGGCAATAATGTCTTCTGCCTCTTACTCAGTCTAGTAGCAATATCTTTTACTCTTTGCTAGGTGTGGAGGAGGTTGGTTTGGTGGATTTTCTTGATTCTTTATCCTTCTCCATTTCTTCCACTTTCACCTTAACTAGTGTTTCTCCTTGCTATACTACAATTGATGATAGAGGTGGCACAAACAAAATTTCTTTTTGTCCAATTTTTCTAACTGGTACTACTATTTTCTTGGCTACCAAGAACTCATGCTCAATCATTCTGGTATCTTTTAGTATTTTCTTAATTGTACTTTGTAGATTTGAAGTTCTCCTCAAAGGTTCCAAACTTGTTACTATGAATATCCAACTTGCACTTAAGTAGTCTACTCACATACTCTTCAGTCTCAATCTCAGATATTTCATAGCCAAGAGGGTCTATGAGCTCTACTCTAGGTTCTATTGCTTCAATGTATGTAAAGTCAGTGTCAACCATGAAACACATCTCATTTTTATACTTCTCCACAACAGACTGTGGGATCCTTGATCTGCTTGCCATCAAATTCTAAAATGTTTTAATTACCAACACTGCACTCTGATTCACTTTATCAATAACATGCCTCATATACACTTGGTTAAACCTTTCCATTATTGTTTGGCCATCCTTCCAGTCATTACCAATGATGTAAGGAAATCTTCTCAGTAAATGAAAAAACATATAAGTGATTAAATATGAGAATCTAAACTGTGAATACTTAGTCTTCTTTATCTTTTCCAAATTCTCAAAATTTCACACATGTCAACTTATACTTGATCAAAACACATCAAATAAGTCACATGTACCATTCCAACTACCAGGTCATTCTCTCTTGAGTTAGAACAAAACTTAGTTGTTAGGATCTTACACAAGTATCTGACATCATCTTGTTGTATCTTGCTAATCACTATTTCTCTACCATTGTAGGATGAGTTTGTGTTGTCTATGACTATTTTTCTCATATTTTTCTCATTCAAAGGAATGGATCCTATTTTAGATAGTTTAGTTACTTCATGAATTAAGTTAGTTGTGATATCTATCACTCTGACATCTAACCAAAACTTTTCATTGTGAATTATGCTTAGGATTATCTTGGTACATTCTTCATTGTCAAATTCATATTGTAATGCATACTTAATGATCTCATTGTCTTTCAAATGTTCAAACCCTACTTGCAATGACATATCTTGATTGTAGATCTTCTAATATTCCTTTATGAAATCACTATCATTGATAGTCTCTAGTTTACATCCCAGATAACTTCTAACATTCTCTAGATGTAAAATTTCATCTAGTATAGATGATAAAGCTAACCTAGGATCATCTTCCAAGGGTTCTACTAGTTCCCTTTTCATCTTAGGTCTATTCTAATCTTTGACATTATGAATCAAAGAAACATCCATAATTTCCTCTAATTCCTTAACTGATTAAAAGATTTGCTAAGTAAAATACCATGATTTCATGATTTAGAGCTTGCATAGATTCGACACAAAAATTCTTCACCAAATCCTTCTAACACACTTCCAATCACTTCTCTTTGATCTCCTTAACACTTATATTCACTTTGTTGATCAAATAATACTAATCATGAGCTTTTATCACTTCAATATCACTTAGATCTGACATCGCATTCAATTCTTTTGCTGCTTCTTTCCAAAAAGATGATTCTGTTAACCTGCAAAATTTAAAACTTCTTGCAATCTCACAAAACATAATATTTTTCATTGCGCTCTTAACTATAGCATTAAAACATCATATTGTACCTTGCATTAACTGTGCAAGACTCAATTCATCATATATCAACTTCTACACTAATCTAAGTTCCTATTCTACTGCAATTTTCATGAACTAAGTACTTTGAGATAGGTTAGGTAAAGATTCATTCTTACCATTTGATACTTCACCTTTCTATCTACCTTCAATGCTGAATATATCTCCTTGATCTATTCTTTTAACAAACTTCACTTCATCTGAACTACTACATCATCCTTTTTGACTACTACTTACATCTTCATTTCTTCTTGCATGACTTCTAGGGTTATGATTAGGATGAAAAATTCTATTGTTCATTTTGCAATACCTTGTTGTTGGAAACAATTGTCTGAAGGAAATTGCTACTCAAATTATGTATTGTCTTTGATGTCACACAATGTCATAGTCCGCAGCAATCAGTTACTACCAAGCTCAGTCGGTCTGCCAGACAGGAATATTAGTGCTTACCGAGTCCACTCGGTTATCAAAGAAAATCAGTGTCTACCGAGTTCACTCGGTTACCAAAGGAAATTCAGCATTTACCGAGTTCAGTCGGTCATCGAAGAAAAGTTAGTGTTTATCGAGTTCAGTCGGTTGTCGAAGAAAAGTTAGTGTTTACTGAGTTCAGTCGGTTATCGAAGGTAAAGGATTGTCGGTGTTTACCGAGTTCCCTCGTTCTCTGAAAAGATTATAGAAAGTTATGGTCACCGAGCACTGTCGGCCCTTGAAGGATTTTTGCAAATAGAGTTTTCTTAATTCAGCCGACTGTTATACTAAATAATGTCGATTTGACAAATCTAAAATCATATAAATAAAAGGTCAAATGTGAAAAATGAATAAGAAATACAATAGAAGAAAAGCAGGAAAGGTGTATGCGAATTTGTGAAGGATGTTCAGATATCCTTGAGGTGCAGCAGAGATTTATTCGATCAGAAAGGATCAGACTTATGCAGAACAGAGATCTGTAATTAGCAAGATAGTTGCATCATTATACAGGTCATTTTTCATTGTTACCTTCTTATCATTGTAACAGTGAATTCTAAATCTCTTAACCGAGTTGGTTTAACAACCATATTGTAAATCCTCTAACAAGGTGACAATTCCATTGAATTGTTTTCAAGACCTCTTACCAGGCCACTCCTAGCAAGGTGTTTTAAATCCTCTAACAAGGTCACACCTAACAGTGTGTTTTGTAACCTTTTACCGGGTTGGCTTCTAACCGGGCATCACTTCAGAAAAGTGAAAATCAGTATCTAGATACATTGGTGGTTTTTCCCATATTGGGTTTCCACATTAAATCTTGTGTCTCTTGTATTCTTAATTTCTTTCTCAATCATATACATGTGCTGATGAATATCTAAAAGATAATTTTGCTAATACTTTCTGCATCTTCAAAGTTACTGCAATCTATTTACCGAGTGCTAAAACAGATAACATTGTTAAGATATCCTAAGGGATCTGAAAGGAATTAAGTGTAAAGTGATTTATGGTTGACTGATTCACCCCCCCTCTCAGTCTCTTCATCCATATTCCATCAATTGGTATCAGAGCTTTTGGTGCTTGCAGGAAGGGTTTCAAGGACCTAAGCTAAAGATCAGGATGTCTTACAAGAGGGAAATTCCAAAGCTCAACAGAGATAACTTTTCAGCATGGCAAGGTCTCATGCGACTTCATCTGGCTTCCATTGGTGATTCAGGATGCAAATACATTGATGAAGAATACACAATTCCTAATGGCGCATTAACTGTTGAAGACATTGCAGATAAAAAGACTCACAACACCATGATGATAGACATTGCATCTGCTCTCAGCTATGAAGAATTTGATGATATTAAAGACTGCGCTACTGCATATGAAATGTGGATGGCACTAAAGAAAATATATGGTGGTGATGCAAATGTGAAAAGAGCCAAAGCAGAAAGCCTAAGAGGACAGTTTGACAAGATGAATATGAAGGAAGATGAAAACATTGCAAAATATGTTGAAAGAATCAAAGCAAGTGTAAGTGCAATTAGAGCTTCTGGAGGAACAATCTCAGATGAGACTGTTATAAGTAAGGTACTCAGAACACTACTCCCTATCTATGCAATAAGAGTATCAGCTATTCAAGAAAGAAGATGTGAAACAAACCACAATATAACTTTGGATGCTTTAGTTGGAAGATTGACAGCTTTTGAATTAGACAACTATGATAACTATGTCCCTAGTTCCAAAAATTTTGAATCAGCATTTGAGGCCAAGGTTTCACTAAAGAAGAACAAGAAAATTAAAGAAGTTCAATCAGAAAGTGAAGAAGAATCCAGAAGAAATAAATTTGATGTGAAAAGTGATGAAGGAATATTCCTAGGATATTCTAGCAAAAGCAAGGCATACAAATGTCTGAACTTATCTACTCACAAAGTCATAGAAAGTATACATGTAAAATTTGATGAGTTTGCAGAAAAGACTGAGGAAGAAAGCAAAAAGGAACCTAAGAACTACAAAAGATTCATTTACATTGAACCTGAAACATTGGCAGACACAACTATCAGTAAGGAAACTATATCTACCGAGCCGAGCACAGTTACCGAGTCACAGGAAGAAGTTCAAACCGAGTCACAGGAAGAAATTCAAACCGAGTCTCAGCCTGAAGTTACCGAGAAAATATCTACCGAGCCCGAGCAACCTGAAGAAGAGATCCTAGAAGACAACAGCATGAATCATTCAAAAGGCAAGGAACCTATACTAGCCAAATATGTCAGAAGACATCATACACCAGATCAAATCATTGGAAACAAATCAGATGGTACTATGACAAGAAGCAAGCTAAAAGGTACATATCTGCTTACTGATTTTGAACCTAGAAATATCAAAGATGCATTGGAAAATGAAAGTTGGATTGAAGCAATGAATGAAGAATTAGAACAAATACAAAAGAACAAAACTTGGACTCTTGTACCTAGACCTAAAGATAAGAATGTAATTGGAACAAAATGGGTATTCAGGAATAAGCTGAATGAAGATGGTCAAGTATCTAGAAACAAAGCTAGACTGGTATGTAAAGGTTATTCTCAAGAAGAAGGTATAGATTATGGAGAAACTTTCACTCCTGTTGCAAGATTAGAAGGTGTAAGAACTCTACTTGCTTATGCAGCACACAAAGGATTTAAGGTATATCAGATGGATATAAAATTTGCATTTCTCAATGGAATTCTTGATGAAGAAGTCTACATTGAACAACCTGAGGGTTTCGTTGATCCAGATAAAAGGAACATGGTCTACAGATTACACAAAGCATTGTATGGTTTAAAACAAGCTCCTAGAGCATGGTATGAAAGACTCCATAACTATTTGATTCAGATTAATTTCAAAAGAGCTAATGATAACAGCAATCTGTATATTAAAGAAGGACCGGATGAAAAAATTGTATTGGCAGAAATATTTGTGGATGATACTATATTTACAGGGAAAGAGGATCAGTGCAAATAATTTTCAGAGCAAATGAACAGAGAATTTGAAATGTCTATGTTTGGTTTAATAAAATTCTTTGTTGGTCTTCAAATTCAGCAAAGCAAGAATGGTATATACATTACTCAATCTAAATACATTAAGGAGATACTTAAGAAGTTTGGTATGGAAGATTCAAAACCAGTTGGTACACCCATGTGTACTGGACTAAAACTTACCAAAAATGATGATTCAAAAGAAGTTGATCAGACCCTATACTGATCTATGATTGGAAAATTGCAGTATGTAGTACATACAAGACCTGATATTGCCTTAGCAGTCGGTATAGTAGCTAGATTCTCAGCAAAACCTAAGGAAAATCACATGATGGCAATCAAAAGAATCTTAAGATACTTAAGAGGAACTGAAGAATATGGTTTGTGGTATAAATTTGGAGGCAATCTAGACTTGAAAGTGTTTACTGATGCTGATTGGGTAGGAAACATTGATGACAGAAAAAGCACAAGTGGTGGAGCATTTTTTCTTGGAAAAAGACTGGTATCTTGGACTAGTAAAAAGCAGAATTGCACATCTCAATCCACAGCTGAAGCAGAATATGTTGCTGCTGCAGTAAACTGTTCAAATATTGTTTGGTTTAAACAGCTATTAGAAGGTATGAAGGTTGAAATCAAAGAACCAGTTGTTATATTTTGTGACAATACCAGTGCAATAAACATTTTGAAGAATCTAGTGATGCATTCCAAAACCAAGCACATTGCTATTAAATATCACTTTGTCAGAGAATTGGTGCAGGACAAGGAAATCAGATTAGAATATATTCATACAAAAGAACAGATTGCAGACATTTTTACCAAACCATTACCTAAGGATGCATTTGTGTATCTAAGAGGTAAGTTAGGGGTCATTCCCCTATCCAAGGCTCACTAAATACAGTTTTAGTGATGCATCAACCAGAACATGATTGGAAATCAACTTGTTGATGCAACATATTAAAGGAATCATTGCATATGAATCAGTACTTGAGGTACATTAATTTTCACCGGTAATATGTGAATTGTCTTTGGCATGTGTTGTCAAAGAGGGAGTGTTTGCTATGTCTTTGCTATTATTTCAAGAAATTTTCAATAGTCAGAAGGAAGAATTTTCAGGATACAGGAAGTTTGCTGACAAAGGGAGATTTGAATCTGAACCGAGCTAACTCTTTCAAATTTCTTATGCTATGACATATTGTGTTGCCATCAATGCCAAAGAGGGAGATTGTTGGAAACAATTGTCTGAGGGAAATTGCTACTCAAATTATGTATTGTCTTTGATGTCACACAATGTCATAGTCCGCAGCAATCAGTTACTACCGAGCTCAGTCGGTCTGCCAGACAGGAATATTAGTGCTTACCGAGTCCACTCGGTTATCAAAGAAAATTAGTGTCTACTGAGTTCACTCGGTTACCAAATGAAATTCAGCATTTACCGAGTTCAGTCGGTCATCGAAGAAAATTTAGTGTTTACCGAGTTCAGTCGGTTGTTGAAGAAAAGTTAGTCTTTACCGAGTTCAGTCGGTTATCAAAGGTAAAGGATTGTTGGTGTTTACCGAGTTCCCTCGGTCTCTGAAAAGATTATAGAAAGTTATGGTCACCGAGCACTGTCGGCCCTTGAAGGATTTTTGCAAATAGAGTTTTCTTAATTCAGCCGACTGTTATACTAAATAATGTCAATTTGACAAATCTAAAATCATATAAATAAAAGGTCAAATGTGAAAAATGAATAAGAAATACAATAGAAGAAAAGAAGGAAAGGTGTATGTGAATTTGTGAAGGATGTTCAGATATCCTTGAGGTGCAGCAGAGATTTATTCGATCAGAAAGGATCAAACTTATGTAGAACAGAGATCTGTAATCAGCAAGACAGTTGCATCATTATACAGGTCATTTTTCATTGTTACCTTCTTATCATTGTAACAGTGAATTCTAAATCTCTTAACCGAGTTGGTTTAACAACCATATTGTAAATCCTCTAACAAGGTGACAATTCCATTGAATTGTTTTCAAGACCTCTTACCAGGCCACTCCTAGCAGGGTGTTTTAAATCCTCTAACAAGGTCACACCTAACAGTGTGTTTTGTAACCTTTTACCGGGTTGGCTTCTAACCGGGCATCACTTCATAAAAGTGAAAATCAGTATCTAGATACATTGGTGGTTTTTCCCATATTGGGTTTCCACGTTAAATCTTGTGTCTCTTGTGTTCTTAATTGCTTTCTCAATCATATACATGTGCTGATGAATATCTAAAAGATAATTTTACTAATACTTTCTGCATCTTCAAAGTTACTGCAATCTATTTACCGAGTGCTAAAATAGATAACATTGTTAAGATATCCTAAGGGATCTGAAAGGAATTAAGTGTAAAGTGATTTATGGTTGACTGATTCACCCCCCCCTCTCAGTCTCTTCATCCATATTCCATCACTTGTTGTATGTCCAATCTTGTTGCATATTTGACAAACTACTCCATTGTTTCCATATCTTGATCTAGGCTGATTGATCTATGATCTAAAATTTCTAGCATGGTTAGTATTTCTAAACATTCTACTACTATTGTTATTCTCAGCAAATTTAGGTTTTCTGCATTCAATAGCTCTATGTCCAAAACCATGACAATTATAACAATAACCATTAAGAGGTTTAAATTTCTTACCTATGCAATCTCTCTTCATGTGACCAACAATATTAAAAGAAAAATATCTACCTTTGAATTCTTATTGCATACCTTTGGGTAATTCCTCTTGCTTAGGTGGTTCTTATTCCTTAGGCATATCTTTAGATTTGTTAATCTCATCAGACTTCTTTTCATCTAAGTTTTTAGACATTCTCATATTTGGTTCCTTGCTTTCTTCATTCATTTCAAAAGTGTTGAATCCAAGACTAGTTTTATCATAAAATAGTTTTTGATAAGATATCTGTTCATCAATCTTCTCACTAGTTGAATATAGTCTTTCAAGTTGATGCTTGGATTCATTCAGTTCACCTTTCACAATTGTATTGTATTTCTCAAGTTTAGCATACTGCAAATTGACTTTCTCAAGTTTAGATGTTACTTTACCATGTTTAGATTTTAGTCCTTCATTTTCAAGCTTAAGATTTTCATTCTCTAATTTCAAATTTGCTTCATTCTTTCCATTTGCATCTTTCAAACTTAGCTTTAGATTTTCTATCTTTAGTTCATATTTAAGGATCTCATTTTCTTTTTCTAGGTTGTCATCACAATCTTCAATTTGTATTTTGGATTCCTTTTCTGATTTTAGATCTTCCAACTTATTTTTCAATTTCTCAATGAGGTTCTTTGCATCATCATATTTTCTTTCCATAGTATCTCTTTCTTCAATAAGCATATCAATCTATTCAAGAGCTTCTTCAAGATTCTTCTGTGGTTGATCCATATCTGTAGAGATCTTACTCAAGCTATTAGGCTTTCCTTGAATGATTCTTTTTTGAGTAACTAGGCTATGATACCAGTTGTTAGAAATAGGGAATACTAAGAGGGGGGGTGAATTAGTATCCTACAAACTTTTACTTCTGCCCAATTATGGATAAAACAGATTATCTTAGTGTTACCCAAATTTCACTGTTCCTTACAAACTTGGTTAGGCTAGATCTTATCCAGGGTCTACATTTTATACTGTTGAAATCTCTGAGAAATTTTGATGGTCTTATGCCTTTTCTTCTGGTCTCTACAACTATGCAACTCTCTGGTCTGGTGGCCTTTTAATTTGAAAATCTAGCCATTGAAGGTAGAAAACCCTAAAAACCCCTTTGACCTGTTCTAATTTGTCATTACCTTTTTCGGCCAATTAGATCTCTATTTTCCATGTGTGCTTTATGAGCTCTGCTTCAGTTGTGAGATCTCTAAGACCTAGTGGAATATTCCTTTATTTCTCTCAATTTTGTGACTACCCTTTGTTTGCAAGATCTCCCAGTCAGAAGGCATGTTTCATTTTCATTCTGTGACTTGGTGATGGTCCCTTCAATCGGGTAATCACTTAATAAAATCCAAGGTCACCAATCCTTTCGGTGACTAAGTGACTGTGGTCATGAGATCTCTTATTCCCAGTGGAATATTCCTTTATTTCTCCTGATTTCATGACTACCCTTTGTTTGCAAGATCTCCTGATCGGATGGAATATTCTCTTTTCATTCAACGAGTTGGCGATGGTTCCTTCAATCGGGGAGTCGCGACAGTTAACCCAGAGTTAGCAGAGGTTCATGCGACTTTGATTTTCCTTCAGTCACGTACTTGCCAGATGGTCAACGGTCAAGTTTTGGGTAGTTAAATTCTTATTTAGCGACTGGGTGACCATGTATTCGCAAGATCTCTCATTCCTGGCAGTTTGGTCCTTAACACCCTACAACTTGGTAGGTGGTTACTGTTATATTTGGTGGTCTCCACTCTGTTGTCAGTTAAATTTTGAGCATGATCAATGGTTGTCATTATACCACTGAGGAAAGGTGCTCGAGAGTTAATGTTGCAGAGTAACAACAACTGTCGATCTTCTTTTAAATGTAGCACTTCTATCAATGGGACCATTATTAGATATTTCCAATGTGAAAGCTTCTGATTGGTTGAGGGCTAGTGATGTGGAGACATGTCAGAGCGGGCCTAGTGAGTTTTATTTCTTTCAAGATCCATGGCTGGTGCATGAGCTAAAAGAATCTTCTAAGCCATGAGATCATGTGACCACCGTCTGATATAGGGTTAAGATTCTTTATGCTAGATAATCTGAGGTGTCTACAGCCAAGCAATAATATCATGACAAGTGGCAGGATGGGCCTAGGTTGGTAGGCTCAGTCAGGCAATCACTCAACTGGAAGGAATATTCTACAACCTTCATGCGATTCAACGACTATCAAATTGGGATTAGTGCTTATTGCGTAATTTCCAGAATAGGCTAGGGTTAGATAAAGGGTCATCCAATTCAGCAACTAAAAGAAAATGAAGGTTTGAGGTTAAATGTAGAGTTAGGTTTTAAGAACATAAGCGGTGCTCGAGTAAAATAGAAGATCTGATGGCCACATTTTAAAAGGTAGAGTAGGTTTGAATATCAGCCATAGATTGAAAAAACTTGGTGCCACCTATGACTATTATATATTTTTAAATTCAAATATCTAAAGTACGAGATTTGAGCAGTAATGGCATGTTGATTTGCAGAGAGGTAGATAGATCAATGCGGCTTGTCTACAGGCAGATACAGTACAAAGATGGACATGCAAAGTGATATCTGATTGGTTGTGATATTTTCATGATTATTTATGATCAGAATTGATAGAATTAGGGTTGGCTATTATTCTATGAAAATTTGTGTAACCCTAATCAGGTTTTGCTCCTACCTGCATGCAATTGAGGAGATGTATATAATTTTTTTAGAGCTTTTAGAAGCTGAGAGTTGACATTTTGTAAAGGGAGATTTTCTTTCTGAGGAGTTATCTGAGGCATCCTTTCTTCTCTCTAGCTTCTGCTTCTTGTAACCTTCCATTGATTGTTTAGATATTGCAAGGTATATTGTGACATTCTTTCTATCCCTATGCCTTCTTGTCTAAATTTTCTCTTATTGAGTTAAGTATATGTACGTTTTTAGTGATATCTTAGCTTTCTTGGTCCCTCTTTCTTTTTGCAATTTATGTGTATGACTATGGATGATTTGATTTGAATGCTCTTGTGGGTATACTTCAACCCTTGGTGATTTGTCTCATTCCTATACCTAATTGTAGAGGTGAATGTCTAGTTGTAGGTTATAGATCGTGTCTAATTTTTAAGAGTTCTATTATTTTGTGAAATTCTCTCTTTCCCTTAATAGTATTTTTCTATTATAGACCTTTCTATAAAATATTGATGCAAGCATATTCAGTGAGTTCTGATCTCCTAGACCTGAGTTTATGCACTGATTTCATCCTCCATAATTCATACCATCATTTTGGTGTATCACCTAGTAGGTAGTTTTCTATTCAGTTATTTCCCTTTCATGCATTCCTTCTATCCCTTTTCCTTCAAATAATTTACTTTCCTGTCAAAGAGTAAATTAAGGTGATTATCCAAGAGGAATTAGCCTAGAACCTAGAGGTCTCATCTCAGTTAGCATAGGTCCCATAACCTGGAGATTATTCCCATGTTATACTAAGTTATCAAGACCAAGAGAGCTTGAAACAAGGGTGCAAACTTAATGTATAACAATTCTGGCACACCCGGTGGGACTAAAGTTTAGATTTATGTTCAAAAGTGTTACTAAGATCAGATTCAAATTCAGAAAGACACCCCACGTTTGGACATAACATTTCTAATTGCAAAAGAAGTTCATTTTTTGAAGATTATGTTATCTCTGATATACTGATTGCATAATATAGACTTTTATAAGTTTTTCTATCAAGTATATCTGGTGACTCCACTGATTTCATAGATTCAGGCTAAACTTGTTCAAAGTTTATGAGAAATATTGAGACTAGAAGCTCAAAGCCCATTGAATTTTTAGAGTTTCTCTTAAAAAGAGGCTACAAATGTAGATCAACCTAGAGAACATCTCCTACAAGGAGAGTACAGTCTACACCTCTTGATACTTTAGAAAGGAGACCTTTTCCCTTTCATCTCAGAAGAAGAGGAAGATCTCTAACTAGAGATCTAGAAAAGGATTCAAATCCAACACCGATCACAACTCTCATAGTTGCTACTTGTCAAATTTCAGCTCCTATAATGGCTAGGCAGTTTGCTTTTGCACCTTTCAACCAGGGGAGCCCATTGAACTTTGCTCAACATCATGATGTGCCTTTGGTGGGACTAAAGAGTCTACCTAATTTCACGGGTTAAGGACAAACTACAACTTTTGAGCATATAAGAGATGTGACCACTATCTACAGCATACACAATATAACTCAAGAAGATGTGGCCACCAAACTATTAGCAGCCTCTCTCAAATGTAAGGCTCTTGAATGGTTTAGAACTTTAACTGTTGGCTCCATTACTTCATGGGATGAATTAGGGGATGCATTGAGTAAACATTTTGAGGATAAATCAGACAACTTGTCTTTGGTTGAGCAATTGACAACCATTAAAAGAGACCCTCAAGAACAAATGACAGATTATAATAATAGATTTCTCAAGACATGGAATAGAATTCTAGTCTCAGTGAGGCCATCAGCTGACCATGCTTTCCTATACTTTTTGAAAAGTTTGAATAATCAAATTTTTGTCATGATCCAATCTATGGGTGGTACCTCTCTACCCCAAGCTTTTGACATAGCTGTTAGGGCTGAGAATTATTTAATCCAAGCAGGCATGATAGCTAGAAGGCCACCCATGCCCATCTTTCCTAGTCTTCAGCCCACTGCACCTTTACAAATACCCCCATTTACCCCTATTCCCACCATATTAGTACCTCAGGCTAGTGCTAGTAGTGAGGAGCTAAGAACAAGTTTCTCTTAAGAGCTTCAAGAGTTGAAGAATAGTCAACAAACTAGTTAGCAAGAAATGACAAATTTGCTACAGACTCTGACTAAAGAAGTCACAAACTTAAAGAGGCAAGGGCAAGGAATCAGACCACCCTTTCAGCCACAAGGCCAAAGTCCTAATCAACAATATCAAAATCAGGGAAAGCCTTATCAATAAAATAGGCCACCATACCAAGGAGGTTATCAAGGACAAAGATAAAGTTTTCATCAAAGACCATTCCAACCATACAACCCTGCACCTCTCAATTCTGTGAATCCAATCAGGGACATGGTCCCTAGTCAAAATAATATGGTTATGGACAATGAATGGTGTTTCCCTTGTAATCAGCCTCCTAATCAAGCTACATGTTCAAATGGATGGATGAACCAAGCACTAATGGTTCAAAATGCTTCACAAGCTCAATCAAAGCTTTATTCTAGTGGATCAATTCCTCAACAAGAACCACAAGATAATGAGACTACTCTTTTTAATTGGGAGCAACAAGACTTCAATGGAGTCATCGGTGAACCTTCCATTGCTACCAACACAAGGTCAAAGAGAAGAGATATGGAGTAAACAGATGCTGGTACTAAGGCTACTACATCAGCAGAACCAATGCAACAAGCTACTCCTATCATATTCAAGAAGGCTCCCGCCGCTACAAGCAAAGAAGGCCAGACTCTCAAAGAGGTGGAGCCTATTATAGTAAAATTGTAGTAGAGAGTACACACTGTCACACCTTTCAACATTATGGACAACATGAAGAAGGTGAACATTACTATGTCTATGTGGGATTCTTTGGCTATTCCAGGACAGCTTGAGATTTTGAAGAAAGCTATGACTGAGATGACAACTCCTTAGCATACAAAAGAAGTTGCAAAGCTAGTGTTGGTCAACACTAATCAAGAAAAGGAGGTTCCAAGTTGAAATTCCAAAACCAATATCATTCAAGGTAGGAACTCAAAACCACCTCCCTTTTATGTATCTTTAATTATTGGAAAATATTTAGTACATAATTGTATGGTAGATAGTGGAGCTACTAGTACTGCAATGCCCAAAAAGGTGGTTGACCAATTAGGACTTCAATATGAACCCCTCTAAAAGAAGGTTACACAACTTGATGGATCCTAAGTTAATACTATAGGTGTAGCTAAGGATACCTGTATAATCCTTTATGCTAGTCCTAATTTCTCCATCCTACTTGATATTTATATCATAGATCTCCCTGCTTTATTTTCCATATGTTTGTCAAGGGAGTTTACAACCAAAATAGGAGGCTATCTTTCTTCTGACTGGTCCCACATGTTTTTTCACACAAGATATGGTACCACAGTTACCATTAAATCTAAATAATTGGTAGCACACCATATAGAGCCATATGTGTCCAATACCATCAATGCAAGCTGCCCTATATTTGATGATAGTGATTTCCCAACTATCATTGAAGCAAGTACTAAGATAGAAAATATCCTTGATATTTTATTAGATGAGCTATAATCAAAAAAGGTTTTTGAGGCCCAAGAAAATATCATTTGGGATGCTGGTTTGGTAAGTTATTTGATACAAGAAAGTGGATTCATAGAGCCAAATCTCCTCAAAATGGACACTAATTTAGAGGATCAAAGCAACAAGGTTTGAGAATTATTTTTTGATGGAGCTAGAATTAGACATGGCTCTGGTGGTGGTACTATGCTAGTGTCCCTAAAAGGAGAAAGATATTAGATAGCTTTTAGATTTAGTTTCTCCTGCACTAGCAACACTGTAGAATTTGAAAGTCTAGTGAATGGACTAGAGTGGGCTAGAAAAAGAGGGCTTAAGGCCTTAAAATTCTATGGTGATAGTGAGTTAGTAGTCAGCCAAGTGAGAGGGGTAAGTGCAACTAAAAATGACACCTTGAAAGCATACAAACATAGAGTTTGGGATGTAATTGAAGACTTTTGTGCTTTCAACATTATTGTTATCCCTAGGAAGCTAAATCAGAATGCAGATAGATTATCTATTGTTGGATCTCAGTATGATATCCCTAATAGTATTTCAAAAGAAATAGACCAACAACATATTAAATTAATTGTCAAACCCTCTATTCCTGATAACAATATCAATTGGCAAGTGTTTGACAATGATGAGTAGATTCTGCAATTCTTGTTTGAAGAGGGTGTCTTCTCAAAACATAACCAAGATAGATTATTGCAGAACTATGGTGACCAAGTGATACAACTCAAGTCTAATAAGATTCCTAGAGGTCTTGTAACCTTAGAGACTATGTTCAACAAAGATGATCAAGTTAAGAAAAATAAAGTTGGCCTGGTAGTTCAACAAGAACATTGTGTTGAATTAGAGTTGGAACTAGGCAAAAGTTTGCAATTTGGAAAAGTAAACACTGATTTGGAAAAGAAGGCGTACACCCAATTATTCAAGGAATTTGGTGATGTTTTTGCATGGCAATATGAAGACCTCAAAGGTTTTAATCCAGCCCTTTCTCAGCACACTATTGAACTAGAGCCTAATTCCAAACTAGTGAGACAAAAGCAAAGGCTTGTTAATCCCAAGCTTGAGCCACTTATGCATAAAGAAGCACTCAAATTGATAGAAAGTGGTATCATCTACCCCATCAAGCATACTTGTTGGGTTTCCAACCTTGTTCCTATAAGGAAGAAGAATGGGGAGTTGAGATTATGTGTTGACTTCAGGGATCTTAGCAGGGCTTCTTTAAAAGACCGCCATCCATTACGCTCTATGGAACAAATCTTACAATGTGTCTCTGGATCTGAGAGATTTTCATTATTGGCTAGCTATTTAGGGTACAATTAGATCCTAGTTAATGAAGATGATCAATATAAGATTGCATTTACAACCAAGTGGGGAACCATGGCTTACCAAAAGATTCCCTTTGGTTTGTCAAATGCAGGTGCTACTTTTCAAAAGGCAATGGATATGGCCTTTAAAAGCCTCATGTACAAGTTTGTACTAGTCTACTTAGATGACATAATTGTCTATTCTAAACATGTAGTAGATCATATCAAATATCTGAGGATGATCTTTGAAAGATGTAGAGAGTTTGGGATATCTCTTAATCCCAAGAAATGTGTGTTTGCAGTTCATGAAGGAAAATTGCTCAGATATATAGTATCCAAGAAAGGAATTATAGTAGACCCTAAAAGAATTGCAGCTATCCTAGAGCTACCCTTGCCACATCATAAGAAAGGTCTCCAATCTTTCATAGGAAAGATTAATTTTGTTAGGTGTTTCTTGCCTAATATTGTAGATCTATTAAAGCCTTTGACAACCATGTTAAAGAAGAGTTCAACTTTTAGCTGGACTAAAGAAGGCAAAGCTAAATTCCAAGCTATCAAAGAAGCCTTGATAGAAGCCCCTTCTCTCTTAAACCCAAATTTTAGTAAGGATTTTATCCTTTATACTTATGGAGGTCATGATGCTATATCTACTATGTTGACTCAAAAAAATTTAGAGGGGTTAGAGAAGCCTATTGCTTTCTTCAGCAAAGGTTTAGAGGAGTATGAACAAAGATACTCTTTTGTAGAAAAACATGTACTTGCTATGGTGAAGAGCCTTAAAAAGTTTAGATATTTATTGACCCACAACAAGGTACACTTGAAGGTTACTCATCCAAGTGTCAAAGTATTTTTTCTTTCCAAAGACCTAAATGAGAAAAGAGCTAGTTGGATTACCAAAGTAATGAAATATGAAATTGATATTCAAACCACCAAGCTGGTTAGAGGAAGAGGTCTTTGTGAGAATTTGGCAGAGGATGAAAGTTCAAAGAAATTAGAGCAAACAAATTCATCTCTGGTTGTGCATTCTACAAAAGAGCATGCCAAAACATTAGTTTGGTTGCCTAACATGATTCATTAATTGAAGATAGGACAATGTCCTATAGATCTAGATTTGGCAAAAAGGAGGTATTATAGATTGTAATCTATTCCCTTTGTGCTGATAGATAAAGTTCTTTTCATAAAGGATCACGATGGTGTCCTTTTGAGATGTATTGATTCAGGAAAGATAGCTGATGTCCTATTTGAATTTCATGATGGACCTTCTAGAGGTCACTTTTCTCCTAGGACTACTACTTTCAAAATCATGAGGGTCAGATACTATTGGCCATCCATCTTCAAGGATAGTCATGATTATGTGAGAAAATGCATCAAATGTGCTATGTTTACAGGAAAAGAAAGGCTTGCAGCTCTGCCCCTTCAGCTAGTCAGAACAAAGCAACCATTCATGAGATGGGGCATAGACTTTATTGGTATAATTAATCCTCCATCTAGTGTAGGGCACAAGTGGATAATCATTGCAACAGATTATTTCACTTGATGGACAAAGGTAGTTGCTTTAAAAGAATCAAATGAGAGTGTTGTCTTGAGTTTTTATGATGATATAATCCATAGATTTGGCACTCTAGACTCCATAATATCAGATAATGCATTGGCATTCACAGGCCTTAAAGTCTTAGAATGGGTAGTAAAAAATGACATTTATCTGAATACAAGTTCAAATTACTACCCTCAAGGCAATGGTTGGCAGAATCAACCAACAAGAACTTAATTAGGATAATCAAGAAAACTCTATAGGATAACTAAAGAGATTGGCATACTAAATTAAAATCTATCTTATGGTTAGACAGGATTACCCCAAAGAAGATCATTGGAAATTCTTCTTATGTATTAGTATATGGCAGAGAGGCTAAGTTGTCCATTTCAACTGAATTGCCAGCTTTGGACTTGGCCACTCAATATGTCTTGTTTGAAGAAGGAGATCCCTTACAAATAGGTATGCTCAGCTGATGGAGTTAGAAGAACTTAGAGATAAATCTATGAAGGATATGGATTTCCATAAGATACAAATAAAAAAAAGTTTTGATAAAAGAGCCAAGGCTAGAAATTTCAAGATTGGAGATGTAGCTCTCAAGTGGTATGAATTCAAATCAAAGCTTGGCAGACATACAAAGTTTGATTCCTTTTGGGGTGGACCATTTGTTATTACAGAATGCAAGGGGCCTAATGCTTTTCAGCTATCAACTCTTGAAGGAGATGCCTTGCCTATATCAGTTAATGGATTCTATTTGAAGCCTTGTTTTGAGGTCATTCCTTCCTTGTAAATCTCTATGTATATGTTTCTTTCTTTCTTTCCTTGCTTTCTAGTTTAGTCTTCCTATTTTCCAAGAAGTGCTCGTGCACATTTTTTGTTCATCCCAGTTCCAAGTCTCTCTCTATCAAGAAGGTTTTGTATTCAAGTGTTGACTCCCATGCCCAATGGATCATTTTAAGGCCACTGATCTAATGTCTAGCGGGCTGACATCCAGCAAAAATCACCAAAATATTACCCAAATTTCCTTGTTCCATACAAATTTGGCTAGGCTAGATCTTATCTAGGGTCTGCATTTTATCCTATTGAAACCTCTAAGAAATTTTCATGGTCTGATGCCTATTCTTTTGGTCTCTGCAACTATCCAATTCTCTGGTCTGGTGGCTTTTTAATTTGAAAATCTAGCTGTTGAAGGTAGAAAACCCTAAAAACCCCTTTGACCTGTTCTAATTTGTCATTACCTTTTTTGGCCACTTTCTATTTTCCATGTGTTCTTTATGAGCTCTACTTTAGTCATGAGATCTCTAAGACCCAGTGGAATATTCCTTTATTTCTCCTAATTCTATGACTACCCTTTGTTCGCAAGATCTCCTAATCAGATGGAATATTCTCTTTTCATTCAACGAATTGTTGATGGTTCCTTCAGTCAAGGAGTTAAGAGAGTTAACCCAGAGTCAGTAGAGGTTGACATGACTTTGAGTTTCCTTCAGTCGCATAATCACCAGATGGTCAGCGGTCAAGTTTTGGGTAGTTAAATTCTTATTTAGTGACTGGGCGACCATGTATTCATGAGATCTCTCATTCCTGGTAGTTTTGTCCTTAACACCCTATGACATGGTGAGTGGTTACTGTTATATTTGGTGGTCTCAGCTCTATTGTTAGTTAAAGTTTGAGCATGATCGACGATTGTTGTTATACCACTGAGGAAAGGTGCTCGAGAGTTAATGTTGTGATATAATGACAACCATCAATTTTCTTTCAAATGCAGTGCTTCTGTTAGTGGGACCATTATAAGATATTACTGATGTGTAAGCTTCTGATTGGTCACGGGTTGGTGATGTGGAGACATGTCAGAGCGGGCCCAGTGAGTTGTCTTTCCTTCAAGATCCATGGCTGGCACATGATCTGAAAGAATCTTCTAAGCCATAACATGATGCGACCCCCGTCTGATGTAGGGTCAAGATTCTTTATGCTAGATAATCTGAGGTGTCTGCAGTCAAGCAATAATATCATGACAAGTGGTAGGATGGGCCCAAGTTGGTAAGCTTAGTCAGGAAATCGCTCAACCAGAAGGAATATTCTATAGCCTTCATGTGATTCAGCCACTATCAAAGTGGGATCAGTGCTTATCATGTAATCACCAGAATAGGCCAGGGTTAGATAAAGGGTCATGCAATTCAACAACTAAAAGAAAAGGAAGGCTTAAGGTTAAATGTAGAGTTAGGATTAAGAACATAAGTGGTGCTCGAGTAAAATAGAAGATCTGACAGCCACATTTTAAAAGGTAGAGAAGGTTTGAATATCAGTCATAGATTGAAAAAACTTAGCCCCTCCTATGACTGTTATATATTTTTTAATTCAAATATTTGAAGTACTAGATTTGAGCAGTAATGGCAAGCCAATTTGCAGAGAGGTAGATAGATCAAGGCGGCTTGTCTGCAAGAAAATATAGTACAGAGATGGACACACAAAGTGATATCTGATCGGTTGGGATATTTTCATGAATATTTATGATCAAAATTGATAGAATTAGGGTTGGCTATTATTCTATGAAAATCTGTGTAACCCTAATTAGGTTTTGCTCCTGCCTGCATGCAATTAAGGAGATATATATAATGTTTTTAGAGCATTTAGAAGCTGAGAGTTGACATTTTGTAAAGGGATATTTTCTTTCTAAGGAGTTATCTGAGGCATCCTTTCAGCCCTCTAGCTTCTGCATCTTGTAACCTTCTATTGATTGTTTTGATATTGTAAGGTATATTGTGACATTCTTTTTGTCCTTATGCCTTCTTGTCTGAATTTTCTCTTATTGAATTAAGTATATGTATGTTTTCAGTGATATCTTAGTTTTTCTGGTCCCTCTTTCTTTCTGCAATTTATGTGTATGACTGTGGATGATTTAATTTGAATGCTCTTATGGGTATACTTCAACCCCTGGTGATTCGTTTCATTCCTATACCTAATTGTAGAGGTGAATGTCTATTTGTAGGTTATAGATTGTGTCTAATTTTTAAGAGTACTATTGTTTTGTTAAATTCTCTCTTTCCCTGAATAGCATCTTTCTATTGCAGACCTTTCTATAAAATATTGATGCAAGCTTATTCAGTGAGTTGTGATCTCCTAGACCTGAGTTTATGCACTGATTTCATCCTCCATATTGTAATTCATATCATCATTTCAGTGTATCACCTAGTAGGTAGTTTGCTTTTCAGTTGTTTCCCTTTCATGCATTCATTCTATCCCTTTTCCTTCAAAGAATTTACTTTCCTATCAAAGAGAAAATTAAGGTGATTATCCAAGAGGAACCAGCCTAGAATTTGGAGGTCTCATCTTAGTTAGCATAGGTCCCACAACCTGGAGATGATTCCCATGTTATACTAAGTTATCAAGACCAAGAGAGCTTGAGACAAGGGTGAAAACTTAGTGTATAACACTTAGTGCATGCATAACATAGAAGGCTAAATAATATGCACAGTAATAAAACAAAAGAACTCATAACACATTATTTTTTCTCAAGGAAATCTTGGCCAAGGGAAAACCCCAGTGAGGATGGTACCCTCAAAGATCCACTAATAAAAAATATCCTATTAAGGATGTTGACCCTATTAAGAGCCTATTAAATACATATAGTGTCTTAGTCTTGATTAAGGGACTATAGGCCTTGTTAGAAGCCTCAATCCTATTAGGAGTTGGTAGTACAAAATGTGATTACTAGATGAGCCCACTGTCCAAACAAGTAATATATAATATTCACTGATTACAAAGATAGATCAAGGTACATAACCTTATACTTCTTGTATCAATAGCTCTTCTCTTCTCTTTCACTATCACTATTACATATACATCATATATCTCATTACACACTTCTTTTTCTATCTTTTTACAATTACATCTTTACATATCTTTATACAAGTTATTAAGACTAATAACTCTTCCGATCAACTTGCATAATACAAAATATCTTTATCCAAGGGTTAACATCTAGGATGTCATCCCTTTATATTTTTAAGTCATTATTTTGATAAAGAAAATAATCCCTTAACTCTTTATCAATTATGTCTTCATATTCTATCCTGTCAGCTTCACACTGTCTTTGGTAAAATTGTCATAACTTCATCCGTACATACCGTATTGACTTGCACTCTGAGGTGAGTCTTTAATAGTCACCATAGAGTCTATGTTCAAGTGTGCAAGAACTGAACGTACTGCAATCAACATCACTAAAGAAAACTATCTTCAAGTTCATTGGCAAAAACACACTCTCTCATACTTAGACAATTTTGCATTGCATTGTGACATACTAGCTCTTTGGTCTGTGTGATCTTCATGTAGATCATATGTCTCCATAATGAAAACATCTATGTAATTGATGCAGGAGCATCTTGGGTGTAAGAAATCTTGCATCACCCAAAAATATTTCTAGTTTTGTTTTCAATAAGGGTTATCTTGTGTAGAGCTGCTATTTATGGAAACTTACTATTTTCAGTAAGTTGGTCATACAATCTTAAGATGTTCTATTTTCTTCCTTGGAGGTTCATTTTGGTCATATCAGCCTACTAGTAAAGTTTCATTGACAGATCAAGTCTAGCTTTGTAGATATTGAAGATTTTTGGTATTGGCAGTAGGGTATAGAAACTTTGAACTCAGTTTTGAAGTCTTTAGAGGCCCTAGATGATGTCAAAACTTTGGCTGATAGGCACTTGTGCTAGTCAAGCCTATAGATAACTTCATGGCCTTTCCAAAATGAGGTTATAATAGCCAGTCGGGTCAACTGGTGATGACTTATGGTCTTCGAAAGTTGGGTCACCTAGAATGGTAGAAAATAATTTTTCTTCAAAATTTCTATTTGGGGTTCAAAAGTTATTTTGAGCAGACTATGATGTAATAAAATGAAAAATAAAATAATTCTAAGTTTGGTCAGCCCTTAGGGCTAAATTTTTGGAACCTTCTCGGGCGGTGGAAATTGTCTATATAAAGAAGGCCTGTAGTGTTGTCTTAGGGAGTTGGGAGCAGTTCATAGTAGTCTAGGTAATAATTCGAGGCTTTGTCCCTCAGAATATTGTAAGGAAAATTCTCGTGTGGCTTTGCACATTGTAATTCTAAAAATTTGTAATTCCACATTTGTGGAGATAATAAGAAGCCCATTTATTATTCTTGCAAATTGTTGTTATTTCTTTGTTTTTGTTATGTGTTTGTGGTATTAAGGGGAGCACCCTTCATCAAGTGGTATCAGAGTAGGATTTTTTGAGTGTGTAAATAGATCACCAACTCTGAGAAAATTTGCACTAGGACCATGGGTTAGGGTTTCTATGTAAATAGATCACCGATTGTGAGGTAGTTTGCACCAGGACCGTGGTTAGGGTTTTAGCAATAAGCACAAAAATGCCTCCATGAAGGGAATGTGGCAGAAGAGCTGGTGTTGTGACACTTGAGGTTAGAGCCCTTTAGAGACAAGTGTGAGCATTGCAAGAAGAGATTTGTAGAGGAATGAATCTTAATGTCAGAGACGAAAGCAAGGATGAAGCTTAAAAAGAAGGGAATTTTGAAGGAGAAGTCAAAGTTGTAAATCAAGAAGAAGAAAGAATTTTTTGAGCCATTTTAAAGATCAAAAAAAGACCTAAGATTGAGGTTTTGACATTTTCTAGAAATCTTAATATAGAGGAGTTGATTGACTGGATCAATGAATGTGAAGAATATTTCAAGTATGAAGACATTGATGATCCTGATCGACTCAAGTTTGCAAAGGCTGGACTGAAGGGTCATGCGAAGATCTAGTTGAAAGAGATTCAATTAGAGAAAAATAGAAGAGAAAAGGAGAAAATCACAAGATGGGATCGAATGGTGGATAAATTGAAGTGACAGTTCATTCCTGTTGATTATGAGCTTGACCTATTGAAGAAAATGCAAAGTTTGAATCAAGCAGGAAGATCTGTTGAGGAGTATACAAAGGAGTTCTATCGAATCCTTATCAAAATAGGTCATGCGAAAGATGATAAGGATAAAGTTTCCTGTTATCTTAATGGGTTGAGGCTGAGCATTCAAGAGGAGTTGAATTTGGTTTGAATGAACAATATATAGGAGGCATATCAGTTTTCCCTAAAAGTAGAGGAAAAGTTGAACAAAAATTTTGAGAGTAGACAAAATGGAAGAGGTCATGCTGGAAGATCTAATGGATGGTCATATGGAGGCTGAAATGAAGATCCAAAAAAGAAGGATGAGGCTAGTAGCAATTAGAACTAGAGAGGAAACAATTCCAATTATTTCCAAGATTAGAATAATACAGATCAGAGAGGAAGAGGAAGAGGACAAGGATCTGGAAGAGAAGGCTTCCATGGAACATATTTTCACTATGGAGAAAAAGGTCATAGGGCATTTGAATGTCCTCAATGCTAAGGAAGAACATATACGAGAAACGAAGGTAAGGACATAGTTGCACATGTAGATGAAGATGCTAGATCATCAAACTCTAAAGATGCTGAAAGAGGAGAAATGTTGATCAATAGAAGAGTCTTTTTGAGTGGTGAGAATGAACTTGAGCAAAGGAGGAGCCTGTTTTGCACTAGATGCAAGTGTGAGAGTAAATGTTGTGATTTGATTATTGATAGTGGAAGTACTAACAATTTGGTGTCAGAAGAGATGGTGAAAAAGTTGAAGCTCAAGAGATAGAAAAACCCACATCCATACTGGATTGCTTGGGTATAGGATGACCATAAGGTCATGGTTAATGAACAATGCCTAGTGAAGTTCAAGGTTGGCAGATACCATGATGAGGTATTGTGTGATATCATATCTATGGATGCATGTCATATGTTGTTGGGTAGAGCATGAAAATTTGACAGGTGTGTTGTACATGATGGTTGTGTGAATACCTACTCCCTGATGAAGGATGGAGTGTGACATAAGCTAAAGCCATTGAATGACATAGAAGAAAAGGTATGTGGTAATGCAAGAATAACTTTTGTTGATGGAAGAAAGTTCCTAAATGGTATGAGGCATGAGCATGTTTGTTTTTCTTTAATTCCATAAGCTGGTAAAGAGGAAGTAGAAGATGTGCCTACAAAGGTTGCAGATTTGTTGAATGAGTTTCAAGATATTGCATCCGATAATGTGCTTGATGGGTTACCACCAGTCAAGAAGATCAGTCATCAAATGGACTTGATCCCAGGAGAAAGTTTGTTGAATAAGGCAGCACACAAAATCACACCTATAGAAAGTAGGAGTTAAATAGACAAGTACATGAGTTATTGTAGAAAGGATTGATCTGTGAGAGTCTGAGTCCCTGTGTTGTACCAGCAGTATTAGTACCAAAGAAGAATGGAGAATGGAGGATGTGCACAGACTCTAGGGAAATAAACAAGATCACAATCAAGTACAAGTTTTCATTGTGATGAATGTATGATATTATGGACTGTTTGAGTGGAGCTGTGTATTTATCAAAGATAAATCTAAAGACTGGATAACACTAGATTCGGATTAGAGAAGGAGATGAGTGGAAGATAGCCTTCAAGACAAAAGAAGGACTGTATGAGTGGTTAGTCATGTCTTTTGGACTAACCAATGCACTGAGCACTTTCATGCGGCTCATGAATGAGGTTCTGAAAGAGTTTCTGGGAAGGTTTTTCATTGTTTACCTAGATGATATTTTGGTCTTTAGTAAAACATATGGTGCATATTTGTATGGTGTTTGAGAATCTGAGAGAAGAGAAATTGTTGATTAATTTGAAGAAATGCAGTTTTGTGAAGAAAGATTTAGTGTATTTGGGGTTTTTAGTTTCAACATAAGGTTTAAAAATGGACCCAGAGAAAGTACATGCTATCCCTGAATGGCCTACTCTAAGGAGTGCTACTAAGGTAAGATCTTTTCATGGTTTGGCTAGCTTTTACAAAAAGTTTATGAAAAAATTTAGCAGTATTTGTGGGCCCTTAACTGAAACAATGAAAGGGGATAGAAAAGAGTTTAAGTGGACTAATTGGGTAGAAAAGAGTTTTCATTTGTTGAAACAAAAAGTTACAAAACAACCTATTTTAGGACTTCCAAATTTTAATAAGGTGTTTTAAGTAGACTGTGATGCTAGTGGTACTACAATAGGAGCTATTATGAGCCAAGAAGGTGAACCTTTTGCTTATTTCAGTGAGAAGTTGAATGATGCCAAGATAAAATATTCTATTTATGATCAGAAATTTTATGTTATAGTTCAAGCATTAAAGAAGTGGAGACACTATTTGCTTCCTAAGGAGTTTGTTTTGTATACTGATCATCAAGCTTTGCAATATTTGAATAGTCAAGGAAAGTTGAATCAAAGGCATTTGAAATGGGTTGAGTTTTTGCAGAGTAACACATTTGTTTTGAAACATAGGTGTGGAAAGTCTAACAGGGTTATAGATGCACTTAGTAGAAGGAAAATTTTGTTGATAGAGATGCAGATTGAGGTGGTTGGGTTCAAGGAACTCAAGAGTTTGTATCTAGAGGATCCTAATTTTGGTGAATCTTGGAAAGCCTATACAGAACCTGTTATTCTAGACAGGACAAAGTGGTGGGATTTCATCATCCAGAATGGTATGCTATTCAAAGGGAGTCAATTGTGCATTCCACAAAGTTTTATGAGGGAGAATCTCATCAAGGAGAAGCATAGCAGAGGATTGGCTAGACATTTTGGTAAAGATAAAACCATTGCCGTTGTTAGTGAGAACTATTATTGGCCACAGTTGCAGCAAGATGTCAAGAAGTTTGTATAGAGTTGCAGAGTATGTCAGATGGAAAAAGGAGTGAAGCAAAATACAGGATTGTATCAGCCCTTACCTATACTAGAGAATCCATGGGAGGATATCAGTATGGATTTTGTTCTTGGATTGATGAGGACATAGTGAGGACATGATTCAATTTTTGTGGTAGTTGAAAATTTTTTAAAGATGGCACATTTCATTCCCTGTAAGAAGACTAATGATGTTGTTCGTATAGAAAAATTATTTTTCAGAGAAGTGGTGAGACTACATGGTTTGCCAAAGACCATAGTTTAAAATTGGGACACCAAGTTCATTGGATATTTTTGGCATACATTGTGGAAGAATTTGAAGATAGATTTGAAGTTTAGTTCATCACATCATCCACAGATTGATGGATAGACAGAGGTGGTGAATAGGATTTTTGGTAATTTACTGAGATGTTTGGTTGAACATAAGCTAACAGGATGGGATTTGATTTTACCACAGGTAGAATTTGCATACAATAATTTTATCAATAGGAGCATTGGTAAATCACCATTCCAGATTGTATATGGAAGTAGTCCCAGAAATGCATTTGAGTTGAGGGAGATAGATAAAGGGGAAATAAGTAGTGTCGAAGCTGAGGATTTTGTAGAACATTTGAAGAACATCCATGAGGAGGTGAGGAAGCATATTACCAAGATGAAAGCACAGTATAAGGCTAATGCAGATGAGAAAAGGAGGCATAAAGAATTTCAAGTTGGAGATGAAGTCATGGTTCATTTACGGAAGGAGCGATTTCAAGTTGGTACATATAATAAGTTGAAAATGAAGAAGTTTGGACCATGTAAGATACTAAAGAAGCATATGCATATGAGGTAGAATTGCCTAGTGAGCTGAATATTTCACCAGTGTTTAACATTTCAAATTTGACAGAGTATCATGAAGGAGGTGTTGAAGATAAGATCACAGTGGCATGGTGGAGTATTCCAGTAAGTAGTTTAGATACCAAAGAGATTGAAGATATAATGGATAGTCATGTTGGCAGAAGCACAAGGAACATGACATATGAAGAATATTTGGTCAAATGGAAAGGATGACCTATTGAAGATTCATCATGGTGGACATGGGAGGAGGTTAACCATCTTGGTTTTCCTCTTCACACCTGAGTCGTGATAGGGTCACTTCTCAAATTACCCCGGGTGTCTGATGCAGGAGCATCTTGGGTGTAAGAGAAATCTTGCATCACCTAAAATTATTTTTAGTTTTGTTTTCAATAAGAGTTATCTTGTGCAGAGCTTCTATTTATGGAAACTTACTATTTTCTATATGTTGGGTATACAATCTCAGGATGTTCTATTTTCTTCCCTAGAGGTTCATTTTGGTCATATCAGCCTACCAGTAAAGTTTCATTGACAGATCAAGTCTAGTTTTGTAGATATTGAAGATTTTTGGTATTGGCAACAGGGTACAGAAACTTTGAAGTCATTTTTGAAGGATTTAGAGGCCCCAAATTTAGGTGCTTGCCTGAGTCAAGCATGTAGAGCATTTTTTGGCCTTTTTAGAATGGGGTAATTATAGTCAATCGGGTCAACTGGTGATGACCTATGGTCTTCAGAAGTTGGGTTACCTAGAATGGCAGAAAATAATTTTTCTTCAAAATTTTTGTTCAGGTTTCAAAAGTTATTTTGAGCAGACTATGATGTAATAAAATGAAAAATATAATAATTCTAAGTTTGGTCGGCCCTTAGGGCCAAATTTATTGAACCTTCTCAGGCAATGGAAATTGCCTATATAAAGAAGGCCTTTAGTGTTCTCTTAGGGAGTTGAGAGTAGTTCAGAGTAGTCTGGGTAATAATTCGAGGCTTTGTCCCTCAGAATATTGTAAGGAAAATACCTTTGTGGCATTGCACATTGTATTTCTGAAAATTTGTAATTTCACATTTGTGGAGATAATAAGAAGCCCATTTTTTATTTTTGCAAATTGTTTTTGTTTCTCTATTTTTGTTATGTGTTTGTGGTATTAAGGGGAGCACCCTTCATCAGTAACCAACTCAGCCAAATTGCCAATAATTTGAACCCTCAAGTGTGTCCTAAGGGGTCCTACAACTCCTTAGGACACACTTGAGCATTCTAAACTATCAAAAGAGGTTATAGGGACTTCTTAGGGATCCTAGTATGCCTTATCACCTATTAGGACACCTAGGAAGTCCCCATGACCCCTTTGGACACATTTGAAAGCTCAAGTGTGTCTGAAAGGGTCATAGGACACCTTAGGACACATTTGAGGGTACCAATGTGTCAAAATGGGTCATGGGGACTTCCTAGAGCTCCTAGTACATGTTATCGCATGTTAGGACCCCTAGGAAGTACTCATGACCTCTTTCGACACATTTGAACCCTCAAGTGTGTCCTAATGGGTCCTAAAACCCTTTTAGAAACACTTGAGCTTTCATATGTGTCAAAAGGGGACATGGGGACTTCCTAGGGGTCCTAATGCATGATAAGGCATACTAGAACCCTTAAGAAGTCCCCATGACCTCTTTCGACACTTTAGAATGCTCAAGTGTGTCCTAAGGAGTTAGTTGTAGGACCCCTTAGGACACACTTGAGGGTTCAAATGTGTCGAAAGGGGTCATGGGATTTTCTAGGGGTCCTAATAGGTGATAAGACATACTAGGATATGTAGGAAGTCCCCATGACTCCTTTCAACACATTGGAAACATCAGGTGTGTCCTAAGGGGTCCTATGACCCCTTTAGACACAATTTAGCTTTCAAATGTGTCGAAAGGGGTCATGGAGACTTCCTAGGCATCCTAACACATGATAAGATGTACTAGGACCCCTTGGAAGTCCCCATTGTATGCACCCTAAAAAGGTTGCCTAGACTTTGGGCCCCCATTTAGTAATTCATCCAAATCCCTGAATCAATATTTTTCTAAATCAGCATTTTCAATTATATCAATGTCCTTGATCAAATCCTTCTATCATTTTCGATTATTTTCTATGGGCTAACCATTTTATCCTAAAGTCTTTATTTTGTAAAAGGAATATTTTCTCCCCTTTTATTAAATAAAAAGCCCCCACTTTTCCTCTTATCCTAAGTTGCACAAATAAAACATTATTCTTATTTTAAAAATAAAAGAAAAAGCACTTTTTGTCTCATATGGACACAAAAGTCATCTCTTATTTTCCTATTGGAGGATACTTGTGCACATGGATTGCTCCTCTTTTATGCTCCACCCTTGATTGAATATTTTTGCCTCTTACTCTCTACTGTCTGTTGTTTTCATTCTCTATAAAAGAAGAGCTCTCTTCCTCATTTGCATGTGATTCATTTTTATGCTAATGTTATGCTACAGGTTTTCTAGGTCATTTGGAGCTCTTTGAAGACATTCTTACATTCAAGCTTTGAAGACATTGTTGTTTCATTTCATTTAGTTTGCTTTCATAGTTGCATAATCATAGCATCCTTAGTATAGATTTCTTTTATGCAATAGATTAATCTCACATAGCTTAATTAGGAGGGATTGTAATACTTGTACTTTCCTTTCA
Organism: Chamaecyparis obtusa; assembly: GCA_027943335.1. NCBI lineage: Eukaryota > Viridiplantae > Streptophyta > Pinopsida > Cupressales > Cupressaceae > Chamaecyparis > Chamaecyparis obtusa. The sequence goes on from BSBK01011631.1 coordinate 172,030, forward strand.
TAGCATAGCTTGTACTTTCATTTCCATAGATTAGCTTGCATTTTCATTCTTAGCTTACTTGCATTTCATTTCCATTTGATTCTTTAGGGATATTGACACTCTTTCCCTTGTCTTTAATCTTAGGATCTCTCATTGTGTGGTTGACTAGCAAGGTCATAAGTTTACTAGCTCTAGTTGAGAGCAATTTTGCAATCTTGCAACTCCATGCATAGAGAGCTCTAGGTTGCTTTTGAAGGTTTCCCTTCCATGGATTCTCTTTGATGTAATGACTTAGATACTATGAACATATCTCTTCTAAGAATTCTCATGCTAAAAATAAAGATTACACTCTCAAGCATGATTATGTTAATGATGGACCTTTGTCTTGTGATGGTTCCCTTCCATCCCCTACTTCCTCCAATACCCATACATTTCCTAAAGCTTCCGATTCTTCCAAATGTTTCACAAATCCTTCATCCAACAAAGATCCTAATACTTTTCATGTGGTTCCCTATAGTTATCCTCAAGGGATACCTCTTAAAGAAACTCAAGCTAACCTTCACTTGGCTGCAAATACTTTCAATAATGCTAAACCTAAAGAGCCTAATCCTTTATGCGCTATAACACCTACTTCAGGTAGTCCTTCACCATCTTTTCCAAAGTCTTCCATACAATTCCAACATGCTTTCTTGTCCTTAGAAGTGGCTCCATGTCAAGAGGACTCTAAAAATGATAAAGAAAAGAACATAAAGAAAGATCTAGATCAAGAACCCTCCATGTCATCCAATTCTTTTCATGATGTTTCTTATCCACTTCAAGGGTCTTGTGATCCTCTACACCCTTCCTCATTCATTCCACCATGTCTTAAGTCTTCTCCTAAGTAAGATCAAGCTACTACTTATAATGCTGAACTTATTGACAATCAAAATAACCTTACAACACTTGCACTTTCCAAAGATGATACTTCCATTAAGGTTATTGAAAATAGTGTTGCTACTTGCAATGTTAAGCCTATTGAAAATCAAGAGAAAAATGATACACTTATGTTATCCAAATCTCCTTGTCAAGATCAAAGTCTTCCATCTTCCTGTTCTACCACTCCATGTTCACTTCCACTTTCTACTCTTCCTGAGTCTTAGCAAGCTTTGAACAATCCTATCAAAGAAGTTGCTCCTATTCAAGATGTTCATGATCTTATTGTAAATCCTAATGCTCACCCTAAAGATGTTGATGTCCTTGGTTGTCATATAGATGTGTAATACCCCAAAAATGGGCTATAGGTTCATTAACCTCCTACTTCATAAAATCGAATGAAATTGACATCGAAGTCCTAACCTAAGGCACATTTGCACATCATCGAATCACAATTGATTATCTTAAAATTTGCATCGGAGAATATTCCTAGTAATATTCCTAATCATCACAATTATATTTAATTTTATAATTATTTGGTGACAAATCATATTTATCCTAAGTTTGATTAATTGAATATTCATCATATTTAATTAATTGAATTTAAATTTTTCCACTTAATTATTTAATTAAATTTAATTGAATTATTCTCAATTATGATATATAAAAATGGCAATAAATCAAAATCTCCTACAAATGATTGATTAAATATTTTATTTAATTAATTAAATCATTTTGTCAATTTTTAATATTGTAATTTTGGGATAAAGTTTGATTTAAATATTTGATTAACCCATAAATCAATTATTTTTATTCAAAAATCAGTTGAGTTGGAAATAAATCAATTAATCAATTTATTTAATTCATAAATTGTGCACATTCAAGCAACAGTTAAACTTGAAATCAAAAATCAAAGCAAGTTGTTATCTTTTGAGAAACTCAACTTTTGATTCAAGTTAAAAGTTGTTAGTTGCCTATTTTTGCATGATTTTATGAGTTAATTACCTCTAAACTCATAAATCAACCTGAGTGATTTATGGCTTTTTCCATGCACCCCCTAAGCCCTGGCTTTTCTATATAAACAAGGCTTCAACTCCTCATTTGAGATCTAGAAAATTGCATCCTTATGCTGCAGAATTGGTGATTGAAGGCTTCAACTTTGAGAATCAAGGCTGTTGTGAGAATTTTAATTTCAACTTTTCATAGCATATTTAGCATATCATTGTTAGAATAGTTGCATCTCAGATTGGCTTCATATCAATTTCATCTAGCTTAAGATTCATATCATTTTTTCATTCTTATTTGCATAGAAAATCCCAAAAATATAGAGTAATTTGTATCCATATTTCATATGAGTTTTTGCATTAAATCCTTCATTTAGGTGTCGTCAAGGTCACTAATCTCGATCGAATATAAGAATTCATACTCACACCTACTAGAAGGCAGTAAATTGCCCGGTTAGATTAGTTTTCAATTATTTGCAAGATTTTGATTTTGAGCTAACCTCTAATGATTTACTAAAGTGTTATGTTATAGACAAGAAAAAATTTCACACACATTTTTCACACCCACCGTGGGGCCTTGAAATGGGTTTCCATTTCACATTTCAAGCTTTTATCAATTTTCTATCATTTTCTGGTTAAAACAGTGATTTTTAGTTTTCTGTCTATACACAGTCGTATGACTTTTGTCCAAAAGTTGTTTCAGCAGATACCCACTATCGTATGCTAGTTGATTTGATCGAGGATCATTCCAAGTGGTACACACGGTCATTTCAGAGACTGAAAGTCATTTCATTAGGTACCCAAAGTTGTACGACTTTCTGGACTGTCATATGGGAGGTAACCTGCAGTTGTACGAGTTTTGACACTAGAATTTCAATTGTCATTTCATTTTTCTAAGTAGTTTTCTAGATTTTTTTTTTGGATTTGGACTAACAGCTAACCCTTATAGTTGAGATTCTCTGTTTCTGATTGGTTTTTGCTGATTTTGATGGGAAAAAGCACAAAAAGTTACTAAAAATAGGTAAGAATCTACTAAGTGCATTGCAAGGAATTCAGGTAACCTTTTTTAGCTAATAATCTTTCAATTTGGATTAAGAAGAACTCTCGTGTGCCAAGCTTGTGTGACTTTATTGCTTTCGTATCACAGATTTCATTTGGGCTATAAAAATGAACAATAGATTTTCTTTGAGCATCTTTGTTACACATAGTAATTAGGCCCTATGAACACTATTTGTGGTTCTTAAGAGAGTGGGTTTCTAGCGAAACTCTTCTCAACAAAGGAATCCTTGTAGGTAGGGAGGATACTGAGAGAGTCTCATGTTCTACTAAGTTTGTGTGTCTTCGACAGTTGATTGATACATTCTCTCTTTGGAGGGGGTGATAGATCATGAGTTTGTTGACATAATGAATCTTTGTGAGATAATCTTGGTCTTAGAATGTTGAATTTATCTTCCTTCTTTGTTTTGGTGAAGTGAAGAGGCTAGGGGATTATGCTCTCATTCCTTTTTGGATAGTACTAGAAACCCAGATCCTTGGATCCGATCTAGTCCCCATGTGGTCCTATTTGTGAGTCACCTTTAGAGAGGGTTAACGATAGTGGAAATTCCCTTAATTAGGTCAACCACATTGACGAAACCTCAAGTGGTAATAGCCATTTTCACCGTGGTAGTGAGAACCACCATATAAATGTCCTCGTGGAAGAAATCTCCACAGGTATGGTCTCTTATTGGGCTGTCAGATCTCCCTAGCAGATCCTAAAGATTAAGTTGTCAAACTGTGTCAAAACCCCGGTGTTCCTAGATTGGAGTTCTCCCTCTTGGATCATAAAAGTTGTAGAGTTATACCATTACTACAAACCCTAGTGAGGCCAAATTTTTCATTTTCTAGGAATATGTGCATTTTTGGAAAACTTTTTAGAACATACACTGTTAGCACTCCTAGGGATTAGGACATTAAGTCACTTGATTGTTCATGCACAAGGTTGCTTTTTCCCTTGTTCATTATTTTTAGACATGCTTGGAATCACTTTCTTGTTGTATTGCATGCCTGTTTATCTATCTGGTTACTAAAAACAAACAATATCAGTATCATCTTCAAATCTGGAATTGAAAATTTGCAAATAAACTGAATCTGAAAAATCAAAATTTGCAAAATCTAAAGCAAAACACCTTCTAGAGTCAAAATTCATCCCACACAGTGCAAAAGTCATATGAGTTTTTTTTAGTGTCATTTCATTGCCTACCCAGTGTCGTACGACTGTATCAATTATTATTTCATGCTATACCTAGTGTCGTATGAGTTTTGATACTAGTCAATTAAAAATCTTAGCAACTATCATATGACTGTGTCAATATTTGTTTCATGATATACCTAGTGTCATACGAGTCCAGCAAAAGTCATTTGGAAAATTTTGAGAAGTTGTCAGAAAGTTGTCAAAATTGCTAAATACACTGCTTTTTCAACCCACTTCTAGAATCTGTCAATCAAATCATTGTGTCAGGAATAGAGTAGAGCTTATCATGAATCTAATCATTTTCCTAAAGTGGCCTCTTGAATCCAATTCAACCTTTTGTTTAATCAATTTGAGTCTTGTTCATCTCGTGTCAAAACCTTGTCATAACTATCAGTCTTCGATCAACAATCAAACTGACTAAGTGTTGTCATCTCATGTCCGCTAACTTTTGGGAACATCTACCCTTACATCTAGGGCACAGTACACCTCACTGATGTCAAATCCAATCTTCAATCAATCAAACCTTGACAAGGTTGCGTCATCTAATCTTCTTGCATCAAATGATTCTTCACCTATCTGCATCCCATTCTTTTGTGTCATCCAAGGTTAATGGTAGAAACGAGAGCTTCCTCACATAAGAAAGTGGAAGGGACATCTCATATCCTACCTTTGACCACTCATTAGGGTCCTACTATCAAAAAAATTTTAAGTTTTGGTCTTTATGAAGAAGATACACTTGGCAACCTTCGGTTAAAAACTGGTTACATACCTCCACTATCTACTCATGGGGGTACCAAACAAACACCACCTCAAACTATCCAAGGCACTCATTACACTCCCACAATGTCTCAAGCAGGGACAAACCATGGTGTAGATCAGGAACCCACACCTGAGGAAATTGCCCAATATCAAAATGATGACAACTTTAAGAAAATGATGAGGCATTTCTTGAAGGAAGATAGAGAAGCATACTTTCTAGAATTAGCTTGTCAAGGAGCTAAACTTCCTCCTAACTTCAATGTCAAAGATATCATCGTGCATGAGGAAGAAACTCCAATGACAACTATGGTGAAATAGATGCATACCTTACAAGTTGAACTTAATAACATGAAGAAAGAAAAGGAACCCATGGAGTTCTCCATGGAGGCCCTATGTCCTTTTCCATTTGACAAAGACTTGTACATGCTACCATTCCTAAAAAGAGTGGAGATCCCTAAATATTATAAATATGATGGTCACTCTAATCCTCAAGACCACGTTAGGGAATTCTGTACACAATCAATGGAGTTCATGCATGAACCAACCTATTTGATGCGTCTCTTTCTGCGATCTCTCAGGGGAGCGGCCATTCATTGGCTCTCTAGATTGCCTTCTACTATCAAAACATTTGAGGAGTTGATCAAATTGTTCTATCAAAAATACTCCTACAACATCCATCATCCTATCACCACGATCAACATCTATAATCTCAAACAATATCCAAGAGAACCATTCCTAACATTCCTCAAGAGATGGAGAAAGAAATTTTCCCTATATGCTAGACCTATTCCAGAAACTAAGAAACTAGAGATCTTCATCAATAATCATGTTCCAAAACTCAACTATCCTCTCCAAATGCAAGATCATGTCTTCTTTAACAAAATGGTAGACAATGCAATCAAAATCGAAAAGGTACTTGTGAAAAAAGGAGAAATCACACTTCAAAAAGACAAGTACGAATCTGGATCCAGTTCAAAAGACAAAGGCAAAAATTGGAACAAGAATAAAGGCATTGTCATAGATGGCATTATTGACATTGTCTGTGCCCCATCCAAGGCACCAGCTTTTAATCTAACCATTGGCAATCAAGCCATCAAAGCCTTAGAACAAAAGGTGTCGACCCCACCTCAAAAGAAGCTAGAGTATAAAACTTGGTCCGCTGACAATTGACGCAAGTTCACTTCTCTTGGACAATCTTTAGAATCTGCCATGAGGACATTACTGGCTAGCAACATCATCTATTTTCCTGAAATCTGACGATCTGATCCTGATCCTAAACCAACTTGGTGGAAAGAAAATGAATTCTATGATTTCCATAGGAGTAAAGGTCACATAACTAACAACTACTTGCGCTTGAAGCACACCATTCAAGACTTGATTGATAAAGGAGACATCATAGTTGATGATCCTATGAGCAACAATGATCACACAACATTCACAAAACCATTTCCCAAACATGGTAAAGAAGTTTCATCTTCACAGCCTAACATGGGGGCAAAGGTTAATTACGCCTAACCTGGAAACAATGTTGTTATCAATATGGTTGAACCTTGTCTCTATGAGCATTGCAATGTCATCACAATTGTGAGAAGAGATAGAGATCATGCTTCAGCTCATGCAGTTACTCAATCCCAATCTCAGGCCCATCTGACAGGACCAACACCAAATTCATCAAGTGTCCCTAAGATCCCCTTCAATCTATCTTCTACTTCAAAACCAAAGGCTGCCTCTAAATCTTCCAATCCCAAGGACACAAGGCCTACATCTTATAGCATTGTTCAACAACTCCAACACACTAATGCCAAAATCTCAATGTTTGAGTTGCTTCAAATATCTCCAGCTCATAGAGCCATTCTTGACAAAGCTTTGCTCGGATCTAATGTTCCAGATGACCTTGATTTAGATAGCTTCCAGACTATGGTTGGACATCTTATGTCTCCACAATATATCTCCTTTTCAGAGGAAGATGACAACTCCTTGAGTCACCCACACAATCATCCATTGCATATAGAAGTCTTGATCCAAAATCATAGAGTTAAACTCGTGTTGATAGATGGTGGCACTGGCTTAAACATTTGTTCTTAAAGCTTGGTTCAATAATTGGGATTTTCAAAAATGGCTATTGATCCTAGAAAGAGAATAACTATCAAAGCCTATGATGAACAAGAAAGATCTTCTAAAGGCACCATTGTTTTACCCATCAGAGCAGGTCTGGTTATCAAGGATACTATGTGTTAGGTCCTTGATCTTCCTTTGGCTTACAACATCCTCATAGGGAGACCATGGATACATGAGATGAAATCCATTCCTTCTACATATCACCAATGCTTAAAATTTCCTTATGAAGGAGTAGAAGTAACAATCCCAGCGGATGTCTCGACAGTTTGCAATACATTCAAGGAAGGAGATGACAAACTTGTACCCAACAACAGAGAATCTTCCTCTCACAAATTAGACATTTCTTCCACATCCAAGATGGAGGATGTCGCTAAGGAGGTTACCATCAAAGAAAAAGGCATGGGAGAATACATCATGGAGCCAGTTTTTTCTTTGACATTACTTCCTATCTCGCCTAAATCTTATGGCCAACATTTGAAACAATCCAAGCCAAAATCTAAAGAACCTCTTGAGGCATATGAAGGGAAATTTGTTGCAGAACAAATGTCTAAACAAGAATCAGAAGAAGAAGAAGTTGTGGTGGCATGGCTATACAAAGATGAACCTGAACTTCCAAGTGTTCAACCTAGCAACTCTATAGTATCCCACATTCCTCCTGAGTCATATGGACTAGGGAGTAAATTAATTGCAAAGATGGGATATCTAGGTAAAGGACCTCTAGGCATCTGAGGAAAAGGTCTTGTGACACCCATTTTTGACACAAGTAGAACAAACAAAGAAACTATTGGCTTACGCTTTACAAAGAAACCATTTCATCTCACAGGTAGTTGTTCCAATGTCGTAGAACAAATCACACCAGGGGAGTCTCTTCTTAAGAAGGAATAAATTGAATCATCAGATACTAATTCAGATAGTTTAGAACTTATCCCTTATGAGCGCTTTCCTAAGGAAATCAAAGACCTCCTTGAGGCAAAATCTGATCCAATCCGACGAATCAATGTAGTAGACACACAAGAACCTACTATGTCAAGAGAGATAGTTGCACCACAAGAACCAGATAATCTCAAAAGGGATCAAATAGTCAACAAGGAAGGCAAGCCTATCACCATAGTTGAACATTTGGACCGTTCTAGTGACTCTGTGACTAATTCTCATGAGTATGAATTTAGATCAAAATCTGAGGGTAATCCTTCTTGGGGGATTCACCCTGACTTCACTCATTTTCTCAGATTTCCTAGAGGAGCAAATGAAGAATCTAATGATTATGAATGGGGTGTCATCCTAAAACCAGATGAAGAAGATCTTGGTGTAGAAAAACATGTGGATGTCATCCACTAGTATGCACCCAAACCCAACATGAGTCTAGAATGAAATGTTGAACTTAATGAATCTGATCAACCTATGGTTGAAATGGAATCCGCTGATGACATTGAGCCTATTCGCAAGTTGAATATCTTGAGTTGTAGTATCATCATCAATATTGAGCATCAGGATAGGACCGATGATGACATATCCATATCTGTAAACACCATATCCATATCCAAATCCATACCTACATTGACTATCCAACACCCAAATCTTCTTGACCAAACCTCAACAAATCCAAACCAAGGTATCTTTACCTTCCTGAGTGACTATGCCCTCACCTATTATCTCAATGTAGTGGAGCCTATGAGGACTTCCATCAGTGAACCAAGCATTAGGGTGATGGAGTCAGACATCACATATCTCAGTCAAAAGAGTAAAAATAAAAAGAAAAAGAGTTATGAGGGTGAAAACCACTCTGTAGTAGTCTCAGAACAATCAATAGTAAAGAAAAAAGATGTATCCAAAGGTGAAAACCTCTTTGAGGTGCCTAAGGATGAGATGTTTGATGTCCTTCCAAGTCATCTGCAAGATAGATCTCCAGTTCTAGTTGAGCCCACACAATCCATCAATTTGGGAACATTCGAAGAACCACAATTGGTGCATGTGGCACAATCTTTATCAGATGAAGAAAAGAAAGCATTCACAAAATTCTTGACAAAAAATAAAATCAATTTTGCATGGAAGTACTCAGATATGCCTGGACTTGATCCAAATCTCATCATGTATCATTTATCTATAGCATCTAATGTCAAACCTGTTAAGAAAAAGCTAAGGAAGATGCATCCTCATGTTGCACTCTTGGTGAAGGTAGAATTAGAGAAGCTCTTAAAAGTCAGATTTATCCATGTCATTGACTATGCAGAGTGGATCTCTAATATTGTACCTATTTCCCAACCAAATAAATCAATAAGAGTATGCACAGATTTTAGAGATGTAAATAAGGCATGTCCAAAGGATGAGTTTCCACTAGCCAACATTGATATGATAGTGGATATGACTACGAGCTTTGAAATGTATTCTCTAATGGATGGATTTTCTTGATACAACAAAATAAAGATCACTCCAGATGATCAAGAAAAGACTTCTTTCACATGTGCATGGAGCACCTTCTGTTGGAATGTCATGCCATTCGGGCTTAAAAATGTAGGTGCTACATATCAAAGGGCTCTGACTTCCATATTTCATGACATGATGCATAGGACCATGGAAGATTATGTTGATGACACTTTAGCCAAATCTATGCAAAGATCTGAACACCTAAGTGATCTAAGCAAAATTCTGGATAGAATGGAAAAGTTTAGTCTAAGGCTAAACCCAAAAAAATGTGCTTTCGGTGTCACTTATGGGAAGCTATTGGGCTACATTGTCCCCAAGAAGGGAATTGAAGTTGACCCCACTAAAGTTAAAGCTATCATGGAAATGCAACCACCAAATAATATCAGTTAGATGAGGACCTTACAAGGAAGAGTGCGATCAATTAGGTGCTTCATATCACAGATGGCAGACATATCACAGGCTTTTACAAAAACATTACACAAAGGTGTGACTTTTGCATGGAATGAGGAGTGTGGAAAGAACTTTCAACATATCAAAGAATATCTATCAAATCCTCCTATCTTCATGCCTCCTATTCGAGGGAAGCCACTGATCTTATATGTCTCCACCATAGATACATCACTCGGGGCATTGCTAGGGCAACATGATGAAGATAAAAAGGAAAGAGCCATTTATTATATAAGAAAAACATTGGTGGCATATGAAAAGAACTATTCTAAGAAATTGAGACACTATATGTTAGCTCATACCATGCATCTGGTAGCAAAAATTGATCCATTAAAATACCTACTAAGCAAGGCTTCCCTCATAGGTAGACTAGCTAGATGGGTCATGCTTCTAAGTGAATTTGACATTGAATATGTTGAGAGGAAAGCTATTAAAGGTCAAGTTATTTCTGATCAACTAGCAGATGCACCCATGTTTGATGACACACCGATGCAAATGGAATTTCTAGATTCCTCTATCATTCACCTATCTTCTAGAGAATGGTAATTGTTCTTTGATGGCTCCTATACACAGAATGGATCTGGAGTGGGCATATTGTTTATCGCACCTCAAGGATACTCCATACCAAAGGCATTCAGATTAAAGTTTCCTTGTACAAACAATATTGCTGAATATGAAGCCCTTTTGAATGGTATGAAAATAGCAATTGAGTGGAGAGTTATTGAATTACACATTCATGGAGACTCACAACTTGTTATCCATCAAGTAAATGATGTGTACCAAACTAAAGACGAGAAGCTCATTCCTTACAAGAGAATGGTAGATGATCTCAAGAAATATTTCATATCCATCATATTTGAGAAAATTCTTAGAACTGAGAATAGGGATGCTGACGCTATGGCAATGTTATCATCTTTACTATAGCAACCTGAACATGAGCTACGCTATAAGTTCCTGGTGGAAGCCCTATCTTATCATGCATACAATTCACCTAACACCTACATGATCTGCACTATTGTTGGTCATGACTCATCCCAGTATAAGAGCCTTTTATCCTATCTTTGAGACCATATCATACCTAACACCTTCAATCACCATGACAAAAGATACCTAATCCATAATGCCTCCTGATATGTCATCATTGGTAATGATCTATATAAGCAAGGTCTCGATGGTACACTTCTTAGGTGTTTAGAACATGAAGAGTCTCAACGTGCATTAGAGGAAGTCCATGATGGTATTTGTGTGTCACACTCTAATGGTCTAACACTAGCTTGAAAACTTATTAGGGATGGGTACTATTGGCCAAAGATGGAAAAAGAGACAATCAAGTTTGCAAAGAATTGTCAAAAATGTCAAGTACATGGCAACTTGATTCATGCTCTAGGGAGAGACTTAATTCCCTTCACAACATAATGGCCTTTTCATTAATGGGCATTTGATCTTATAGTAGTCATACATCTTCATTCTTCAAATGGACATACCCACATAATCACAGCTACAGATTATTTTACAAAGTGGGTAGAAGCAGTTCCCTTGACACAAGCAACAGGGAAACAAATATCGATGTTCATCTTGAACTATATCATATGCAGATATGGGATCCCTCATTCCATAATAACATATAATGATGGACAATTTAGGAACAAATACTTGGATGATTTATGTGCCAAATTCAAAATTACCCAACATTGGTCTTCTATCTACTGTCCACAAGGGAATGGCCAAGCAGAAGCTTCCAACAAAAATCTACTAAAGATCTTGCACAGAACAGTAAAAAAAATAGGTAGAGACTGGCATCTCATGATTAATCTATCTCTATGGGCCTATAGAACTAGTATCAGAACACCCACTAGGGCTACACCATTCTCTTTAGTTTATGGGGCTGAAGCGGTACTACCTATTGAGGTTGAAATCCCATCACTCGGAATTAGAATGCATGGTTTAGTAACTGATGATGACTATAGAGTGTCTATGTTACAAGAAATTGAACTACTAGATGAGTGCAAGCAAGTGGCGTATGATCATCTCAGAGTATATCAGAAGAGAGTTTCTAGAGGCTACAACAAGAAGGTCAGACATAGAGAATTTCAAGTTGGTGATCTAGTCTTCAGAGAAAATCCAAAGAATCAATCACATCAAGAATGCAAAGGGAAGTTCAAACCCAACTGGCTGGGTCCCTTTGTAATCACTGCTACTTTTCACTCAGGTGCCTATCAACTCTCAATGACTAAAGGAGAGAAGCTCCGAGAACCCATCAACATTCTCCATCTGAAGAAATTCTACACTTAAGGCATTCAGTCTATGGTAAAATGTCTTGAAAAATTATAAAATTTTGTAAAAGTCCTGAAAAAAAGAACATCTTGGTGAAAACCTAGCAATAGCACCTTGATGATTCACAAAAAAAATCGATAAATATCAAAAGTACAAAAAAATTGAAAAAAATGAAAAATACAAAAAAATGAGAAAAAGAAAAAAAAAAGTGCCTTGGTGAAAACCTGGAAATAGGTGCCTTGGTAGCAAAAATAGAATCTCTACCAAGATGGTGAAAACCTAACAAATGGGTGCCACTTGTTCAAAAATGCTTCATCTATCAGCACAATCTTGGTCTTTCCCATCTTTCAGTCCTACTTTAGTTTGTCCATATCTCCCAGTTTGTTCCTGTATATATTCCTATTTTCAATAAGTCGGTCTATACACCAGTTGGCTCATGCATCTGTATCCTATCAATGCTTAACACTTGGGGGCAATCAATGTCATATCCTATGGTCTTCGGTATATCTGAGATGAGTCATATTGAGTTAGAGTCTTTTGAAGCTTCATTTGAGTCAGTCAGCCAGTCTCATCTCCAGAAAGGATTTTGCATCTACAACATCAAATCAAACATCAAAATCAAAATGAAAAAAATTTGTGTTTTATGTTTTTATCTCCTTGTATGCTTATTGTTTTGCATTGAGATTTTTGCATATTTTGTTCCCATGAGCTCTTCAATGATGTCGTTTCAAGAATTTAGAAAAGTGATGACTGGGGGAAAAATCTTTTCTTTGTTTTCTATTTGTATGTGAAAATCTAACAACTTTGGAAATTATGGATTGATATGGTGTCCGTCTGTAAGAGCCTCTATCTCAAATTGGATGGCCATGAGTACCTCAACCATTGATACCCAAAAAATTCAAGGAAGTTTGATCTAACTATTATCTTTTTGAGTGATTTATTTTTCCTATTGTGAAACGCGATCTTACCTAAGGATGTGAACGATAAAGGGTCACTAAGGGTAATTCACATTGGATTTAGATTCATCTCTTGACTATTTGATGTGTTTGTCATGCAAGGCGTATTTAGGTCATCACAACATTTATGTTCTGATGCTTATACAAATTGCAATATCAAAATGGACATGATATTCAGGTCATCCTGGCATTTATGCCTTGATGCTTATATCTAATCCAACATTTCAAAAATAAAATCAATATTCATATGTCCATAGTTTTTATGGCTAGTGGATATTGTATTGATTTTGCACATCACAAATTGATATTCATATGTCTGTAGTTCTATGGCTAGTGGGCATTGTATCAGTTTATTCGGTTACCTAAAAATTCAATGATGAGAACAACCGACACATGATCAGTGACTAGGTCCTAGGTCTTTAGGTTGCATATCATTTTGCATGGTTCTTTGTGTTTTGCATGTCTACATAATCTCACAATGTCTTCCATGAACTTCAACACTTAATCAAATCTTCAATCATCTCTTCATATCCAATCAAATGAGTTGAACCTTGTCACAAAGGTCTCTTCACAAAATTGCAAGCAGTAACCTCCTAGGTTAAACATCCTTTTCGACATAAAACTGAGTACTTGTCTTCATCAAATACCTACAAAACATATCATGTAAATCATTGCATTTGCATATCATAATCATTTACATTTTCATATCAATGCATTTTCATATCATAATCCTTTGCATTACATCATATCCATTTCATAAACATAAATCATCAATATATCCATTTGCATAACATCCATACATATGAAAGAAATCATTGCATTGCATATATCCATACATTCTACTCTACTCATAGCATAATCATCACATGATATCATCATAAATCACAAAATGACAAGTACATATGAAGTCACAACCAAAAATATCGATCTCATATATATCAAAAATCTTGAATCAAAGTCAGGGGTACACTACTGGCATAGTATACAAAAAGGAATAAGCTCATGCTAATCTATCAAAATCAGAATAAGAGTACATATCAGTGATAGTATATCAGAAATATAGTAAAAAGAAATCAACTCTCAGCATGATCCTCTCCATCTAGGGGAGGAGGAGGTGGTGCATCTGGCACTATCTCGGCCCTAGGTGCTTGGGCTCCCTCTGACACCATCATATACTAAGAGTATGTAGGTACCCTCTATGCAATAGGGACAACAACATAATAAGCAACCACATAGTATGCAGAACGAGAGGCCTGATGAGTCACCTCTGCCTATAACCTTTGCATCTTAATCCATGACATCTGTAGTGTTGTCTGTAACTTGGTGCGCTATTTGTTAGCCTCTATAAACTACTCCCAGCGTGCACTCTCAATCTTCAAGTCCTGGACCTGAGCTCTCAAACATCTGATAGTATCTAGGGGAGTAGGAGGTCCTGTAGGCTCTACCTCTACTGTGGGCTCTACATCTACCATCTCAACATCTGGGGCACTAGGTCCCTCTACCTCTACTCTTTGCACCTCATGGCACTAGATCTCTACACCTAAATTGAATGATGTATCCCCTGGTAAAGGACCTATATCTCCCACCACCTGCTTAGCTTCCAGAACATCCTCTGCACTACCAATGCTACCCAATGTACTACGCTTTCCGTGGGCTCATCTCTGTGAACCTGTAGGCCTCAATACTATAGATGCAATAGGGCGTCGTGGTCTCATCTGTGTGGTAGGTCTCTAGGGAAGTGCCATGGCTTGTGGTCTCAGTGGTGTGGGCTGTACTACCTATGGTTTGGGCCCTAGTCTCTATGGCACACCCGTCACATCCATCACCTCCTCCATGGAGGGAATCAACTCAATCAGATCTGAAAATTGATGAATGGGATGATCCACCAGCCAAGAAATAAATCCATCTATAAGACTGGTATCATGTACATCTGGCCTATAATCCCAATCTCTTCCAGTAATGGTGCTGTACTCCTATGAACATATAGCATAAGACAGTCTGGCTGTCCATCCTAGACCAAGCTCTTGTACGATCCGCGCATACATGGCATAATCCTAGGGCTCATCTTGAACATGCCCATACTAGCGCCAAACTTTGGTAATCAGGAAACGCTCAATAATGGTAGAGGATCTACCAATCAGTACCCTGCTTTGACAAAAATAAGAAAACTGCTCCCTCGCAGTAGGCCAAGGCTCGAGACTCACATAAGATCTCCAATGAACAAATTTCATGTCGTCTAGGCACCTCCTCCAGTACTCAGGGTGCCCCATCTGCACTTATGTGACATAGCCGGCATAAGAATAAATCACCGGCTCCTGTGGTTGCCACTGTGACTAAAAATAGGCCTCAATATAGGGATATGCTCCCATGCCTAGATCTGAAGGACTAAAGCACTAGTAGCAAAGGTCTTGCCCTCCTAATACATGATCTTGTGCATCTCAGAGAACATATGGGCTAGTAGACACTATCCCCACACTAACTTAGAAGGTGTACTCATCAATCATGCCACCATCAGGGCCCAACCCATCAAGAGACCGTTCTGCTGATGGTCGGACGTAATGATACCCCCTATAATGCCAACTATAATACACTCCAATCGATGGCTATCACCATATCTCTGCACAAGGGTCTCCCAGGAGATGGAGCCCGTCATCTATGTCTCATCATTGAAAACATGTTTGAATGCCATAATGCTGGAGTTCCATGAGCTCACGTACTTAGGATGTCTAGAAACATGGAATGGGATATGGAGAATGCGATACACATCCTCAGGAGTAACTGTAATCTCCGCAGTGGGCAAATGGAATGTTTGGGTCTCCAAGTGAAACCTCTCAATCAAAGTTGTTAATAAGCCATGATTTACCCTAATCTTAGGGAAATGAATGAGATACTCGAATCCACAAGCAGCAAGATGTACCCTCATCGGGTCTGGTAATGATATGCATAGTCTCTGGGTGGCAGGGTGTGAGATATGCACATGAACATCAGGGTATCTGACCTATAGTTATGCAAAATAGAAATCCTATTAGTAATTCAGTCACAAAATGGGTTCTACATACAGTTTCGGGTAGTTCAACATTTTAGAGGATAGCTTAAAGTGTCAGAAATCAAGTAGAAAGATCAAAAAAGTCAAAATTTGGACCTAAAGGGGTGTTTTTCACTCACTATTTTCCATATGACAACCCACTCTAGCATGGAAAGTCGTATGACTTTCCACAGCATACCATATGACAAAGCTCATCATATGACTCTGGAATGATATTCATACGAGTTTCAAGGGACCAATGAAATGTCGTATGACATTTGGGTCCTCATGAAATGACTCTAGGTTAGGACTGGGATGACACTTGAACCCTAACTGGAAAGTCATACGAGTCTCGCTAGGGAGTCATACGACTTTCCATACATGCAAAATTAAAAATTGGAAATGCAAATGAAAAATTCCTAAAATGCTTATAAACATGAAAAATTTGCATTTTCAGAGAGGCACAGAGGTCCACCTACCACATGTCCATACTATCAGGGTCTCTACTGTCGCCAGTTGTGCTCAAATCGGTGTGAACTGATGGGAACCTTCATCTCTACCATTTTCTCACTTAGAGGGCTCCACAAGATCTCAAAAGTCAAAGGTGAAAATGATTTGAAAATGACCCTTCAGGCCTTTATATAGCATTTGATCTAATTTTCAAAAGTGCTCCATTTTTCATGAAAATTGCACCCTTGGCTAATTTTGACGTTCTGAATCCATTTTCAGGATCAAAATTCAAATCTGAGATCGTTTACTATGTCAAAACCATGATTTAAAATTTTTGGACCCAAGACGGTCTACCGCTTGCACAATCGACCTTCTATCACATAGAAATCCAGTATTCAACTTAACTATTTATCTTACATCAAACTATCACAATTTCAACTTGGTCAACCATGGTCAAATCATGGTCAAACCTGTTAAACTTGGTCTTTTGGACCTCCAAACGACGCAGAATGCATTCTTGAACATGTACAAACCACTTCTCAAATCAATTAACATGCTTCTAAACTATCAACATTGACTTTTCTTGTCAGATTTCAATTTTAATCCCGAAGGGGGCATGGTATTACACATCATTTCAAAGTCTGTAATCTAAATCCAATTCAATTCAATCCATATATTTCCTCAGTAATCAAGACAAACAACCACGTCTAGTTATTGAATCATCAAAAGTCTTCTTTTCTTGGGGCAAATCAAATCTATCATTGCTTGGGGCACATCAAATTCATCGAGAGCTATATCAATCTGGTAGTCTCCTAATCTTGTAAATTGTATCAATTTTTGTAACTATCGATTCAGTTGTGTTATTTCCTTAGTTCTTCGGTAACTGAAGGGTTCAGATGTGATACCAATGTGATTCAATATAAGGACAATCATGTATGGAATCGGTCACTCACTTCTTTGCAATCATAAGGTTTAGAATCATTTGGACACTTCTTCGCAATCATCAGTTCATTACTGTTATAGTTTCCATATCTTTGGTTGTTCAAGACCTAATATCTTTCAATCAATCTCTGTTTCATATCATAGTTTTTGCTTCATATCAATTGCAATCTCATATCAGATCATCAATTTCTATATCATACACAGACTATCTTTGAACTCCTGCGCTTCACACAGTAATTCAAAGAGGGGCAAAATGTAATACCCAGAAAATGGGCTATAGGTTCATTAACCTCCTACTTCATCAAATTGAATGAAATCGACATCGAAGTCCTGACCTAAGGCACATCTGCACATCATCGAATCACAAATGATTATCCTAAAATCCACATCGGGAAATATTCCTAGTAATATTCCTAATCATCACAATTATATTTAATTTTATAATTATTTGGCGACAAATCATATTTATCCTTAGTTTGATTAATTGAATATTCATCATATTTAATTAATTGAATTTAAATTTTTCCACTTAATTATTTAATTAAATTTAATCGAATTATTCTCAATTATGATATTTAAAAATGGCAATAAATCAAAATCTCCTACAAATGATTGATTAAATATTTTATATAATTAATTAAATCATTTTGTCAATTTTTAATATTGTAATTTTGGGATAAAGTTTGATTTAAATATTTGATTAACCCATAAATCAATTACTTTTATTCAAAAATTAGTTGAGTTGGAAATAAATCAATTAATCAATTTATTTAATTCATAAATTGTGCACATTCAAGCAGCAGTTAAACTTGAAATCAAAAATCAAAGCAAGTTGTTATCTTTTGAGAAACTCAACTTTTGATTCAAGTTAAAAGCTATTAGTTGCCTGTTTTTGCATGATTTTATGAGTTAATTACCTCTAAACTCATAAATCAGCCTGAGTGATTTATGGCTTTTTCCATGCACCCCCTAAGCCTTGCTTTTTCTATATAAACAAGGCTTCAGCTCCTCATTTGAGATCTAGAAAATTGCATCCTTATGTTGTAGAATTGGTGATTGAAGGCTTCAACTTTGAGAATCAAGGCTATTGTGAGAATTTCAATTTCATTTTTTCATAGCATATTTAGCATATCATTGTTAGAATAGTTGCATATTAGATTAGCTTCATATCAATTTCATCTAGCTTAAGATTCATATCAGTTTTTCATTCTTATTTGCATAGAAAATCCCAAAAATATAGAGTAATTTGCATCCATATTTCATATCAGTTTTTGCATTAAATTCTCAATTTAGGTGTCGTCAAGGTCACTGATCTCAGTCAAATTTGAGAATTCATACTCACACCTACTAGAAGGTAGTAAATCACCTGGTTAGATTAGTTTTTTATTATTTGTAAGATTTTGATTTTGAGCTAACCTCTAATGATTTAATGAAGTGTTGTGTTATAGACAGGTACAAATTTCACACACACAAGATGTTGATGAACTTATTGATTATCCTTTTGCATCTTCTACTTCCATCCTTGGACCTCTTCCATCACCACTAAGGGCTTCACGTCTTCCTTCCATCTTGGGACCTTATGTCCCTTCACTTTCCCCTCCCAACTCTCCTAATTTGTCATCCATCCTGGGCCCTTACGTCCCTCCATCTCGTATCTTTCCTCAAGATCAACACAGATGCATACCCTTGAAACTTTTTCATCCACCCACCCATCTAAACTAGTCATATTCTCCTTCTTCCACAAGTCCCAAGTCTTTTGGAAGTAACTTGAATTTCAAAACAAGAAAAACAATACAAGAATCCATAAAAAAAAGATCACCATGTCTCCTCTAATCGACATGGGCGCATAAAGTCAAAAGAGATATCTAAGAAGAAAACTACAAGAAAAGTATGGGTTCCAAAATCCATCATTGAAGATATTCTCTCTAAATCATCAAAAAGAAATGAAAAGACTAAGGCTATATGGATTCCAAAGTCTCTCTTGAAAGAGTCTAATATTGAACAAAAAGTGAAGTTGGTATTTAACCTTCCAAAGGCTTCTGCCTCATCCTCTTCCAAACACATTCTTCCATTCCATGCACCTGAACTACAACCTCTGCTAAACATTCGCCATATTCCTTCATTCACATTTGCCTCTCAACACCCTTCAAGGTGTGTGTTGATGTTGATCTTACCTTCCTTCCATTCATTATCCTTCTACCTTCTATTATTTTTTCTCATTTTCCTATTCCTCCTATCTTCCAACCTCACTTGTTTTACATAAAACCTTATCCTCCATTTTTCTCTTTCATCTTCCTTTTTCTAATAGCATCTTTAAGCTTATGATTTTGAATCCTCAGCATATCATGGTTTATCCTTTCAAGGAGCATTATCTAAAAAGCTTGCCTTCTTCCAAAAATAGAAAAATACAAAAAATACAAAAAAAAATAAAAATGGAAAAAGAGAGAAATTGCAATAAAAACCAACTGGTGAAAACCTGGAAACAGGCACTACTTGAGGCCTTTGTACCCTTGTCTTAGCATGCGCTCTCGACACTTAGCCATTCTCGATCATGCCTTGACCTTGTTACCTTGGTTTGGAATTGGTCTTTGTCTTTGTCTAGGGGGAATAACTATATTAGCTTTGGTCTTTTAGGATGCATCAGTCTTTAGGACATTTTTCCATCGGTGTTTCTCAACACCACTCAAACAGTATTTTTCAACACTACCCTAGAGTCGAGTGTTTCTCAACACTTATCAGATATCCTACCCATAGTCTAGTATGATGCAATATTTCTCATTAGAAAATGCGATACTCAAAGTTTGACTCTATGACCTACACATATACACTTAAACATTTGACTAGTTGAGATGTGCTTGACTTTATTTTCTTTATGTGCTATCTATGATGATTTCTTTGATGAGTGTTCTCTCCCTGAGAAGTTTTCAATGATGCGTAGCTGGAAGACTGAGGGCATGAGAACATGTTTTATTGCTTTATCTATTTGTGGGTATATCTTGTTAGTCCTTATTGTCATTAGCATTTATGCTTGACCTACTTGACACTAAGGACCTACAAGTTATTATCCTTGACTATTTGTACGAGTGCATACTTCTAACCATCTTGACTTTCCTTGTGTCTTGATGCAAGTATAATCTTGTCACATTAAACTTAGGTAATCTCAGTGCACTAGTCATCTTGACCTACATGTCTTTAGTGCCTAGGTGGGATTCCCACATTACATCTAATATAGATCATATTCATATACCCATAGTCATACTAGTGAGTATTGTATGATCTTATGACATGACCGATAATGCTCAATGATGATAATTAGATGTCTATAAGAATTGTGACCTTGCAAGTCAACCACTTTGCATAGTAGCTTGCATTCCTAAGTTCATGTTAGATTAGTCTTGCACTTTGCATATGGAGAGAGCTCTCCTTTTATCTTTCATGGACTATTCAATCAACTGCGCTCACTTTTCGCTTCTTCTCAATCATGTCTTTCACTTCTTGTCTTCTATATCACATCCTTTTCTATTCCTATCCTCACCCCTTTTATAGCATTTTGACTTTTTGACCTAATTTTTTAAACTCCTTAGAATTGCGTGAAAATTTCACCCCTGACTAATTTTGACATCTTGGATCCATATTTGGACTCGAAATTGAAATCTGAGCTCATCTTGATGGTTAAAATTGTACTTCAATTTTTTCCCCCTCTTCTGCGCAATTGGCTGATCTTTTGATGCCTAATCCTTCAATCTTTGTTGGGGCATCTTCATTTCTTCATCTCCACGTCTCTCAAACTTCTAGTCTATCATTCATCTTCATTCAATTTACTCCTTTCTCACATTTGACTACATCTTTATTCTATATCTTTCTCAGTCAAACTGGGGCATGTCTTCACTGCTCGATGGTTATCCTATCATGCTCCATCTTTGATTCTGATTCCTAGAGACTTGATCAAGTTCATCACTTTTCTATTCTCCTCTATCTGATTTCAATTTTAATTCTGAGGTAACAGTACCTATCAGCTTTTCAGCTTTAATCCTTGATTCAGCTTTATCATTTAGCTCAACTTGAGATTTTTATTTTGAGACTTGATTATCACCTAGCAATGACAGTGGTGATTTTCTCTTTTGGATTTTATCTCCTATTTTTCAGACTTGATTATTGCCTAGCAGTGACGGTGATAGTTTTATCTAAGGCTTGAATTGCACCTAGCACCGATGGTGTTGATCTTGTCTTTCAGCCTTTGTTTATGCTTGTCCTGATGTGTTCCCAAAATGATCACACATTAGTCAAAGAGGGGAAAATGTATGCACCCTAAAATGGTCACCTAGACTTTGGACCCGCATTTAGCAATTTATCCAAATCCTTGAATCAATATTTTTCTAAATCAGCATTTTCAATTATATCAATTTCCTTGATCAAATCCTTCTATCATTTTCGATTATTTTCTATGGGCTAACCATTTTATCCTAAAGTCTTTATTTGGTAAAAGGAATATTTCCTCCCCTTTCATTAAATAAAAAGCCCCCACTTTTGGGTATGTGCAAGATCATGAGGGGCCAAAAAGTGGCGATGTTAGTTCAAAACTTTCACAATGTAGCTGATATCTTTTTTTTCACCTAAATTTGATAAAATAAAAAGGGTATCTTAAGGAGATTATCAACTTTCTATCAATATAATTGCTATCAAATTTTGAATTCGGTAAGTAATTATTAGTTATTTTCTACGAGCTACCTCTAAAGTGTTGATTTATATACTGATTGAAAAATGACTGTAACTTTCAGACAGTATAACATTTTTTAAATTCGAAAAATGTGTCACATTCTATGCTTTTCTTACTATAAGGAAAAATAAATAAAATTGAATTTTGTAAGGTTTTGAATGAGTTAAGGTGGTTAGACCCAGGAGTTTTTTTATTCTGAAAATGTTGTAGCAAAAAATTCATAATTAATTTTTTTTGGAATAAAATTATAAAAAAATATGTGTCACATCTGGGCATGAGTCTACTACTTATATATAAAATCTTATAATAAAATATTATCATTTGATTATGATTAAGGTGGTCAGACATACACCTATTTCTTATTTTTTTCTTAAAATTTTTATACTGCTACATTGAAATCTATACTTTTCACAAATCATACTAATTTTTTCTCAAAAAAGGCCTAGTAGTTTAAAAACTACATTCAATTTTCTATAGATTCTATTCTTACAACTTTTTGATATTAGGTTCATAGCTAGTTGAAATTTTCATGTCAAGTTGACTAACCTTGATTTATTGATTTTTCATTGCCACTTAAGGGCATAGTTTGGCCCCTCATGATCTTGCACATACCCTTTTCCTCTTATCCTAGGTTGCACAAATAAAGCATTATTCTTATTTTAAATTTTTTTTTTTTAAAAAGCACTTTTTGTCTCATATGGACACAAAAGTCAACTTTTATTTTCCTATTGGAGGATACTTGTGCACATGGATTGCTCCTCTTTTATGCTCCACCCTCGATTAAATCTTTTTACCTCTTAATCTCTACCATCCGTTGTTTTTATTCTCTATAAAAGAAGATCTCTCTTCCTCATTTGCATATGATTTATTTTTATGCTAATGTTATGTTGCAGGTTTTCTAGGTCATTTGGAGCTCTTTGAAGACATTCTCGCATTCAACCTTTGAAGACATTGTTGTTTCATTTAATTTAGTTTGCTTTCATAGTTGCATAATCATGACATCCTTAGTATAGATTTTCTTTATGCAATAGATTAATCTCACATAGCTTAATTAGGAGGGACTGTAACACTTATACTTTCCTTTCATAGCACAGCTTGTACTTTCATTTCCATAGATTAGCTTGCATTTTCATTCTTAGCTTACTTGCATTGCATTTCCATTTGAACCTTTGGGGATATTGGCACTCTTTCCCTTGTCTTCAATCTTAGAATCTCTCATTGTGTGGTTGACTAGCAACGTCATAAGTTTACTAGCTTTAGTGAGAGCAATTTTATGATCTTGCAACTCCATGCACAGAGAGCTCTAGGTCACTTTTGAAGGTTTCCCTTTGATGTAATGACTTAGAGAAGTGCACTACTTTTTTGTGTACACCCATGATTCCTTTTGACACATTGGAACCCTCAAGTGTGTCCTAAGGGTTCCTATAAACCCTTCAGACACAATTGAGCTTTCAAATGAGTTGAAAGAGCTCATGGGCACTTCCTAGGGGTCTTAATGTGTGATAATACATACTAGGACCACTAATAGGTCTCCATGACCCCTTTAGAAAGTTTGGAATGCTCAAGTGTGTCCTAAGGTGTCATAGGACCCATTGGGACACACTTGAGGGTTCAAATGTGTCGGAAGGGGTCATGGGCACTTCCTAGGGGTCCTAATGTATGATAAGGTGTACTAAAACCCCTAGCAAGTCCCCATAACCTCTTTCAACACATTTGAACCCCCAAGTGTATCCTAAGGGTTCCTATAACTCCTTAGGATACACTTGAGAATTTTAATATGTTGAAAGAGGTCATAGGACTTCTTAGGGGTCCTAGTACGCTTTATCACACATTAAGACCCCTAAGAATTCCCCATGACCCCTTTCGACACATTAAAACACTCAAGTGTGTTGTAAGGGGTCCTACAACTCCTTATGACATACTTGAGTATTCTAAAGTGTCGAAAGGGGTCATGGGGACTTCCTAGGGGTCCTAGTATGCCTTATCATGCATTAGGACCCCTAGGAACTCCCCATGACCCCTTTTGACACATTTGAAAGCTCAAGTGTGTCTAAGGGGGTTGTAGGACCCTTAAAGACACACTTGAGGATCCTAATATGTCAAAAGGGGTCATGGGGACTTCCTAGGGCTCCTAGTATATCTCATAATGCATTAGGACCCGTAGGAAGTCCCCATGACCCCTTTCAACACATTTGAACCTCCAAGTGTGTCCTAATGGGTCCTACAACTGTTTAGGACATAGTTGAGCATTCTAAAGTGTTAAAAAGGGTCATGGGGACTTCCTATGGGTCCTAGTATGCCTTATCACACATTAGGACGGCTAGGAAGTTCCCATGACCCCTTTTGACACATTTTAGAGCTCAACTATGTTTAAAGGAGTCACAGGACCCCTTAGGACACACTTGAGGGTTTCAATGTGTCAAAAGGGGTCATGAGGACTTCTTAAGGGTTCTAATACATGATAAGACATACTATGACCCTAGGAAGCCCCATTACCACTTTTGAAACATTGGAACCCTAAAGTGTGTACTAAGGGGTCCTACGACCCCTTCGGACACACTTGAGCTTTGAAATGTGTCAAAAGGGGTCATGGGGACTTCCTAGGGCTCCTAATACATGATGAGGTGACTAGGACCCCTAGGAAGTCCCCATAACCATTTTTGACACTTTGGAATTCTCAAGTGTATCCTAAGGAGTTGTACGGACCCTTAGGACACACTTGAGGGTTCAAATCTATCAAAAGGGGTCATGGAGACTTCCTAGGGGTCCTAATGTGTGATAAGGCATACTAGGACCCCTAGGAAGTCCCCATGACCCCTTTCAACACATTTAAACCCTCAAGTGTGTGCTAACGGGTCCTACAATTCCTTAGAATACACTTGAGCATTCTAATGTTTCCTAAGGGGTCCTAGTACACCTTATCACACATTAGGACCCCCATGAAGTCCCCATGACCCCTTTTGACACATTTGAACCCTCAAGTGTTCCCTAAGAGGTGCTACGACTCCTTACGACACACTTGAGCATTTGAAACTATCTAAAAGGGTAATGAGGATTTCGTAGAGGCCCTAGTACACCTTATCATGCATTGAGACCCCTAGGAAGTCCTCATGATCCCTTTTGATGCATTTGAAAGCTCATGTGTGCCCTAAGGGGTTGTAGGACCCCTTAAAACACACTTGAAAGTTCCAATGTGTCAAAAGGGGTCATGGGAACTTCCTACGGGTCCTAGTACGTCTTATCATGTGTTAGCACCCCTCGGAGGTTACCATGACCCCTTTCGACACATTAGAACCCTCAAGTGTGTCCTAAGGGGTCCTATAGCCCCTTCAAACACACTTGAGCATTCCAATGTGTTGAAAGGGGTCATGGGGTCTTCCTAGGAGTCCTAGTATGCCTTATCACATGTTAGGACCCCTAGGAAGTTGCCATGACCCCTTTCAAGACATTTGAACCCTCAAGTGTGTCTGAAGGGGTCAAAGGACCCCTTAGGTCCCACTTGAGGGTTCCAATGTGTTGAAAGGGGTCATGAGGACTTCCTAGGGGTCCTAACATGCAATAAGGCATACTAGGACCCCTAGGAAGTCCCCATGACCCCTTTCAACACATTGGACCCTCAAGTGGGTCCCAAGGGGTGCTACGACCCTTTCGAACACACTTGAGCATTTAAATGTGTCGAAAGGGGTCATGGGGACTTCTTAGGGGTCCTAATGTCTAATAAAGCATACTAGGACCCCTAGGAAGGCCCCATGACCCCTTTCAACATAGTTGAACCCTCTAGTGTGTCCTAAGGGGTTCTATGACTTCTAAGGACACACTTGATCATTCCAATGTGTCGAAAGGGGTCATGGAGACTTCCTAGGGGTCCTAGTATGCCTTATCATACGTTAAGACACCTAGGAAGTCTCTCTAACCCCTTTCAACAGATTGGAAACCTCAAGTGTGTCCTAAGTGGTCTTACGACCCCTTCAAACACACTTGAGCTTTTTGAATATGTCAAAAGGGGTCATGGGGACTTCCTAGGGGTGCTAATGTACGATAAGGCATACCAGGACCTCTAGGAAGTCCCCATGACCCCTTTTGACACTTTGGAATGCTCAAGTGTGTCCTAAGGAATTGTAGGACCCCTTAGGACACACTTGAGGGTTCAAATGTGTGTCAAAAACTAATCCTTTGATACCAGCTTTGTGAAGATATCCGCTATTTATACCTTTATGTGGATGTATTTCAATTCAATTGCATTCTTTTGTACCAAATCTCTAATGAAGTGTTATTTCAAATCAAAGTGTTTGGTCCTGCTATGATGAACCAGATTCTTGGCCAATTAATGGCACTAATGTTGTCACAAAAATTCACAGTAGGCTGAACTTGAATCAAGCACCAATTTCTTCAAGAATATTTCTGAGTCATAAAGCTTGTGTGCCTGCTAAAGTGACTGAGACATATTCCACTTATGTAGAAGAGAGAGCAACCATACTTTGCTTCTTTGAAATCCATGTGATTAAACTAGGGCCCAAAGAAAAACAATTACCAGATGTATATTTTCGGTCATCCAAACTACCTCCCCAATTGGAATCACTAAAGCCAACGAGCTCAAATTTTTTAGAAGAATAGTGAATTCCAAAATCGAGAGTGTTTTTCACATACCTCAAAATTCTCTTGGCTACCTTCTATGTGCTAAAATGTTGTCACACTTCTATGAATCCTTACATGCAAGAAACCTCAAGAATGAGCCCTCACAAATCGATCCATAGCTCTCTATGCATGGAGTTGCAAGATTTGTAAAATTGCTCTTAGCTAGAGCTATAAACTCATGACCTTGCTAGTCAACCATACAATGAGAGATTCTAAATGAATGCAATGCTATGCAAATCTATATGAGAATGCAAATTAATCTTATGAGAATGAAGATGCAATTAAGCTATGAAAATAGAAATGAAAGAGTTACAAACCCTCTAATTAAACTATGTGAGATTAATCTAAAACATGAAAGGAAATGATA
Source organism: Chamaecyparis obtusa (assembly GCA_027943335.1). Classification (NCBI taxonomy): domain Eukaryota; kingdom Viridiplantae; phylum Streptophyta; class Pinopsida; order Cupressales; family Cupressaceae; genus Chamaecyparis; species Chamaecyparis obtusa. The sequence continues at coordinate 199,272 of BSBK01011631.1, forward strand.
CCATGATAATGCAACTATGATGCAAGCTAGGATGTGATGTAGATGCAAGATGAATGCCAGTGATGCTCCAAATCTTCAAAACTTGATGCAAGAATATCTCCAAAAGCTTCAATGACTTAGAAAACCTATAGCATAATAATTCAAGTATGTATGGTGTGTGCAAATGAGGAAGAGAGCTCTTCTTTTATAGGAGGTGAAAAATCAATGGACAATCGAGATTAAGAGGCAAAAGACTTAATCAACGATGGAGAAAAATAGAAGTTTGATTCTTGTGCACAAATATCCTCCAATAAGAAAATTAGAAGCATTTACTTTATGTTGAGCATTTAATTTACGTCCATGTGAGGCAAAAGGTTCTTTTCTTTTATTTTTTATTTTATTTTTCTTTATAAATAAGAATTAAATGCTTTATTTGTGCAACATAAGATAAGAAGAAAAGTGGAGATTTTTTATTTAAATAAAAGGGGAGGAAATTCCTTTTAATTAAATAAAGGCTTAGGATAAAGTGATTTTATTATTTAATTAAAAGAGATTTTTAATTAATTAAAAGAGAGCATGTTCTCTTAATTAAATAAGATTTTTATTTTTATTTTCTTTAAATTAAATAAGGCTCAAACCTTAAGAAATATTGAATTGATTATGATTTGATCAAGGAAATTGATAGAATTGAAAAATGTTGATTTTTGAAAATATTGATTCAGGGATTTGACAAATTGCAGAAATAGGGGCCCAAAGTCTAGGCGACCATTTTAGGGTGCATACATTTGCCCCTCTTTGACTAATGTGTGATCGATCTGGGAACACATGTAGTCAAAGAAGAATTGAAATGTGAGATCGATCTGGGATCACAAAACAACTCAGATGTGAGGTCGATTCAGGATCACATCCGGACAAACATAAACAAAAGATTCTAGACATGAGGTCAATTCGAGATCATACCCAAAATAAGAGATAAGAATCTCAGGCTTGAGCAAAAACTCATAAAAAGATGTCTGAATCAAGAAAATCAAGGAAATCAAGGATAAGAATCCCGAGATGAGAATCCCACAAATACTGCCCCCTCGGAGTCGAAATCAAAATCAGATAGAGGAGAACAACAAATTGATAAACTTGATCAAGTTACAATAAATCATAATCGAAGGATGGAGCATGATAGGATAACCATCAAACAGTGAAGATATGCCCCAGGTTGACTAGGTTTGACTGGGAAAGATACAGGATAAAGATTAAGTCAAACCTTAGAGAGAGGAAACGAAAGGGGTGAATGAAAAACTAGAAGTTTGAAAGACATGGAAAGGAAGAAATTCCATCAAAGATTGAAGAATTATGCCTCAAAAGGTCAGTCAACTGCGTAGAAGAATGAGAAAACTTGGAAATGTGATTTGAATTTCGATTTCAAGTCTGAAAATGGATAGAAAATGATGTGATATGAAAGACTAGAAATGGAAGATATGATCAAGAAGAATCAGAAAATGAGCATAGTTGACCAACTAGTCCATAGATGATAAAAAGGAGAGCTCTCTCCATATGCAAGATGCAAAAACTAAACTATGATGAACCTAAAAATGCAAGCTACTATGAAAGTGGTTGACTTGCAAGGTCACAACGCCTATAGACATCTAATTATCATCATCGAGCGTTATTGGTAGCGTTGTAAGATCATGCAATGCACACTAGCATAACTATGTGGATATGAATATGATCTTTATCAAATAGAAATGTGGAAATCTCACCTAGGCATCAAAGACATAGAGGTCAAGATGACTAATGCAGTGAGATTACCTAAATTTGATATGGCGAGATTATGCTTGTATCAGGACACATGAAAGTCAGGATAACTAGAAGCATGCACTTGCAAAACAGTCAAGGATAATACCTTGTCAATCCATAGTGTCAAGTAAGACCAGCATAAATGCTCATGACAGGTAGGACCAACAAAATATACCCACAAGCAGATAAAGAAATAAAACATGTTCTCATTCCCTCAGTCTTCTAGCTATGCATCATTGAAAACTTCGCAGGGAGAGGCCACTCATCAAAGAAATTCTCATAGATAGCACACAAAGAAAAGTAAAGTCACCATATCTCAAGCAAATTGATTGTTTAAGTCCGTGTGTGTTGGTCATAGAGTCAAACTCTGATTATCACATCTACAAATGAGAAATATCCCATCATACTTAGACTATTGGGAAAGACATCTGATAAGTGTTAAGAAACACTCGACGCAAGGGTAGTGTTGAAAAACACTGTTTGGGGTGGTGTTGAAAAACACCTGTTGTGAAATGCCTCAAGAGACAAATGCACCTAAAAGACCAATGCTGACAGTTATGCCCCCTAGACAAAGACAAAGACCAATTCTAGACCAAGGCAAATAAGGTCAAAGCATGATGGAGAAAGGCTAAGTGTCGAGAGCGCATGCTAACAAATAGGGGTGCAAAGGCCTCAAGTAGCGCCTATTTCTAAGTTTTCACCACTTGGATTTATTGCAAAAAAAAAAAATTTCTTTTTTTTTGTATTTTTGCTACCAAGGCGTCTATTTCCAGGTTTTCACCATGGCACATTTTCTATTTTTTTTTTAATTTTTTAATTTTTTGATTTTTTTTGTATTTTTTTAGGACTTTTTATGCTTTTTAGGATTTTTTCAACATCATATATGATTTTTTTTGGTATTTTTTTAGGATCAATAAAATATATACAAAGGATGCCCCCAGACAGAATGGGCATTAAACTCATGAGCAAGATCACATCGTGTAGTCCCAATATCTATCGATGTGAGGGACAAGATGGATGAGAAAGCTGGTGAATGAGATGGAGGAAAGGAGAATGAAGGCGAATGGAGGGAAGAAATCCTCAAGGTCAAACTCCTCAAGAGTACCCAAGCTAGGGAAAAAAAATTGTCATGTAAAGCACATTTGGATAAGCAATGAAAGGATAGCATAGGATAGGCCTCAAAAGCGCACTGCAAAAGAAGGGAGGATGCAGTCCAAAGGAGTAGACATGTCAAGAGGCTTCATAGCATCGTGTTTTACTCTTTTTATTAGATCAAGACCAAGGGGGAAAATGATAGTGTAAGGCTAGAATGAATGAAGGGAAAACATGAATATGAAGGCTAAACATGAAAGGAATGAAAGCAAGATCATCGTAAGATAGCTCACAAGATAGCCAAATGTTCGTGTATAGTTCAACATTATCAAGATCAAAGATGGAATGAAATGGATGAAACATGTAGAAGAACTACGCATGATGCCTGATTACCAGGTTTTCATCACGATACTTATCCAAGGCGCCACAAGGGAGTGGTTTTTACCATAGGACGAATTTATTTCTCTTTACTTTTTCTACCAAGGTGCCTGTTTCTAGGTTTTCACCATGGCACATTTTCAATTTTTTCATTTCTTTTTTTCTTTTTTTTGAATTTTTGAATTTTTTTTATTTTTTTATTTTTTTTATTTTTTTTGGAAGAAGGAAAGCTTTTTAGATAATGCTCCTTAAAAGGATAAACCGTGATATGTCAAGGATTCAAAATGATGTGCTCAAAGATGCTGATATGGAAAGGAAGATGAAAGAGAAAAATGGAGGATAAAGTTTTATGTAAAGCGAGTGAGATTGGAAGATAGGAGGAATAGGCAAATGAGGAAAAATGATAGAAGGTAGAAAGATAATGAATGGAAGGATTGTGAAAGGGTAGATGGAAAGGAAGGCAAGATCAACATCAACACACACCTTAAGGGTGGTGAGAGAGTGGAGGAAACATGAATGAAGGAATACGAGAAGGAATATGGTGAATATTTAGCAGAGGTTGCGGTTTAGGTGCATGGAATGGAAGAATATTTTTGGAAGAAGATGAAGTGGAAGCTTTTGGAAGCTTGAATGTCAACTTCACTTTTTGTTCAATATTAGACTCTTTCAAGAGAGATTTTGGAATCCATATAGCCTTAGGCTTTTTATTTCCTTTTGATGAGTTAGAGAGAATATCTTCAATGATGGATTTTGGAACCCATAATTGTCTTGTAGTTTTCTTCTTAGATATCTCTTTTGACTTTATGTTTCCATGTCGATTAGAGGAGACATGGTGATCTTCTTTTTTTGATGGATTCGTGTATTGCTTCTTTTTTTTGTATTGAACATTCAAGTTACTTCCAAAAGACTTGGGACTTGTGGAAGAAGAAGGAAAATACGACTGGTTTAGATGGGTGAGTGGATGGAAAGGATTCAAGGGTGTGCATCTATGTTGATCTTGAGGAAAGATAGGAGATGGAGGGACGTAAGGACCCAAGATGGATGATGAATTAGGAGAATTAGGAGGGGAAAGTGAAAGGACATAAGGGCCCAAGATGGAAGGAAGACATGAAGCCCTTAGTATTGGTGGAGGAGGTCCAAGGATGGACGTGGAAGATGCAAAAGGATAATCATTAAGTTCATCAGTATCTATATGACAACCAAGGACATCAGCTTCTTTAGAGTGAGCATTAGAGTTTTCAACAGGATCCTAGACATCTTGAATAGGAGCACCTTTGTTGATAGGATCATTCAAAGCTTGCGAAGATTTAGGAAGAGTAGAAAGTGGAAGTGAGCATGGAGTGGTAGAACAAGAAGATGGAAGACTTTGATCTTGACAAGGATTGTTGGGTAGCATAAGCGTATCAACTTTCTTTTGATTTTCAATAGGCTTTACATCAGAAGTAACAACACCATTTTTAATAATCTTAATGGAAGTATCATCTTTGGAAAGTGCAAGTGTAGTAAGGTTATTTTGATTATCAATAAGCTCAACGGTGTCAGTAGTAGCTTGATCTTGCTTAGGAGATGGTGGAATGAATGTGAAAGAGTGTAGAGGATCAAAAGAACCATGAAATGGAGAAGATACATCATGAAGAGAATTGGATGATATGGAGGGTTCTTGATCTTGATCTTTCTTTATGTTCTTTTCTTTATCATTTTTAGAGTCCTCTTGACATGGAGCCACTTCTAAGGACAAGGAAGCAAGTTGGAATTGTATGGAAGACTTTGGAAGAGATAGTGAAGAATTAGCTAAAGTAGGTAGTATAGCAAACGAAGGCTTAGGCTCTTTAAGTTTAGCATTATTGAAAGTATTTGCAGCCAAGTGAAGGTTAGCTTGAGTTTGTTTAAGAGGTAGCCCTTGAGGATAACTATAGGGAATTGCATGAAAGGTATTAGGATCTTTGTTGGATGAAGGATTTGTGAAAGATTTGGAAGACTCGGAAGCTTTAGGAAATATATGGGCATTGGAGGAAGTAGAGGATGGAAGGGAACCATCACAAGATAAAGGTTCAACATTAATATGATCTTGCTTGAGAGTGCAACCTTTATTTTCAGCATGAGAACTTTTAGAGGAGAGATTATTTTGACGTTTGAAATCAGCACGGTAGATTTTCTCTTCCTTAGTAGGAATATTGTATTGTTCGCAAAAATCATCAAAGAATTCTTCAAATTTAGAGTCATATGAATCACCATCACAGTCTACCCAATACGACTCCCCCTTAGAAATCACAAGTGTACCACGAGGATGATGCTTAGGAATAGAAGTTTCATGGGCATCACTACATTGTCCATCATCATAGTCATCATAGGTGGGTGTGTCACTCTTCATGGAAGAGGTATCATAAGGACTATCACGTTGCTCTTTATGGTATGTCTTCTGAAGAGAAGTAAGACTCTTGGGAGAAGTAGAAGAAGAACGAGATTGTGAAGAAGAGGAAATTGAAGACTTAGTGGTAGAAGAAGACTTGGATAATGAGGAATTCGAATAACATTTAGAAGAGTCATGGTAAGATTTGGAAGATGAAGAATGTGAATAGTGTTTAGAAGAATCATGATAAGACTTAGAAGATGAAGAATGTGAATAGTGTTTAGAAGAATCATGATAAGACTTAGAAGATGAAGAATGAGAATGATGTCTGAAAGAGTCACGATAAGACTTGGAAGGTGAAGAAGAATGAGAAGATTTAGATGATGAAGAATGTTTGGAAGAAGAAGATCGTGATATGATCATGTTTATGATTCTAGCAAAGGCATCTGATTTAATCATCTTTTCTTTTATTTTTGCTATAAATTTATCACTCATGAGAATTTTGGAGGAACAACACTTTTTGAATATGTCAATGAGCTCAAGATCATCTATTCTTAATAAAGGTTCCAAAACCAGATAGTCAAGATTCATGGTTATAGAAGAGGAGGAATCAAGCATGGAAGAAATGAATAGAAGAGATGAATAGAAGAAGGTAGACGAGATAGTAAGAGGAAAAGAATCAAGAAGAAGAAGAAGAATTTCCCATGGAAATAGAAGACTTTAGAAGAACATGGGAAATGGAGAAGAAAGAAGAAGACTAAGATTCACCTTATGCAATTGATACCATAACGTTCATTGAGATTTTGAGCAACATGACAGCTCCTAGGATCTGACCTGGACTGACCAAGGAAGACCAAGCTTCTAAGGAGAACTCACTATAGCAGGATGAAACTCAGTTTCAATATTCCAATTAAATCTTTCAAAAGATTTCACAATGATGATCAAGCACATAGAACAGCAACCAGGGAATTCAAGAAAATAGTCTTCAAGTAATGAGCAAGGGACAAAGCAACCTTGCGCATGAATAGAGATAGTGACTTAGTATGCTACTCCTTAAAGATTCTACTTGTGTATGTTCTTGAAAATATTTTAGCAGGCACATAGAACACAACAACACCTTAACAAGCTGTCTACAAGGATATACGTGGCTTTCTAAAAAAAGTCCTCGATATACACAAGGTACATGAGGCCCAAATCCGTAGATGAGAAGAATCCAAAATCACACAGCCGGGGGGAGACGGTAACCCAAATCTCCTCCTTCACTTCTCAAAGGTATAAAGTTTTTTGAGGCTTAGCCAAGAGTGATATCAAACTCAATTCCTAAGAGAGGTGTCCCTTGAGGTGGTGTGTCCCCGGAACATAGGATTTAAGGTCGTCCCTTGAGGTGGTGTGTCCCCAAGCAGGCCTTCTCGAAATAAAAACTAAGTAATTCACTATCAAAAGTATTTAGAGCACTAAAGGTGGAACACTTAACTCTTCAAGTAAATGCGAAGTGAGTCCAAAAGTGGAACATTTAACCCTTTAAGAAAATGTGAAGCGAGTCCAAAAGTGGAACATTTAACTCTTCAAGAAAATGTGAAGTGAGTCCAAAAAAGTGGAACACATAACCCTTCACACAAACTCAAAGTGAGTCCAAAAGTGGAACATTTAACTCTTCACACCAACTCAAAGTGAGTCCAAAAGTGGAACATTTAACTCCTCACATCAACTCAAAGTGAGTCCACACCTTAGAAAACAAGTGAGTTCCAAAAAGCACAAAAGGGTTGCCTAGTGGAGCAATTAACGCTTCTTTCCTCTAGACCCCTACCCTTTAATGTGGCGCTGATCTTGCAACCACGGGGTGGAAATGAGGGGTTGGCGGCTTAGCGAGTCCAATAACCCAAGATAGCAATCTAGATCAATTACAAGTAATCTAAAGTTGCTTATCAATACTACTCACAAATGACAAAGGGATGAATCAATGGAATATTTAACTTTCCAAGCAAACATAGAGTGAGTCCACAAAGTGGTGCATTTAACTCCCTATGTAAACAAGGAATGAATCCATGCCCTCAATCACTCAATGAGATATTTGATATTGGAACCAAGAATTACTTAAGGTTTAAACACAAGCATTCACTTACACAAACTTGGAAAAACAAATCTATGTTCATTCATTTCCCATTAAGAGCATCAATTGAAATGTGTTTTATGAAAGCATGTAAACACTCAAGCCAAACACATGAGAGGTTCAATTTTAATCCCAAAATCCAAATGTTGTAGAGATGGAACAAAGTACCTCAAGTTCAACACTTTGTTTTAAACATTTTCCATGAAACCAAGAGCACCTTCAAATGAACAAGACAAGAAAATAAGCAAACAAGATATGCAATGTATATTCAACTTATGCAAACCCTAGGGTTAGATCTAAAAATCAATTGTTAGGAGCAATGATAACAAGTAAATAATCCAAATGATAACTCATATCATGTAATGAACAATGAAAAATAAGTGCATACCCATCACAAAATTTTATTTTTTTTGCATTTGACCTAGTCAACAAGATCTGATTTTTACCACATGAATTCGGACCCTAAACCCAAAATGCAGAAAAGAGACCTCTATCAAAAAATAGAGAGCTTTTCAAAAATGTAAAAATTTCAAAAAAATCTCTTCATTTGTGCCCTAGAGACCCATTTTATCAAAACATACCAGTTTTTATAAATTGACCAAATGAGCTATGATATGATTTCTAAATTAAAAACATAGTGAATGGAACCCCTGTAGAATTCCAATACTTTTCCAGAAATGTAAAATTTTTTGAAAAATACGCTGATTTGCGCCAAAATTTGATTTTTTATGAAAAATAAGAAAAAATCATAAAAAATAAAAATCACCTCCAAAAATTCTAAAATTTTTTTTGGAGCTTCTCTAATATGTCTCCAACTTGCAAAAAAATGTTCAGACTAAAACACCAAGCCATTTGAGAGATATGATCAAATCTTTCAAATCTAGGATTTTTTGTCTCCAAACAAATCTGCACAAGGGTTAGCTCCAAAAATAATCACAAGGGTGGGCGCCAAAAATGTGTGCTAAAATTTTGTCACACTTCTATGAATCCTTACATGCAAGAAAACTCAAGAATGAGCCCTCACAAATTGATCCATAGCTCTCTATGCATGGAGTTGCAAGATTTGTAAAATTGCTCTCAGCTAGAGCTATAAACTCATGACCTTGCTAGTCAACCATACAATGAGAGATTCTAAATGAATGCAATGCTATGAAAATCTATATGAGAATGCAAATTAATCTTATGAGAATGAAGATGCAATTAAGCTATGAAAATGGAAATGAAAGAGTTACAAACCCTCTAATTAAACTATGTGAGATTAATCTAAAACATGAAAGGAAATGATACCATGATAATGCAACTATGATGCAAGCTAGGATGTGATGTAGATGCAAGATGAATGCCAATGATGCTCCAAATCTTCAAAACTTGATGCAAGAATATCTCCAAAAGCTTCAATGACTTAGAAAACCTGTAGCATAATAATTCAAGTATGTATGGTGTGTGCAAATGAGGAAGAGAGCTCTTCTTTTATAGGAGGTGAAAAATCAATGGACGATCGAGATTAAGAGGCAAAAGACTTAATCAACGATGGAGAAAAATAGAAGCTTGATTCTTGTGCACAAATATCCTCCAATAAGAAAATTAGAAGCATTTACTTTATGTTGAGCATTTAATTTATGTCCATGTGAGGCAAAAGGTTCTTTTCTTTTATTTTTTATTTTATTTTTCTTTATAAATAAGAATTAAATGCTTTATTTGTGCAACATAGGATAAGAAGAAAAGTGGAGATTTTTTATTTAAATAAAAGGGGAGGAAATTCCTTTTAATTAAATAAAGGCTTAGGATAAAGTGATTTTATTATTTAATTAAAAGAGATTTTTAATTAATTAAAAAAGAGCATGTTCTCTTAATTAAATAAGATTTTTATTTTTATTTTCTTTAAATTAAATAAGGCTCAAACCTTAAGAAATATTGAATTGATTATGATTTGATCAAGGAAATTGATAGAATTGAAAAATGTTGATTTTTGAAAATATTGATTCAGGGATTTGACAAATTATAGAAATGGGGGCCCAAAGTCTAGGCGACCATTTTAGGGTGCATACACCTTCATATGTTCTTCTGATGGATTTTCCATATACCTTGAAGCCAATGAAACTGAGTAAGAAAGATCGGGTCTTGTGTGAGTTAGAAACATCAAACTACCAATAATACTTCTAAATGGTGTCTCATCAACAATATCAGCACCATCATCTCTACATAATACAACTCCATGAGCAATTGGAGTAGAAAGAGTTTTAGAATCAGCCATATCAAATTTCTTTAGCACATCCTTTGCATACATTGTTTAAAAAACAAAAATTTCATTTTCACATTGATAAACCTCCATTCCCAAAAAATACTTCATGAGACCCAAATCTTTCATTTCAAATTCATTCATCATAGCAACTTTGAATTCCTCTTTCATCTTAGAACAGCTACCCATATATAACAAATCATCAACATACAAACTCACAATGATAATATCATTACCTTCTTGCTTGTAATAAAGGGTAGGTTCACTCTTACTTCTTTGAAAGCCATTTTGCTAAAAATATCCATCAATCGTTGCATACCATGCATGTAGTGTTTTCTTGAGGCCATACAAAGCCTTCTTTAGCTTATAAACATGATCTTCTTTGCCTTTAACTTCAAAACCTTGTGGCTGTCCCACATATACTTCCTCTTCTAAGCACCCATTTAGAAAGGAACTTTTCACATCCATGTGATGAATAGTCCATTTCTTTTGAGCTGCAAGTGAAATAAGAATTCTAATAGTATCTTGTCTTGCTACTGGTGCAAAAGTTTCTTCATAATCAATACCATACCTTTGAGTGAAACCTTTAGCAACCAACCTTGCCTTGTATCTTTCTACACTCCCATCACTGTTATACTTGACCTTGTCTACCCATTTCATGCCAATCTTCTTCTTCTCATTAGGAAGCTCTACAAGCTCCCATGTCTCATTCCTATCAATGGAATCCAACTCTTCATTCATTTCTTGCATCTAAACCTCATTAGCACATGCATCTTCAAAACATGATGGCTCAAAATCAGCTTTAGAAAGTAATGCAAAATTTACTGTCTCACCTATTGGATCTTCTTCATGTTCTCAATTTTGACTTCTCTGATAAATATCACTTAATCTTCTTACCTTTCTTGTAGAAATAAGACATGAGGATGGACTTCCACTTGGAATTACTAAGGGGCTACTTGATGGACTTGGAAATCCTATAATAGATTCATTAGTTGGCTGCTCATTATTATTATTATCAATAATATCATCATCCAAAACTGATTTTGGCTTTTCAACATGGTCTTTTTTATGACCATAAACTCCCCCTTCATAAAAAATCACATCTCTTGAGACAAAAATCTTATTAGTAATAGGATTATACAATCTAGATAAGCTTTTCTCTCCTCACTATAACCCACAAAAATGCATGGTTCACTTTTAGCATCTAACTTTTGTCTATTTTGATCAGGTATACGAGCATAAGCCAAGCAACCAAAAACTTTAAAATGATTTACTTTAGGCCTTTTCTCATACTATGCTTCATAGGGAGTCATCTTGTCTAGGGCACTTGTAGGACTCTTATTGAGAATATAGACTATTTTAGCAACTAAATCATCCCAATAAGTATTATTCAAACCCTTGGTTTGTAACATGCTCCTTCCCATTTCTACCATAGTACGGTTCTTTCTTTCAACCACTCCATTTTGTTGAGGTGTGTAAGAAGTTGTGAGTTGTCTCTTGATCCCATTCATCTCACAAAAATTCTAAAAATATTTGGAGCAATACTCTCCTCCATGATCTATTCTCAAACATTTGATTGTATTTCCTTTCTCATTCTCTACACGGGCTTTAAACCTCTTGAATGTATCAAGGGCTTCATCCTTAGTCTTCAAAAAATAATCCCAACACATGCGTGAGTAATCATCAATTAAAGTGATAAAATATGATGACTTACCCAAACTTTGTGTTTGCATAGGACCACAAATATCAGAATGAATAAGCTGAAGTGGGTGATGAGGCCTCCATGCATTTCCTTTTGGAAATGATTCTCTTGCATGCTTCCCTTTTGCACATCCTTCACAAATTTTGTTGTGCTCTTCAACCTTAGGCAATCCAAGAACCAATGCATTTGATGTTAGAATCTTCAAACTATGAAAATTCAAATGACCATACCTGAGATACCACAACTAACTTTTATCCTCATAAGCCATATTCACAAGCTGATTGTCATTTTCACCAAACTTCAAGGGAAACATCCTATTCTTTGTCATTGGAACAATTGTAATCACTTTATTGCCCTGATTCTTATCATATATAGTACATTTCATATTTTTAAATACAACTCTATAATTCTTCTCACATAGCTTCCCAACACTCAATAAATTATGCTTCAATTTTGGAGTATAATAGATATCTTGAACACTTTTCATACCTTCTTTTGTCTGAACTTCCATGGCTCCTTTGGCTGCAACCTCCACTGTATTATTATTACCAAGAGTAATATTGGATCTATAGCCATCATCAAGCTTTGAAAAAATATCCTTGTTACTAGACATATGGTTAGAGCACCCAGATTCCAAATACGCAACATCACTCATATTATTTTCAGCTTTGCCATAACACAAGAATAAATTACCTGAGGAAGGATCCTCATCTTGTTGAGCATAATTTGCATTATTATTACCTGATTACAACCTAGACTCTTTCTCATAGTGTCCATACCGATTGCAATGGTAACATTGAATGTTTCTTTTATCAAATCTACCTTGGCCTCTTTCTCCTTGAGCACATCCTCTTCCTCTAGTTCCTCTTGAAAAGTTTTGGTTTTGACCCCTTCGTGAACCTCTGTGGTTGTTATTGTTGCTACTAGCACCATCATTCTTTGAAATTTGCAATTGGGAAGAAAAAGCCTTCTCACTAATACCGGTAGAAGTGTCCCTTATTCTATCTTCATGTGATATGAGAGATCCAACTAGCTCATCAAACTCCAAGGTGGCTAAATTTTTTCTTTCTTCCATAATAATTGTTGCAGTATTCCATTTTGGGCTTAGAGATCTCAATACCTTTTGTATCACATGCTCTTGACTCATAGATTCACCCAAAGTGTCCATTTTATGAACCACATCCTTGACTCTTACACAAAAATCTCCCACATTCTCACTTTCCTTCATCTTCAAATTCTCATATTCTCTCTTCAAGGTTTGTAGTTTCAGAACCTTGATCTAGTCATTGCATGGTAAGCATCTTTTAGATTCTTCCAGGCATCCTTTGCTATCTATGCATCGGTAATTCTGGGAAACAAGATCTTCTCAAGAGCCATTTGAATGTGAAATAGATCCATTGCATTCTTCTTCTTAGCTTCCTTCTTCAATCTCCTCTCATTAGCTCTGAGATCATCCCAATTCTCATGTTATTCATATCCCAATACAATGATCTCCCAAAACTCTTTTCCTATCAAAATTGTCTTCATCTTGATTGACCAATATTGATAATCAACTCCATCAAATTATGGAATTTGCAAATTATTTTCCATGCTGAAAGCTTCACAATCCTAAAGCTCTGATACCAAATGAAGATTTTACAAAAGAATAAATTCTAAAAAATAACTTTTATTGCAGCTCTATATCAAAAATATTACAAATGACTGAATATATAGAATTCATAGCCATAGGAAAAACAAGAAAGAAAACTAGATATGCATGTATCTATACATGTTTTATTTGCTAAGGAATAAAACTAAAAAGCAAAGAAAAACTAAATTCTAAATATAAATATACAAATCTTTGCACATTCCTTATCTCCATAAAAACAAATAAAACTAACTAAAAACTCTTCAAAAAACACTTTTTCTAGCATCACTTATCCACAACACTGACTTTCAAAATCTTGTACAAGATTATCAATGCACTGGTTTTGAAGTTGTTCTACAAGCTTAGGAAGTCCTACCGGATGTTTGGCAACATATAAAGGTCTCTTCTTTTGTACTTCCTTTTTCACTACTGATATAATGTTCTCGTAGTCACTAAAACTTTATAAATAGAAGAAGCAATTGATAAGAAAAAATAACCACCACTTTCAAGAAGGAAAAACATATACGAAGCAAAAATATCGAATACATTGAATTCATAAGAAAATTTTACCTATTGATCTTTTCGCTCGCAATAAATGAAACATATTGGATGGCTGCCTTCCAATCCTCAATCTTTTCCATGTACCTCTTCTTATTTTCATACTCACTAAATGTGCTGCCATACATTCCATTTTCCCTTTTCTATGTGGCGCTTAGAAATGAGAAACGAGCACAATGAGAAATGAGATTTTCAAAAGTATTGGAGTAATCTTAGCTTTACTCTGCAACATGAGAACCAACTCCTCCAAACACCATGCAGACTCTATATATCCTTTGGATAAGATAGTTGTGTGAACTACAGCAGAGCGGATGGCTGTCTCAATGGTGGATGTAAAGGAAACTCATATAATCTTGAAGATTCAGAAACCTTCCTCCTTTGGAGTTGTGGTTTGATTCCAGAGAAAATTGTATGATGCTCACCTTGTTTGTGGAGTGAGGAAGATGATGCCCCAAAGATTTTGGAACAAGAGAGGTACCTTTTAAGGAACGGGGGAGTGAATTGAGTATAACTAGATGTCGACGATGAAGCTTAGTAGAAACAACTTGAACAAGTAGTAATGAGCGGAAGCAACAAAGAAAGTGCTTAGAGATATTTATGGGCCGACTATATGGAAGAAATCAATAAATTAATATATGTTAAATGTTTTACAATGCTGCGAGAACATGACAAAGTGGCAATCTTTAAAAAAGGCAGCGTCCTCATCAAAGTTAGGTGACACCTAATTATAACAGCATGGCATGCAATTAAGAAATATGTTTTAGGTGAACAACTTGCAGAAGTCATTCATTTCTGGTGAAACCATATAGAAATTTTTCATTCATTCAATTTTTAAAATTCCTACAAAAATATGCAAACCTACCCCAAAAGTTACAAAATGAAAAATAATTAAAATTTATTCTATAGGTGATGAACAGTCTTTAGTTAAATTGATAGTCTATTATTCAATATAGGGAAAGGATCTAATATCGGCACACCTTAACTTTTCATATTTGTAGATCACAAATGGTATGTCACATTTTGACGATTCTCTTTTTTTGTCTTTGTATGCGAATTTACAGCTTAAAGCTAAAGTTTCAGCTTCTAGATATTCACAGATCTCTTTCTAGATACTATCAAATAGAGAATGGTTAAAAAGTCATCATTTCAAAGTGTCTTCTGATACCCACTATGTTCTTGCCCCAATAGCTATTCACTAAAAAAGGCCAGTACCTCTGGCCAAATGTCCTAGTAGTCATTATGAAATGTCCCAATAGTTGTGCACAAATGGGCCAATTACCAAGAAAAAATGCTAAAAAATGATCAATTATTAGTACATGTGTCATCATTTTTTGAACTCTTTTAATATTAGTAATTGGGGGTCAAGATGACAAAGAAGTCATGGTTATTAGATTCCCTATCGGTTATTAGGTCCTTTCCCATACAAGATGCTTGAAATTCTTAAGAGAGGGAACCATGTGAAGCAAGACATTTTAATTGGAACATAACTAGTGCAAGTGGTCAAAATAGATATTTGAATGATATTTATGACTAATTGTGGATAATCCAAAGGATCTTTGTGATAATAAATACATTGTTAAACATGGTAGGTGGTTTAAATATTAAGTAAATGAATGATAATTAGATAGATGTCAATGATAATAAATACTTTGATGATTAGGATAGGTGGGTTTTAGGTATATGAATGATATTAATAACTGTATTTTTTCTTTATCAATTTTTTTTGCTAGATTAAGTAAATGAAAGATAATTAGATAAATATTAATGATAACAAATAATAAGTACTTATTGAAAACATTTTTATTTAGTATTTTGGTAAAAACTTATATTGGGGAAGTATTTTTATTTTAATTATATCTTATTAAGTGTTTAACTTTTTTGTAAATGTACCAAGTCTACTAAAAGGAGAAAGATCCAAGATAGAATCCAGGAGCATTCTGACTTTAATGCGGCCATAAAAAAACATCTCTAAGGCAAAGAAGGAAGTGGATGAAACTCATAAACAGTTTTCTTAGTGTTCTTGGTTCCTGGTGCTGTCCTTTTTTGGTTCTCCCTAGTTGTCGTTCTTTTGCTAGTGTTTGGTTTTGAGGTTTATTTTGCTGGTTTTGGTTTTGGTGGACTGGGTCCCAGTCCTGTTTCTCTTTAGTATGATTAATGTTAAATCTTTTCTTCTCTACTTGTATGGGGTTTCGGGTCCCCTTTAAAACCTATTTTTCCTACAATCAAATTTTTTTTTGTTTACTATTGATTTATCTTTCTTTATGATTTTGTCTTTAGCTTGAGTTACGCAATTGAAATTGTAAAGCTTGTAATCTATTAATTACCAAGTCATTTAAATTGTAAGCTTGTAATTTAAGTTTTACATTGCCAAGTATTGGACTAAGCTTCATGCTAAGTCCCAAAGTAAGTCTTACATTGAGTATTGAAGGCATTCATATAGTAATAGAAGTAAATTTCCATAACATATTTGGTGGTTACATACCATTGAAAAGATGTCATACAACATTGAAGCTTTCAGGATCTAACTAAATAAAATCAAGACCGTACCATGCCAATATTTATCATTTTTTTCCTTTGAATCTTTCTTTTAGTATATGTTTCCCATCTTCTTACTATAATGTTTTTCATCCATAACTTTACACACTTCCATTTATTATTCTTTATCAAGAGTTGTGGCTCCAATAAAATTACAAGTTGGAAAAAATTCCTCATAGCCCTTCATTTACCAATGATATAGTCTATTTAGAGAACTTGTCTCATCTTCAAAAAAATAATCTACCTCAAGGACCCCCTCATTGTTGGGTTCCATGCCTTTCCTTCCTTTATCCATACTCAACTCTCCATTTTTGGGCTCCCATTTCAAGGATGCAAACTCCTCACTTATCATTTAATTTATCAAATTTGATGATGCCTACTTTCTTCCTTTACTCTCTATCAAGAGTGTGTTACTCTTCCAATTGGTCTCTTCCTTGGTAGTGATCAACTAACCTCTCTTGAGGATTCTGTCATATGCCTTCTTATCCAATGAGATTACCATAAACTCCAAGAAAAAATATTATATACCAATTATTACCTTTTGTGTGATTAATGTCCCCAATGGCTTAATGTCATGTTGGTTAGCGCCTACCAAGTGGAAGGTTGGTAGTCAAATTGATGTCTTCCCCAAGCTCTTCCAATTTTCCTCCTAGAGCACATCGATTACCAAGCCTCCATCAATGATGGTATTTATCAATTTTTGTCCTGTTATCTCCATCTTGATAATAGTCAACTTCCTTCCAATGCCCAACACAAACAACATCAGGTCAAAAGTGAGACTATCTCTTTATTCTTCCATTGGCTTGCCATGATCCTCAATAATGTTTTTATCACTAACTACATTGATGATGGCCATCTTAAATTGTAGAATAGTCTAGAAATGTCAGAAACCCATACGAGTATATAGTAGCTTGCAACATTTATCTCATGATAATTTTCTCCAACTTTGATCATAGTGGAGTATTGGCAACATCATGTGAGGTTCTTACCTCCTCCCATTTTTGCTCAATGTTAGTCTTTGATTCCCAAAGTTTCAGCTTCTTTGTATAGGGGTCACACTATGTTTCCTTCTTGCTCTGAAGTTTAGTGATCACCAGTACTTAATCTATTTTTTTTTATCACTGACACATTTACTCCTTTTTTAATTTGGGTAGTTGGTTTCATCATGGTTTTTCAAACTGCATCACATGCACAAAAAAGCCATTTCTCTACACACTTTTAAAATACCACACAAAGTGACTCCATGCCTTATATTGTTAGTATTGTATGATAGGTTGTCCTCTCAAGTCTTGTGTATTTTATTCTAATATTGATTTCCACAATTTTTGGGGTTTATATTTTGAAGTTTTGTTAGAGTGGACTCTCTTTGTGTGAGGATTACTTGCACACTTATAGTATTTAAATTACATGGACAATTCTTTATTGAATGATCCATCACTTGGTAAATCTCATAAAATATCATTTTAGAATGATTGTATTTTGTTTGCCCTTTAATTTTTTACATCATAAACCATAGTTCATTACTTTCTTTGCTCATCTCTTTCTCAACTTTTAGTTCTTTCATCATTCTCATCATGCCTTTTGTAGGTCTTGGACTATTGTTGATTCATGATAGCTACTAGCCTTGGGGTTATCATCATCACGTGTCTTCCTCTTTTCTTGGGAGGATTTCTTATTTTCATTCTTGATGTCCATCACTTGATTTTAGGCATTGGCATATGAGGGTAGATACACCACTTTAATCCTTTTTCATAGGGTGAGAATCAACCCCTCGATGAACCACCTTTTGTTCAACTCGTCGACTTGTTGATTCTCCAACATGTCCATCAATTCCTTGAGTCTATCATTGTAATTCCATATACTCTCCCTCTCTGCTTGTTTGCTACTATAAGTTTTTGAAACAATCTCATTGTTGTCTTGTAGAAATTTAGACTGAGCCTCAAATGACCTCTTGAGTGCATTGTAAGAGGATATGGATGAAACATCCAATTATGTGAACTAGTTGAAGGACCCTATAGCATTGTTTGAAATTCTCTTAGCTAATAGTCCTTGTCAACCTAACCATTTTCTACCTAGATAATCTCACATGTCTTCCAATTCCTTATAGGATCTTATGATTTGTTCCTTGTAAAATTTGATAGTTTCTATCAATCCACATTTGGACTTGGTAGAGGAGTCACCATATTTCTTTCTTTCTTACTCGCTTATGCATTGGACTTGTGTGGACTATTTCAACCATGTTCTAGTTCTTTCACTACACCCTTCATCATACACATATCCTCTACACGTCCACCTCCAACATCGCTAACTCCTTAAGTATTTTTAGGCTCTAACTCATAATTGTACCCCCTCCTTCCAATGCTCATTAGTTCAGATCCTCTATTAATGGGCTATCCTAAGATAGAAACATTCTCAATGCCATGCAGTATATCTAGATTAGTTCAAAATTTTCTTCTTTGTACTCCTCATCTGGTACTAACATTTTGGTACTTTTTTGTAATCTTATTCTCTATTCTTATTCTACAATTCTTAAAGATTTCCTAATTACTTGGTCTTTACCTCCTTGTGGCCTCTTCTTTCCTTTATTGGAATCCAAAAGCATGAATCATGCAATGATAACTCAACTCCTTTTAAGGTGACAACACCAAATCTTTATTGCTATTCCTGGTAATTAACGTACATTAAATAATAATAATGATGAAAGTACATACTAGATATAGGAGTAAAATGTATATTTGTTAGCTCATGAATTCTTTCTAGAGAAGAAGACCAAATATGATCGGCCAAGGATTTCAATTCATCTGACTATATACTACTCCTTTCCTTGGAGGTACACAACATATTTAAATGACCTAATAGTTTCCAATAGGAACATAACCATCAACTAACTAACACTTACAACCACCCAAGGGTAACAACCAATAGACAATCAATACATTGATGGAGAACTAATATTATCATATATAACAATAGGCATTGCATAATGACTACAATGATGATGCCCATGATGAAAGGTAAAGAACATTAAATTTTGAATGTGCTACATATAATTATCAATAAGCTCTACCAGAAATGGAGTCAATTTATGGTAGTCTAGTGCAGTGGAGTTTATGTGATGGTTTGTTTAAGATAGAAGATAATCTTATTAATTGTTTACTTTTGATTAATCTCATGGAAGGAAGTCTATGTGATGGTTTCTTATTGAGAGAACAAAATATTATCGATTGATTACTTTTCATTAATGCATGTAGGAAATATGTGTTTAGTTGGAAAGAAATTCGAGAAAAAAAAAGTGAATGCTAAGATTTGGGAAAATATGATTTTAAAATGACATGTTGATAAAAATTAAGATTCATAATATCTTTTACAAAATGACAGGAATTATTTTTTAGGCATAGTGATGAAATAAATATTTTTATTTTTATTTCTTATTTAATATTATTTTACTTTTAAAAACCAATTTTAATTTGTGTATTTGATGGTAAATTTTATAATTTATTATAATGTCAAGACTATTTATATTATTGTATTCACATATTATTATATACTACGTTAGCTATTATTTAATATGGTAGTAAGGTTAACCTAGGTGTTACCCAAGTCATAGGTATGGTATTCCTATATTTAGAGTGTTTTTCAAAGAAATATTGAATTTTATACTTCAGATTTGTCATAAGTTAAATAAGAATTCAATTGATTGCAGATATATAATTTTCATAGATTTATTCTTAGGGATACAAATCAATAAATTTATTTGAATTCTAGAGGATTTTTCAAGGGGAGGTTGATCCGCTTACCATATGGATATGGAGGATTAAAAAAATTATTGCAAAATTTATGTTTCCACCAAGTTTTATCTCAAGGTTGCAAATCAACAAATCTCGTTGAGATTTTTATAATAAGTAAGGTCTATACCTTGGCAATTTAAAGTGATATTTTTAGATTAATTAGATTTTTTTGGTGTGAATTATTGAAAAATCATTTTGTTACACCATAGTGTGGGCTTCAATGAGATGTAAAAGAAGGATTCTATCTACTCCTATAAGTACTCTTGATAAAGTGGATATACTAGTAGAAGAGAGAAATACCATAATCATTGATGTTATAATATAGGAAATGAATGTAATATAAATAGAAATGCTTGTGAGAAGAGAGTGAACATGCTACACCTTTAATCCTATCAGTGTGTCTTATTTTGATTAGTCAACTTGCAGCTACCTTAAGCTCTTAATTATGGTACACAATAATGTTAGTAGTCTTATATCTTGGTAGTTAATTCAATATGTGTTGTGTCCAAGCCGCATGTATATCATATATATAAGGTAGAGGCTAGTTATTTCCTCCATAGTTCCTATTATGCTATTAATGAACAAACTTAAGGACTGCTTAAGAAGGTTGTCTCTTTAAAGAGTCTATTATTAGCAAGTATTTAAAAAAATATTTTCAATTATATTTACCTATTAGGAGAGTTATTCTAATATAAAAAGAAAAAGTTATCTAAAAATAATCTTGTTCAAAAGTGTTTTCAAGAAATAACTGTTTATTTATATAATTTTTCATTAATCTAAGATAAAAAAATTTCAATTCTTTTTAGTAGAAGACGTAGACTATAAAACATATATAAGATTATTTTAGATGGACAAAAATATATATGACATTAAAGTTGAATGAGATATCGAAATTGTTACATTTCAAAAAATAAACTGACTTTTTAAACAATATTGTCTATTCATTTCTGTTATTTTTACTATTGAAAAATACATATTTTAAGAATAACAGAATATTATTACATATAAAGTCTTTATGAACAATGTTGTCTATTCATTTTTGTTATATTTACTATTGAAAACTACATATTTTATCAGTGACATAATATTTTACATATAACTACAACTTGTGACATAAAAGTAGTGGCAAAATAATAAGAGAGAGGATTCTGTCGCACACAAAGATTTAAATTGACAGAAACCAATACTGCGATCTTCCAAAAAGATAAACATCCTTGTTCGTCTCCACCAGTGGAATGACTTCATAGTCGAGTTTGTCCACACATTTATAGTTTTATATTGTAACTCTTATTTTTCTAATGATCGAGGCTGCTTAATTATCCATATATTTGTTTCACTTTTCTTCAGTAGTTTTAACAAGTTAATCTACGCTTTTTCAATTCATCCTCAATTCACAGTTGTGTTTGACGATTAGAGAGAGTCCATATTTTCCCTTATACGATAAGATCAATGTGCACGTCAAATACTTATTTAATTAGTTGGGTGGGGCATACAAATAAAACTCAAGCGTTTTCCTCGCCCATAACTCGTCATTTTTTCAGAGCCCACATGACAAGTATGTCAAATGATGGAAGTAGAATTTGGACGGCTCTGTTAATGATGAAAATGAAGTGACCCATTCGGAGTAAATGTTGAAGTAGTCAACCCCGGGAGCGTTAGCAATCCATGCAAAATAAAGACTCATTGCAGTTACATTTTAACCATAGATAAAGAATAATCAAATCTCAATTCAATGATATGAAGAGTCTTGACCTCATCTAGTAAATACTTTACCACAACAGCCATATTTCAATTGAATTTGGGTAAAGGAAAAGTTAAAACTTAAAACCTATGTCAGGAAAAGTCTTCACTACTATTGGCTCAATATTACTCAATATTGTGTAAGAGTTTTTAATCATTAATGTTTTGAATCACACTATGTGATCTTTTTTGTTCTTTGTGTTCTCTTGCATCCTAATGATGGATCATATAGTATTGTCTAAAACGTTGATGATTAAAACCTCTTACACAATAAAACTCCAAAAGATTCTCTAACATTGATATAGATTGTGAAAATTTAATAGCTTTGACATTTTAATTGTTAAAAGTAAATCTATCTTTAAGATCCAATGTGTCCACTAGCATTTAATATGCATGCAATTAGTGTTTGCAGAAGCCGTTCGCCAAAAATTGTAAGAAGTAGGAATCCAGATTCAAATGGTGTCTCTTTAGAAGCTATTTAAATCTTGTTACATTCATGAAAGATGATCATACCACAAACCAATCAAGTATATGAATAACTGATGTAGAAGTTGACAAAACTAGGACTCTATGAAAAGTGATGAAAAATGAGCTCTATTAGTGATAAAGATTGGTTGACAATTTGATGAGACTATCGACAAAGAGGAGATTAATGTTCTCAACATAATCCTCTAGATATGCAATATGAGACTCCACAAACAAGAATGATATGTTCACAAGAAATGAATTGCAAGTAGTTGTATTAGGAAGTTGAATGTCCTCTTATACTAAAATAATGGGGGCCATGCATTTGTTAATGTCAAGCTATTGGAATTGATAGCTACCCTCATAACTCCTAGAAATTGCCTACAACTAGAAAGCCTAGTATCACATATAAATAGAAAAAGTCACGATTGATGTTCTGATTAATAGGAAAATAGGATTTGAAAGGTCCTGAAGCTTTTACATTAAGAGAGAAAAGAAAAGCTTGAAGTGCCAGAGACAACTAACAACTGTCATACCAGAAAGGACAGGCTAAGGACAAGCAACCAAGAAGGACCACAAAAGAAAACCCTGCTAGGCATCGACAAAGGCCAGTAGCCGAAGAGAGAAACCTAACAAAAAGACAAACACCCGAATGAAGGATATCATCGAATATTGTTGAGGAGGTCCACAACTTTAGAGGCCAAAAGATCCATATTTAAAGATGATTCCTTAAGATTGTCAGCAACTTGAATAGCATGATTCCTAGTATCAAGAACCACCAGATCCTTATCTTTATCAGCTATCTTTTCTCACCTATCGAGGAGGATGTTGATCTGACTCACAGCAGTCCAAAGAATATTGCAACTCTGATCCCCGATCTCCTTGAGTGTGGAATCAAAATGGGAGATTTTTTCCTCAAAGTCCAAAGCTTTTGACTCCAGGGAAGCCAAACCCGCTTCACATTTGGAGATTTTAGCATTCATAGCATCCAAATTGGAGTCATAGAAATTAACAATCCCATCTACTTTGTTAATAGCTTTAGTTAAATCACTCAACAAAATAGGGAAATGTTTATGACCAAGACCCATAGTTTCAAGAATATTAATTCTTGCCTTGAGTCTTTCATTGCTTCTTCTCAAATGACTTAATTCCTTAAAAACCTAGTTCATAGCTTCCTTAGCTATCTCAGCCTCAATGGGATAGTTAGTAGGGGGCTTTCAGATCATCTTCCTTAGAAGAGCTCTCCATACTAGGGGGATCTTGAGTTCCAGCCTTAAACTCCTTTAAGAGAACCACAGGGGCGGAATCCTTAACGGCAAAATGAATTCCCCTAGGTTTTTTACCTTTCTTATAGCTTCCCTGTTGCTTTCCCATAGTGCAATCCCTTTCATCCATAGTTTCCTCATTACTACTCGAGGAAGAGTCCTTTAGAAAGGACTTTCTTTTTTGACTCGTAGGGTTCTTGGAAGAGGAGGTAGTGCCCTTTGCTGTGCCTTTCCCTTTCTTTCTAAGGTTTGAGGTAGTGTCTTGCGAGGAATTAGATTCATAGTCCAGCTCAGTGTCAGAATCCTCCCTATCATATTTGTCCTCTTCAAAGTCATCAAAGTCGTGATTGATGTTACACAACCTTGAGAGAGATTGATCCAAATAGGAATCTTTCATTGAGTTTAACATATGAATAAATTGAATAGATTACAATGAATATGTAAATTCTTATACAAGCGCAAAGGTGGAACCATAAATGAAAATCCTAGGAGAGTTCAAAAATAAACTTGACAAGTGTCCACATCATTATGCATGAGACAACATGCTCTAAATAAAATTCATAGTCTAGCCAAAAGGAACGAAGAATGAACCAAACATAGGACAACTAAAAAACATCACCAACAAAAATAGGGGAATGAACCCTAGAGACCTTACAAATTTTTTAATACAATTTTGAATTATGTCGAATCACTCCCTCATTTATGCACTAAATCTTGTTGACAATACTATCAATAGGTGTAGTACCTTTATCCTTATTGTGGATTCTTATGGTCGGACTAGGAAGAGAATTAATGACCATCACATAACCAGTCTTCATCTTCTTCAATTTGAAACTACTAGTTGGGGATTCAAAATAACTCTTAGATAGATCATGGATCACCTCGGCATGGGCATTTAATTTCCTAAGCCCATTTGAGATACTCTCCATTACCATATGACTAACCACCACAACTACCCTCAATTTCTTATGAACTTTGGAAATATCATCCTCCAATGTTTTAATTGTTTATTCATGCCTCTCTTTAAGCTCTTTGACCAATTTTTCCATCTCCTTTGCAATGGAAAGGATTTTTTATACACTTATTTTGTTGGGGGTTGGGAGACACCTATCTTTTAGGATGTTTTTTTTTAGACTGTCCACATAAGTAGGGAACAAGAACTATCCATGGTTTCCTTAACATTCTTTCCCATATTACCACTATCAAATAGAGTCAACCCCTTCAACATTGGAGCATCCTTCCTCATTGGTATTTCAAAATGAAGGTCCATATCGATATCATTTCTAATTGGAGACTGTAAAGTACTATCCTTACCATAATCAATATCTTATTTTAATTTTTCACACGAGAAGAGTAGGAGGCCAAAGTAATTTCCCTTTTCCCTTAACTAAAATAGCAGAAGAACTCCTCATTTTCTTTTTTCCTTTCACATCACTATTAGGGCTAAAGGAATTAGGGACACATGCTCAACATGAGTATAGTTCAAATCTTCATCATCAGAAATGACAAATTTAAGGTGGGTCTTAGCTTTCCTTTTAGGGTTTGTATATTCTTCCAAATGAACCCCACCACCTTCCCCAGAGTGGTCTTCTTCTAGCACCAAAGAAAAATCCTTCAAAAAATGAATAAAATCTTTCTTACCCCTTCTTAGTTTGGGGGTCTTTTGAAAGGAGAGAAAATTCTATTATAATAAGAACTAAGCCCTCGTGTAAAATAGTGTTTGAGGGATTCTTCCTATGCATCTTTAAGCTATGAGATAGAGATGAAAAGAGGTAGAAGGGTAAAGAAATTCACTTTTCATGCTGAAAGTGATTCAAAATGATAAATGAAAATGTGAATAGGTCATCAAGTGTCACATACCTCATGATAACTTCAATAATTTCTACCCTCAAAGAATTAATAGAAGCCCTATCATGTATGTCATGATATTTTCTTCTAATTTTATCCCTCTCACCCTTTCTAAAGAAAATCATCGATGCCTCATCAATGCTCTTTTTATCCTTGAAGAATTTCCTTCCCTCAACCACAATATGGGAAATCTTAGCTATAAGCTCTTCCAAGACCGCAAGCTCAATATCAAAAACCTTGAGAGTCCCTTCCCGCCATCCTTCTATAAATGTCATAGTAACTTGAGGATCTAACTCATACAATTTTTCAATGTAGTGAGTGAGACCTCCCACAAATAATTCACTTCATACTATGGCATTCTTCTACCATTTTTGGTAGATAATAGGTTTCAAATAATTCATGTCTCCACCCATTTTGCATAAAGGAAAATAGAGGAGGTGAACCAACATGAAAAGAAACCACTTACAATAGATATTATTGAAATATATTATTGACTATCTGTTGGAAAACTTATTTTATTTGTATAATAAAAATTCTATAATCTTGACATTATGATTTATAAAAAATATACATTTTTGTACAATTATACTATCCTAAAAAATATTTATATTAAATTACATCTCTATATAAACTTTTCAATAAATATTTAATCTAATAATAAGAAAATACTCCACCTTTTGTGAAATTTTATTAAAATTGTCTTTTCTTTAAAATGCAGTCCAATACTATTACATAAGATAAGTCCTCACCCCTTTCACTAAACAATCATAACATTATATTCTCTAGGATGAAAATGATCACACCAGCGTCCATTCGACTAACCAGGTGTAAACGCCAAAAATACCATAAATTATACTTTATTTCTAGTACAACTTATCAACAATTCTAAGCAGCACATTCAAAGGTTTATGTTCTTCACCTTCCTTTCCGGTCAAGGTCACCTTGTACCCTTTCTTCACTGTTACATCTTCGGTTATTGCTCGGTCGGTAAAAACATAATCAAAGGGAAAATAATAACCCTTGTTTAGTATGTAACTGTGTATTTCATCTGGGTCTGTAATTACCGAGGTAATTAACCATTCGCCTTGACTCAACTTAAATTTCAGCCATGGATTGCAATCATTTCCTCCATTGAAGTCATTTATCATATTTGCTGCAGTTGAAGTATTGATAACAACCACAGCGCATAAGATGATTGCACTCACCACTTCATCAGGGCAAATGGTATCGGTTCTAATTTGGATGACTGAATTGGCGTTAATATTTGCGGCACAAAAGAAGCTCGCATTGAGAGTTGATACCGCTCCATCTGCTGGTCTTGCAATTACTTGAATAAATTCTGACGGCAGCTTCTGCATGAATATTAAAAACAGATGGCTTGTTGATCAACACTAGATTTTCTTCGTTTACTACTGATAACTCCATAAACTACTTAAGATATCAAGATTATGTTTTGCAACAATGGGTAAAACAATGGTGAAAAAAGTTACCCCCTTCGTAAAAGAAAAAGAGAATATAATAGTGGAAAATAAATACCTCCATCTTGAGAATGGAATTCCGAATTGTTTCAGTGTTGCAAAAAAGCACTTGCATTCTTTCCAGTGAACACAATTTTTCAATACCTGCTGTTTTCTGCATCTTCCCGCAGTTGTCGATTGCAATTGTCTTCAGCCTACTGAATCAGGCAAAACTTAACTCGTCAAACAGAAGCTCAGGGCAGTCCCAGATGGTCAAATTTTCAACATTCTTTAGATTCTCAAGATCTACTCTCCTCAAATCTTTACAACCCTTAACTTCAATACTCTTCACTGTCGGAAATGTTATGCTTTTAAGGTAGTTGAGTTCAACAAGTCTTAACTCCTTAATGTTTACATACTTGATAATGTTCAGTTCTACCAGGTTCCCAAGATGAGATAACGTCACACTTTGCAACTTCAGACAGAAAGAAATTGTAATAGTTTTGAGGCGGTTAAGTCGAACAAGACTTATCTCTTCAAGCTCATCACAGTCATTAATTTTCAATTCTACTAGCTCTTGAAGTTCAGATATTCCCGCCACACTCTTCAGAACTGGACAATCAGAAATTCTAATTTTTTCCAGGCATCTGAGTTGAACAAGACTTAACTCCTCTATTTTTGCACACGCACTAATGTTCAATTCTCTGAGCTTCTCAAGATGAGATACAGTCACGCTCTGCATATTCAGAGAACAAAAAATTGTAATATTTTCTAGGCAGCTGTTTTGTATAAGACTTAGCTCTTCAAGCTTTCCACAGACATTAATTTTCAATTCTACTAGCTTTCTAAGATCAGATATTCCTGCCATGCTCTTCAGCTCTGAACAATCGGAAATTTTAATTTTTTCGAGGAAGCTGAGTTGAACAAGACTCAACTCCTGAAGCTTTGGACAGTTTTCAATCTGGATTTCTTTGAGCTTTCTAAGATCAGTTAATTCTGACACCCTCTTTAGATCTGGACAATCAGAAATTCTAATTTTCTCCACGCAGCTGAATTGAAGAAGACTTAACTCTTCAAGCTCCCCAACTCTACTAATGTTCAATTCTACAAGCTTCTTAAGACTATTTATTCCTGTCATACTTTCTGGATGACAAAAATTAGTAATTATAAAATGTTTGAGACGGCGCAGAAGGTGATGAAAATTGTCATTGATGTCATGATGTCATTAATACATTATAAGAACATATTAATATGCAGTGAATAATATAAAGAAGATATACATAATATCACAGCTTACAGATGATTACATCATTGCATGTATAATGAAGATTATACAGATGATATTGAGAACGCAGTTATATGTATATTTATCAATATGATCATAAGGGAAAAGTCAGATATTCTAAAAATCCAGATTAAGGGACAATAAAGAACATACAAATATATATTTATCAAAGATGTTACAGTAGCATACAGATAGATAGCATTCAGATATGTATAGCATATACAGCGTATCAGATATATATTGTTATGCATCTGTTTATGTTAATATATGAACAGCATATCCGATATATAACATAAATGTATCAGATATATAACAGAGTTTTTTTTTCACAGCAGTTAAAACAAACGTATATATTGGTTATCGCATATGACAAACAGCTGTCGATATATAATTATCGAAGACAATAATTGCAGAGCATTATCGACTTCCACACGTAGCACGTGATAAAAGACGGAATCGGCAATACATCGAGTTTAAAACAGAGATATCGAGTTCTAAAAATGGATATTATCGACATATATCTGGGCACGATACATTTGATTCAAAAGTTTCGAAGACTCATTCGCTATCTGTCATTTATACAGGAACTTGAAGGAGGTTTGATAAATTTAGTTATTGACAATTGGTTGCCACCTGTTCATATCGAAGCAGAAGACGTTATTTACAGAGTACGGAAGGCGGCATTGATACTAGCAGCGGTCGATATATTTAAAGTTTCATTGATTATTTTAAAAAGGGAGAATGCAGCGTCAGAGATAATTGAAAACAGAGATTCATTTTGTTTTTATCGAAAGTTCAATTAAAAGCAAATAAAGATTATCAAAAGGTTGAAAATGTTATGCAGCGCTTACCGCATATACACAGCATGCTACGAAGGATGATATTAATATATATCATAAAGAATTAAACAGCAAACATGATATTATGCGATGGTTTTTAAATATAGCAGCGGTCATCGAACACGAGTATTATTTGCAGCAGTCTTTGTATGAAGACTTTCATTTTTTTATTATTATCGAAGGTTTATATCAGAAGGACAATATATATCATTAAGGATATATATTCAAAAGAAAATAGTCATATAAAGATATTAATTATTATTTTTTAAAAAAATAATAATAATAAGATTAACTTTAAAAAGGGAGTTAACAATATTTTAAAAGAGACACCTCTTCATATTAAAAAGACATGATGTTTCATATGTACATAATATATATATTCAATTATTTTTGAGAATGAAAAAATCAAGTCAGCAATGGAATAAAGAAGAAGAAGAGCAGAGATAATTATATATTCTAAATATAAATATTAATAAAGATATATATATTCTCAAAAAGGAAGAACAGCAAAAAGAGCAGAAAAGAGAAGGCTAAAGAGACATATATTCAGATTTTTTGTGGCTGACTTAAAGGAGCGAATTGAATCCATCATCCATTGAAGATAGCAACATCGTCAAGGTGGAAAGAGAATTTATAAAGAGTGAGTTGGTGCTCAGAAACCGGACAGGGAGTTGGTGCTCAGAATCCGGACAGGGAGTTGGTGCTTCCAGTAGGTCGGTGCCTGCGAAGTGTGGGAGTTGGTGCTTCCAGTGAGTTGGTGCTCATAAACATAGGGGTTGGAGCCTCTAGTAGGTTGGTGCCTACAAAACATTGTAAAAGAACAATATTATATATAAAAGGAAATTATTTAGTGGTTTTCTCCCATATTGGGTTTCCACGTAACATTTGTGTTCATGTGCATAATGGTTTGTTTGTGTATTTGAAGTTATCTTTGAATAAAGTTTTAAAAGTTAAAAACTATTAATATACTGATTCACCCCCCCCCCTCTCAGTATATTCGTGTGCTCTTCAATTGGTATCAGAGCGGGTTCCTTCTATATAGCCTAACCACTTGAAGGTAGATCTAAAAGAGCACAAATGGCTGAAAGTTTCCAAAACAAGGCACCAAATTTTGATGGGACAAATTATGCATTTTGGAGTATAAAGATGGAAGCATATTTAAATGCTATTGGATTCGATGTTTGGCAATCAGTACTAGATGGTTATACACCACCAGCAACCCCACCAACAGATGTAGCCGGAAAAAGGAGAAGTGAAAATAATGCCAAAGCAAAACATGCTATTCTATGTAATCTAGCCGACTCGGAATTCACAAAAGTTATGCATTGTAAATCTGCAAAGGAGATATGGGACAAGTTGAAAAATATATATGAAGGGACCGACAATGTAAAGAAGGCCAAACTTCAAACTCACCGAAGCACATTCGAAAGTTTGAAAATGAAGGAAGATGAAAACATAGCCTCATTTCTTTCTCGTGTTGATGAAGTGGTCAATTCAATAAAAGCTCTTGGTGAAGAAGTAGAAGAACAACTTGTGGTTGAAAAGATCTTGAGATCTCTACCCATTAGATTTGATTCTAAAGTATCAGCAATAGAAGAAAGGAAAGATCTAGATAAACTTACTAAAGATGAGTTACATGGAATCCTTACCGCTTATGAAATGAGAATTGGAGACAAGGAACCTAAGAAGGAAATAGCCTTTAAAATTTCTAAAAATAATAAGAACAAGAAACAAATTTCAAGTGATAGTTCAAGCAGTGAAACTGATGAAGCTGAAGCTCATTTCTTAAGAAAATTGAAAAAGGGAAGTGGAAAATATAAAGGGAAGTTTCCTTTCAAATGTTTCAATTGTGGAAAGATAGGACACTATGCCTCAAAATGCCCTCAAAATAATGATGACTCAAGTGAAGATGAAAAACAAGCATACACAAAGAAGAAATGGAAAAGTAACAACAAGTTTAATAAGAAGAAAAGATATCAAAGCAAAAATAAAAAGAGTTTTTATTCAAAAAAGGACAGCTCTTCAGATGAAAGCAGCGAAGAATGCCCAAGTGATGATGAGGATGAGATTCTATTCATGGCTGAAGCAGTCTCCAATGATAGTTATGAAGAAGAGGAAAACGAATCAGGTAATGATGAAGAAGATGTTGATCTCCAAGAAGAACTTCATTATGCATATAAACAAAATGAAAGACTAAAAAGAAAACTTGTAAAACTCAAAGAGGAAGCTACGAAAGCAGTAGAAGAATCAGAACAAACAATTGAAGATTTGAAGAATCAATTAGAAGAAGCTAAACAAGCTGAAACTAATTTAAAACTAAAAATTGAAAAATTAGAAAGAGAGTTGAAGGAATGCACCATTAATAATCTCAAGTTTGAAAAAAGTTCAGAAAAACTAAATGATATCATTGATAGTCAAAGACCTTCTTTTAACAAAACAGGTGTTGGTTTTGAAGAAAATTCAAACACTAATAATACATTCAAAGGCTTCATAAAAGAAGGAAGCAAATCAGTCATAAATGAATCACTAAAAGAAAACAAGCCTAAAGACAATAAAGAAGTTGATAAAACTAGTCATAATTTTCATGGTTATTGCTATTCTTGCAGTTGTTTTGGTCATAAAGCACGAGAATGTAGAATACCTAGACAAAATATGAATGAATGGAAAAGGCCATATTATAGACAGCTTTTTTCTTATAAATTTAGTGGTTATTGCTACTCTTGTAACAAATTTGGTCATAAAGCTCTAAACTGCAGAAGCAAAGTGAAGAATGTTCAAAATTTCAGCATACATAATCCCTTTGCTCCATTGGTAAAATATGATATTTTATGTTCTAAGTGTAACAACTTTGGACATGCTGCCCACAATTGTAGAACTATCTTTCCTACAAATCAAGAAAAGAAAGAAGATCCTCTCAAAAAGAAAGTATGGAAAAAGAAAGAGAAATCACTATTTGTTCAAGTAGCTCTACATGCTCAAAATAAAAGGGATTGGTGGTACGTTGATAGTGGATGCTCTAGACACATGACAGGAGATAAAAGCAAATTCATTTCTTTTGAACCAGCAGATGGAGGATCAGTGAGATTTGGTGACAACTCAAAACGTTATATAAAAGGAAAGGGAACTCTTAGTCTAGACCATGGCAAAACAAAAACAGCTGATGTTTGGTATGTAAAAGGTTTAAAAGAAAACTTACTAAGTGTAAGTCAGCTTTGTGATCAAGGGCATAATGTGACTTTCTATTCTAAAGGTTGTGAAATTAAAAAGGATGGAAAATTAATAGCTAATGCTTGTAGGACAGCAAACAATTTATATGTTTTGCAAGAAATGAATGATGAAAATTGTTTCTTTGCACAAGAAGATGAAAATTGGCTATGGCACAAAAGATTAGGACACTTGAACTTTGATAATATTGTCAAAATCAGTCATAAAGGAGCTGTAAGAGATATACCTAAGATTTCAAAACCTACAAATATCATTTGCAAACAATGCCAACTAGGGAAGCAAACAAGAAACACCTTTAAAAACAAGGAATATTCTACATCAAAACCACTTGAGCTTATTCATTCAGATCTTTGTGGTCCAACTAGGACAAAAAGCCTACAAGGAGAAAAATATTTCATATTATTTATTGATGACTACTCTAGAATGACTTGGGTAGCTTTCCTAAAAGAAAAATCAGAAGCTCTTGACAAATTTAAAGATTTCAAAGAACTAGTTGAAAATGAAATGGATGCTAAAATAAAATGTCTTAGAACGGATAGAGGTGGAGAGTTTACTTCTCATGAATTTGATGAATATTGTGAAAAGAATGGCATAAGAAGACAACTTTCAGCACCTAGAACTCCCCAACAGAATGGAGTTGTAGAGAGAAAGAATAGAACCATGCAAGAAATGGCAAGGGCAATGCTAAATGAATCCAAGATAGCTGATTCCTTTTGGAAGGAGGCAGTACATACAGCAGTTCACATCTTGAACCGGGCACAAGTAAGAATAAATCATGATAAGACACCTTACGAGCTGTGGAAAGGAAGACCAGCATCAGTCAGGTATTTCAGAATTTTTGGAAGTATATGCTATATAAGACGAGATGAAGATGATTTGGGAAAATTTGAAGCTAGAGCAGATGAAGGAATTTTTCTTGGATATTCTTCCAAGAGTAAAGCATATAGATGCTACAACAAGAGACTTCACAAAATTGTTGAAAGTGCAAATGTAAAGATAGATGAAGGAAAATCATTTGAGAAGATAAATAATGAAGTGCCAAGCACTTGTGAAGAAATAGAAGACCCTAAAGATGAAGAGGAAGAAGAATTAGAGCAAGAAGTTTCCAAGACCCCTTCAAGAGCAAAAACACCAGCAAAGACTCCATCAAAATTTGTTCAAAGAAAGCATCCTGAAGACTTGATCCTTGGAGATCCAGATGGAGAAGTCCAAACAAGAAGGAGATTTGTCAATACTAATGAAAGTGCACATATCTGTCTCTTATCCAAAATAGAACCAAAAGACTTCAAAGAAGCAAGTGAAGACAAGTGTTGGGTGAAAGCAATGGAAGAAGAATTAAATCAGATTGAGAAGAATAATACTTGGGAAATAGTTCCTAGACCAAAAGACAAAAACGTCATAGGAACCAAATGGGTGTTTCGAAATAAAATGAATGAAAATGGAGAAGTCACAAGAAACAAAGCTAGGCTAGTTTGTAAAGGCTATGCTCAAGTAGAAGGAGTAGATTTTGAAGAAACATTTGCCCCAGTTGCAAGATTAGAAGCAATCCGGATGTTCTTAGCATTTGCAAGCCATAACGCATTCAAGGTCTACCAAATGGATGTCAAATCAGCCTTCTTAAATGGAGACTTAGAAGAAGAAGTGTATGTTGAATTACCTGAAGGGTTTGCATATTCAAAAAAGGAAGATCTTATATGTAGACTTAGAAAGGCTCTTTATGGGCTAAAATAAGCTCCAAGAGCTTGGTATTCAAGGTTGGACAGGTATCTTCTAGATCAAGGTTTCAAAAGAGGTATGGCTGATAGTAATTTATATATCAAATCTGAAAATAACAAACTTTTGGTAGTAGTGGTATATGTAGATGACATAATATTTGGAGGAGCAAATGACAAAATGTGTAAAGAATTTTCAATGAATATGCAACAAGAATTTGAGATGTCCATGCTTGGTGAATTATCCTTCTTTCTTGGATTACAAATTGAGCAAACAAGTAAAGGAATATTCATTTCTCAAAGCAAGTATATCAAAGAAATATTAAAAGAGTTTGGGATGGAAGATTGTAATCCGGTCAGCACTCCCATGATTACAGGTTGCAAGCTTAGCAAAAATGATGAATCCCCTGATGTAAATCAAACTCAATATAGATCTATGATTGGAAAGTTGTTGTACTTAACAGCCACAAGACCTGACATTCTGCAAGCAGTTGTTGTTGTAGCCAGATTTCAAGCAATGCCAAAAGAATCACATGTTCTAGCAGTCAAGAGAATATTGAAGTACCTGAAGGGCACTACGGATCTTGGTTTATGGTATCCGAGAGGAAAAGATTTTTTACTTACTGCCTATACAGATGCTGATTTAGGAGGCAATATTGATGATAGAAGAAGTACGAGTGGAGGAGCATTCTTTCTTGGTAACAGTCTAGTCTCTTGGTTAAGCAAAAAACAAGGTTCAGTAACACTATCTACCGCGGAAGCTGAGTATGTTGCAGCAGTTGCTAGTTGTACACAAGTGCTTTGGATGAAGCAAACACTAGGAGATATCAAGATTGAATTTGAGAATCCCATTCCCATTTTTTGTGATAATACAAGTGCAATCAGCATTTCAAAAAATCCAGTCATGCATTCCAAAACAAAGCATATTTCAATCAAATACCATTTCTTGAGAGAACAGGTACTTGAGAAACAAGTCAAGTTGGAATACATTAATACGAAGGAGCAGTTAGCGGATATCTTCACGAAACCACTTCCTAAGGAAACCTTTGAATATCTAAGGGAGAAATTGGGAGTACTATCACTCTCATCCATTCATTGAAGATTTCATTACAAGCATGTGTTCAGGGGGAGCTAGTCTCTAGCTTTGGAGACCCTTTGCCATTGATGACAAAGGGGGAGAGATAGAAGACGAAGGGAATAGTGAACTAAGGGGGAGCCTTGCACAAACAAGATCATATATTTCGTTGCCATCAATGACAAAGGGGGAGATTGATGAAAATTGTCATTGATGTCATGATGTCATTAATACATTATAAGAACATATTAATATGCAGTGAATAATATAAAGAAGATATACATAATATCACAGCTTACAGATGATTACATCATTGCATGTATAATGAAGATTATACAGATGATATTGAGAACGCAGTTATATGTATATTTATCAATATGATCATAAGGGAAAAGTCAGATATTCTAAAAATCCAGATTAAGGGACAATAAAGAACATACAAATATATATTTATCAAAGATGTTACAGTAGCATACAGATAGATAGCATTCAGATATGTATAGCATATACAGCGTATCAGATATATATTGTTATGCATCTGTTTATGTTAATATATGAACAGCATATCCGATATATAACATAAATGTATCAGATATATAACAGAGTTTTTTTTCACAGCAGTTAAAACAAACGTATATATTGGTTATCGCATATGACAAACAGCTGTCGATATATAATTATCGAAGACAATAATTGCAGAGCATTATCGACTTCCACACGTAGCACGTGATAAAAGACGGAATCGGCAATACATCGAGTTTAAAACAGAGATATCGAGTTCTAAAAATGGATATTATCGACATATATCTGGGCACGATACATTTGATTCAAAAGTTTCGAAGACTCATTCGCTATCTGTCATTTATACAGGAACTTGAAGGAGGTTTGATAAATTTAGTTATTGACAATTGGTTGCCACCTGTTCATATCGAAGCAGAAGACGTTATTTACAGAGTACGGAAGGCGGCATTGATACTAGCAGCGGTCGATATATTTAAAGTTTCATTGATTATTTTAAAAAGGGAGAATGCAGCGTCAGAGATAATTGAAAACAGAGATTCATTTTGTTTTTATCGAAAGTTCAATTAAAAGCAAATAAAGATTATCAAAAGGTTGAAAATGTTATGCAGCGCTTACCGCATATACACAGCATGCTACGAAGGATGATATTAATATATATCATAAAGAATTAAACAGCAAACATGATATTATGCGATGGTTTTTAAATATAGCAGCGGTCATCGAACACGAGTATTATTTGCAGCAGTCTTTGTATGAAGACTTTCATTTTTTTATTATTATCGAAGGTTTATATCAGAAGGACAATATATATCATTAAGGATATATATTCAAAAGAAAATAGTCATATAAAGATATTAATTATTATTTTTTAAAAAAATAATAATAATAAGATTAACTTTAAAAAGGGAGTTAACAATATTTTAAAAGAGACACCTCTTCATATTAAAAAGACATGATGTTTCATATGTACATAATATATATATTCAATTATTTTTGAGAATGAAAAAATCAAGTCAGCAATGGAATAAAGAAGAAGAAGAGCAGAGATAATTATATATTCTAAATATAAATATTAATAAAGATATATATATTCTCAAAAAGGAAGAACAGCAAAAAGAGCAGAAAAGAGAAGGCTAAAGAGACATATATTCAGATTTTTTGTGGCTGACTTAAAGGAGCGAATTGAATCCATCATCCATTGAAGATAGCAACATCGTCAAGGTGGAAAGAGAATTTATAAAGAGTGAGTTGGTGCTCAGAAACCGGACAGGGAGTTGGTGCTCAGAATCCGGACAGGGAGTTGGTGCTTCCAGTAGGTCGGTGCCTGCGAAGTGTGGGAGTTGGTGCTTCCAGTGAGTTGGTGCTCATAAACATAGGGGTTGGAGCCTCTAGTAGGTTGGTGCCTACAAAACATTGTAAAAGAACAATATTATATATAAAAGGAAATTATTTAGTGGTTTTCTCCCATATTGGGTTTCCACGTAACATTTGTGTTCATGTGCATAATGGTTTGTTTGTGTATTTGAAGTTATCTTTGAATAAAGTTTTAAAAGTTAAAAACTATTAATATACTGATTCACCCCCCCCCCTCTCAGTATATTCGTGTGCTCTTCAGAAGGCCCATGCTTGAGTCCTTCAACTCAGACATGCTGTTGATCCGCAGCTCTTTCAGCGTGAAGGGTGCCTAAAATTCAAAAAATGGATTTTTCTCAAAATTTTGATTTGTAAATAGAAGTCACCAAGTACTATAAAATAATGCATTCAATTACCAAGACGTAACTTTTGAGGATAAAGAAGAAATTACTTGTTCATTATTCTGCAACAATCTTTTCAGACCTCCACCACCGATGCTTAATGATCGCAAAATCTGAAGAGGAATTGAGGGAGGGATGTTTGTGAGTGTGCGACCACAAAGATCCAGCTCAAGCCATAGCAACCTGGCTGACGTCTCAGCCATATTGTCTGATTCCCCTATAAAGTATTTAACATGGCAACCAATGGACGGGTTCCGCAGAGAAATATGCAAACACCTAATTTTAGGTTGGGTGAGAATGTTCTCGAATCCTTTTGCATCCTGCATTAAGGGAAGCCATTGAGATTTATATTTTAATAAAAATTTAAGAGTTTAAATATCGCACTAGAAAGCAGAAATCTAGAGGAAAAAGCATACCAAAGATTTGAGATCTTCAGGACGCCAAAGGCGACGAGGATGACCGAGTTCATCTGCCATTTCTCGTCCCAAGTCCCGCAAGTGGTCGTGCATTCTCAATAGAAACTTCTCTTTTCTATAGTATTCTATTTCTTCAACCAAACATTTATTTTTAAGTCTTCGCAATGCATGTTGAGCGCTCCATCCAGATCCCTCCCACACTCCCTCGCACACTCTGATCGCATATTTGGTCACTTCTCGTATGAAAAAACACGCAACATCCATGAATATTTGTTTCTCTTCGTGGTCCAACGTGTCAATGCTTATTCTTAATCTCTTATGTATGTCTTGAGGCAGCGTCTTTTCAACTTTCTTCAATTCTAACTCCCAAAACTTCTGATCTGTGCCATGAACATGACTACCCAGAACTTGAAGAGATAGAGGTAAGCCGCCACACAAGTTAACGAACAGGTTAACCAGCTCCTCGTATCCACAAGATGGACTAGATAGGCCAAAAGCATGCAAACAAAACAACTCTTTTGCGTCATCTGTATCCATTCCTTTCAAATTATAAGCAACTGTAATTCCTGCGTTTATTAGCACTCCTACATCACGAGTTGTGACGATTACCAGACTATTGCCAGATGCATTTTGCATATCGCTGATCGATAGAGCATCCAACTGTTCCAGGTGATCAATATCATCTACCACAATCAGGAAGCTCGAATCGCCGCTCCTTGCGAAATGATTGCTGAGAGAGCTTGCGCCATCCTCTACGCTTGGGAAATTTCCATCAATTTCTTCATTGAAGAGCTCTCTGTGGAGCTTTATTTGCAAAGAGGGCAGATCTTTTTTCACAGAGGCTTCCCGAACATCAAACAAAAAACAGGACCGACTATAATCTGAACGTTTTCTGTTGAAAAATTCTTTGGCGAGAGTTGTTTTTCCCACCCCACCCATACCAAAAATGGCAACTATCTTAGACTTCTCTTCTCCCTGTTTGTTCATCCTGCACTGATTTTCAAAATCATGTACAAGCTTATCAATGCACTGCTTTTGAAAATCTTCTACAAGCTTATGAAGTCCTACCGGATGTTTGGCAACTTTCAAAGGTCTCTTCTTTTCTACTTCCTTCTGTACTGCTGACACTATGTTCTTGCAATCGCAATCACTGAAACTGCATAAATAGAAACGGAATTCGATGAGAAAAATATGTGACCACTTTGGAAGAAAAAAGCCTATGCTATGTAGAAATATGAAATATGCCGAGGCAATAAAACTATTACCCGTTGAACTCTTCGCCAGCAATAAATGAAACAGACTGGAGCGCTTCCTTCCACTGCTTAAGTTTCTCAATATGCCTCTTCTTCGCTGCATATTTTGTGAACGCTTTAGCATACTCTCCGCTTTCTATATAACGAAGATCTGAAGGCTTCACATCATAAAAAACAGGAATAATCTTAGCTTTGCTCTGCAACATGAGTACCAGCTCGGCCAAACACCACGGGGACTCTGCATAGCCTTTTGAGAAGATAGCTATGTGAACTGCAGCAGAGTGGATGGCTTTCTCAATGGTGGACGGAAACGAATCTCCAAGTTGTTTCTCTTCCGAATCTAGATATCCTCGTATTCTGAAATTCTGAAGGGAGCTGTAAAGCTGAAGAGCTAGAGTATCTTTGACATCGGGGCCTCTGTGGTTAATGAAGACATCATATAATCTTGAAGATTCAGAAACCTTTCTCCTGTCGAGTGGCGGTTCGATTCCAGAGAAAGCTGTACGATCCTCACCTTGCTGGTGGGACACAGAAGAAGATGCCATAGTGAAAGTATGGTGTTCCTCAATTTATTGGGAATGAGAAGAAGACGATGCCATGGATGCAAATTAAGACGGGCAGAAATCTTGAAACAAGAAAGAATAGATTTGAGGAAAGGAAGAGCGAATTGAAGTAGAGCAGATCGTGCATATAAATAGATGGCGTTGATGAAGCTTCGTAGAAACATGTCAGAGAAGATAGATTGCCTTCCTATGAAGCAATGAGGGAATCGGTTAGAGAAATTCACGCGCCGGCCGAAGGAAGTATTCGACGATTTCTAATGTAAAAAGAAGAGCAAGGTGAATTGGGGACGAATATAGAGAGGAAAGAAGGCGTATACGAATTACGTCACAGCAGGTATAACTTGGGGGAGGCGATGAAGAAAAAATTGAAGTAAATGTATAGATAGTATTAAATATAGCAGTAGTGACCATACGCTGATCATGACTTAAGAATAGACAATTTCGCTGAAAATGTCTTCAAAATTTTCCACCTAGACATAGAATCTTCCGTGCTAGAAGTTATACTCTAATTATGTCGAGAGGGTAATTATAGTAACATGTGTGGAGTCCACTACGGTGAGTACTATTAAAAGTTGTTAATTATTGTAATCTTATAGTCAATGACTCTTTAGTTTTGTGTTGAAGGTGAAAGGTTCTCAATAAAATTACTGAAGATCAAGTCTTTTTTTAAAAAAAGTCACAATAGATATCTCAAATAAATATGCTAATTATTTAATAGCTCTTGATTTAACATCTCATAAAAGTAAAAAATAAAATTTAAAGAATTTATTTTATTTATATGTAGTTTTTAATGATTAAAAATAAATTACCTCTTCAACAAAATATAAAATAAATAATGTGACAAAAAAATATTTTAAATTTAAAATGATACTTATTTCAAAATATTTCTTGTTATTTTTACGCCGAAGGCGCATGGGCTGGGTTTACGCCATCGACGGTCGTCTTGCATGCCGTACGTATACAAGACGATTGAACGCATCCCAATCGTCTGCAGGTTTCAAAAAAACATGAATTTGTATAATTTTTAACATGTGAACGTGACTTTCGAGGTAAATATTTTAACTCGTGATCAATGGGGTTACCTATGCAGTTAAGGAGACACGTAAGATTTTATACGACAATTTCTTCGTCGGGGGTGACTGATAATCTGTGAATCCGTGTTACTGAAGAATATGCTCAGGCACGGCTGATTAAAAATGCAAATGCCGGCCAAATTGCCTTTCAATACGACAAAACAAATCAATGAATTCTTGCAAGAGGCCATTCTAAGCAACGCATGTTTTCACAGGTGTGCTCGAAGAAAGCACATTTACGCATCATAAATGCCTATCAATACGCCATTTCTACAACAGACGTACACGTTAAATAAACATTTATTTTCAAAATAAAAGCCAAAAAATACCAAATCTTCCAAGCTTAACTCTCCGATTGCTTCGCGCTCCCAGCGACGACAGCATGCCGCTGGAATACGTGAAATGGCTGTCCTCCACAGACATCTATTCATCTCAGATAGTCGCCATACACAAAAATCCATCATACCAGTGATTCTTTCCAGCCTCCATGTTCAAAGTTCGAATCTCCTCGCCTGAAACCCCTAGGGATATACCTGCAAGTTATATTTATAGGAAAACCATAAAACTCTTGGGAAGCGTTCCATAAAATACAATTTATCAAGAGATAAAGTCGGAGCAAGGGGGGGTCCTCTTCCTTGTTCACATGTACCTTTGCTTCCTCTCATCAATCCACGATTTGAGCACCCCGGGTCCATTCCGTATCAGATGTCTTCAAACAGCATATGCTTCCTGCATATTCTCAATCCAACCGCTAATAATCTCTCATCTTCAACAAAAATATTTTCTCCATCGTTTCGGTTGGGATTCAACGTTGATGAGCTGCTAAATGAAATATAAATGCCGCTCTTTGTTGACCCATACCAAATCTACAATCTTCCTCTAAAGCTGGCTACGAGCATAGACAAGCTACATCCTAAGCTTTAGGTAGCCGCTTAACTGGTTATTTCGGTTCATAGACAGCGATAATTCAAGACCCAACTTTGGCTGTATGTGTCAATTCCGAGGCGCTCCCAATAAATTCAAGAGTCCCCCACTTCCGTCCCTGCTCGTGACTGTACAGTCAATATCACCTCCAAACTCAAAGAATTCCAGGCTACGAAAAACAAGACCAAAAATGTGAAGATCATTGTTCTACCTCTCATCTTTGACACCGCTCTTTTGGTCCCACTTGTTTTCATTGACGCGGAACAGAGTTTGTCACGGGATCTAAAAGTTGATCGTGCGGACACGAGTGTTTTGATTTCATTTACAAGTGGTATTTACATTTTCGAGGGTTCCCAGGACAGGAGCTCAATCTCAGTTTTGAACTCGCCTCCACCTTGTAATGATCCCTGCTGAGCCCTTTTGATAGCTGCCATTTCACCTTCTGGCAACATTGCCTTATATGCCTGCAAAAAATGCAGAAATGGGGCTTTTATCCAGTAAAATTGTAAAAAACATATGCGTATACCTTAAACCTATTTTAAATCATTATCGAACACTAGTCAAAATCCCTTATGGATATTATAACTGTGTATCAACATACCCTTCCATATCCTCCCGAGCCAATTACATTACTTTCAGAGAAAATATTTGTAGCCTCAATTATTTCAGCAAAAGAAAACCATCTCGTGCCTTTCAGTTTAAGGGTGTTTCCATTATCCATGCTACTGGTTCCCCAAGAGGCTACAAAATTAAAATAAAAGTTGAATATGAAACCAATTGACCAAATATATTATACAGTTGGGTGTAATCACAAATAATATTAATCCTCCTTGGCTCAGCAAGTTGAATGATTCTTAAGAGGCTCAATCTGTACCAAAAGCACTTTAGAAATTCCCCAATAGAGGTTAAACATCAATCTGTACTAATTGCAGGATGAACCTGTTAACCATGACTGTTTGTCCTTTATGCATTATTGTCTCCAGCTGGCACTGCTGACTGTCGTAGACTATGCAGATTTGGTATTGATTCCAGCTGGGCCGTGCAGTTAACCGTGGGTTATAATCATGAGTTATCTTGGCATTTTAATTATGGTTTAAGTTGATTTCAGTTGTCAACACTTGGCACTTATCAAGCCACGTGTTCTCTACTGTGGTGGACGTGAAACATATTGCATTTTTGTTTAAGGGTTTTGATTAATTCGATCATTCAACATGAACTATCATTTTGTTTTGCTATTTCCCTTTCTGAGAACACCGCCATGATAGTTTCAGTACTCATTTGATAGCTCTTTGCAACATGCATGGTTTTGGATTTTTTATATGTTACTCTGTAGCGATTAAGGATTTGATTGATACTGGTTTTGCATACAGATGAAAGGTATTGTCATCCTGGTGAAAGTTTATAAGATTTTTGTCTTGTCCTATGCGTTTTGAGCTCACTATTTCGTTGTTGATACATTTTTTCTATTATGGCATTTTTGGCTTACTGTTTGGCATCTCCAAGCACTTACTGGACGTCGTGAATAGGTTCTCATTTGTGGTAGCAGTATGTTTTCGATCATAATGAAAAAGGTATGCTTTCAGCTAAATGTTTCAAGTGGAAAATGAAAAGGTTTTTACTGGTTTTTGTTCTCTGCTTATACAAGGAAGAAATCCAGAGGGTTTTGTGTTGTCATTGTTTAAGATTTCTTTTTCAAATGATATCAAACGGGTTTTAATGTTACCTAAAGATTGTGTGTGGCGACGTGGGTATCTGTTCTATATTTATATAGATGATTCCTTACTGAGTATCTGTAGATAACGGTTCTTTTGCAGTCCTGAGGGTTTTTTATTTTTCATCTGAGAACTTGAATAAAGTACTCCAAATCTGTAGAAGAAATTATGAGGGTTTCTATATGCATTTTGGACTTGAAATTTCTAAAGCATTATTATTTGTTTACCAGTTTTCGGTATACAGTTATTCGGTTTTGTGATTCAGTTGTGGAACATGAAAGTATATATGTGTAAGTTGTATTTAACTGTTATGAAGAACAGTTATGGAAACATATTTTATTTAAAAAAAGGGGATGCATTCTTAAAATGTATACACCCGCTAATATGAACAGTTATGTGAAAACTATTTCTATTAGCGGTTTGTGTATTAGTTACAAGATAGTGTCTGTTTTCGATTGGAACAGAAAAGGATAGTTGTTTTATCAGTTTGAACCGTAACTTATTTTTTGTAAATGAAAATGTATACTTCCACTTATAAAAAGACAAGGAAGATGTACTATTTTCATGTGTGAAAAAAGGAATCATTCTGTGAAGAAATTGAATTGAAGGTTTCTATTATAAACAATTTTATATGTAATGTGTATGTTGTATTAGCACATACAGTTACATACACAAACTGTATGATTTGTAAGTTGTCTCAAAACAGTAAGAAGCTATAAGCTTAGAGAAGCAGTTG
The DNA here is from genome assembly GCA_027943335.1 of Chamaecyparis obtusa. NCBI lineage: Eukaryota > Viridiplantae > Streptophyta > Pinopsida > Cupressales > Cupressaceae > Chamaecyparis > Chamaecyparis obtusa. Next base: position 243,285 of record BSBK01011631.1, read on the forward strand.
AAGCTGCTAGTGTATGAGAGATTTCAGTAATAAAAGTACAGGTTTAGATAGGAGTGATTTTTCTCCCTATGACAAAACTGTAAGGTTTTGAGGGTTTCCCTCTCAGCAAAAATCTAGTGTTATCTTGTGTTCTGTAGTTTACCATTCTGCTTTATTGATTTGCAAAATTCTCATTACTTAGTGAATTTTATTCAAAGTTTATACTGCTCTTGTTAGATTTTGTATAGTCCTGATTCAACCCCCCCCCCTTCTCAGAACTATCACCACTTCCAACATAACCATCTCAACAAAGGAGTGTTTACGGAAGAAGATTAAGAAAAATGATGAAAACTACTGTACCAAAGGGTTTGTGTATTTCTATGGCCTTCTCTGCTCTTTTCTTTTGCCTCGATGCATAAAATCCTATGACAATAATCATGAGAGCCAAAACAACAGCTCCAACTGCTATTCCAACAATTACAACTGAACTTGGACCTTTGCTAGATTTTGTAGACCTTGAAATCAATGCACCAAGCAATTTGGTCACTTATAGTAAACAGTCTCTTCTTATGGTCTGTTATATAATATAAATAGGGCCTAAGAATTTATAAGCTAGCTCAAAATTCAATGGTTTTCATACCGATGATGTATGGAGTTGTCATAAAGAAGAAGGGCCTGAATTCTGTTGGAGGTTTATAAATTTGATTGCTTAGTTTGAAACAATCTGGGAAACCTCTGGCCGAGTAAAGAACGTTGAATCCATTGGGAAAAACTACACTGGCACAATCAGATATTGGGTGCTATAAAAAAAAAAAGCCAACAGAGATAGAGTGTATCATCACCCATGTTGGAAATGAGATCATTCTCCAAGCCTTTGAATCTCTATGTATCTGTAAAATTTGAAAATGAGGGAGCCCTAAATATCATTTCACCCTTATAAGGTTGTTGGCACTTGCATGTCTTGGGATTGTGCACTAGTTCTCCAGAGCAGTTTTTGTTCCCACATTGTGTCGTAACTGTTTCATAGCTTTTATCTTCCACCAAGTTTTGGCATGGCTTAGAGCTTGAAAGACTAGATCCTAAGTTACAAACTGGGTTGCCTACAATCGTGTAAATTTTATGTCCTCATTTAACCTCGCCAACACATTTTCATGCATGCATTTCTTGCACCACATGGGACACAAAAAAAATACACTTGGCAAACTAGTGAATAAAGTAGGAGATCGTACGGAAACTCTAATCAACATCCAATATAGCAGATTATATGGAAACTGCCATGACAATCTTACTAAAGAAAGTGATGGTAAGACTACATGTTCATTTGATTGAATACTTATTCAAGAGAAAGGGATTATAAATGAAGTGGTTGTGGGATCTCCTATAGAGAGGAAAGTGGGTTGACCTTTCATCCAAATTTTATGCTCATGTTATAAATTTGATGAAGGGAGATTGCATAGGATTTTCTTATTTCATGGAAGGTTTTATTGAAGGTTGATTATTCATCTCAAGATTATTTATGAGTTAGCAAGAATTAGGAAATTTGAGGTGGCTACCTTTTATAATTTAGAAATACATGTAGAAATAATAAGATTAAGAGAATTCAATGTTCAAGAGATTGGAAATGCTCAGTTGAAGTGATTCATATCTATATGTAAAAACACACATGCGGGATTAAATAAGGCACACAAACAACACTAAAAACCACACCCATACCAAAACAAGGACAACCAAGGAAACAAAATAAAACTAATGGACGCACATGATCAAGCACACAAGAATCCAAAAAGATGATGGAGGTGGCACTCTTAGGGATAACATATCATTCCATAGAGAACTTATAGATATCTCTTCTCATACTATAGTTAATCTCGATAATGATGAATTTTAAAAAATATTGTGAGAGAAAAAATGTGGTGTAGAGATATAGTTAGATAAAACCAAATAAAATACATATAGATAACAAATACCCCTCTTGGAATGGACTATTCTACTCAGAGGGGAGCATCAACTACTCCAAGGAAGGAAGGGATGTTGTGGCATGCCAAATTACAAGATGTTGCCATGGAATGTCCCTTCCTGATGGGTGACACATGTTTCCACAATATCTGCACAAGGATAGGAGGATCAATGGATTGGCATCAAAACCTAGAACCGTGGAGATATATCTACTCTCAAAGGAAATTTCATCACTGCCAATCAAGACTTGGATCTAAAGAATGACACATGAAGACAAAAGAAAATAAAAATTTGGGTCAACATGAAAGCGGTGACTAAATGACCCCAACACTTTGCATTGTCCCCAAATGTCAAAAATCAAGAGTGCAATAGATAGAAGAAGTAGAAAATATATAGAAGAAGGTGCACGATAGGAAACAACCATTTCCAAGTACCAATAGAGTAAAAGGGTCATCCAGGAGACAATAAAATTGAAACAAAAGCACTTGGGAACACAAGAAAATATGCCCTAATCTAAAGATGTAAAAGTAGGTACTACTCTCATAGGTTGGCCATTAGTAGATCATTTTCCTTCCAATCTTGATCATATGGAGAGGGAGCTCAATATTATAATGGTACAACCACTAAGGAAGCCATGGGCACCCCACTAGCAACTAGAGCCAAGGATGAAATAGATGACAAGTCCTCATCTAGGAGCTCTACCATGGAGAATGAGAGGGATCATGTGAAGATTGTCGTCAATACCAAAATTTATTCCAATGAATCAAATATGCAAGCATCAACACTTACACAAGATCCACGTGGAGGTGACAATAAAGAAGCTTCATTGTCTACCTTTGCAAAAGGGGTAGAGAAAAACTTAGGAGAATCTAGAGCTTACTCCACTATAAGAACTAAAACAGAAAGAGGGCCTGCTGAAGTAGACTTATAAGGCCTAAACTCTGGGATAGGGCCTTGCTCAAACTTACTCTTGATGGATGGAGGTGAATCCCTCCAATCCACTATAGCATCCTTTAGAATATTCAAGAAGCTAGCATGGAGATCATGGGATGAAGTGAGTTATTTATCAACCTCAACACAAATTTGTGGATAAGAGATCATGTTACCTTTCTATCTTGATTTTTTGTAGCCAATCCTATTGGTTTCCCAAGAAGCAATGAGATTGAGTGTAAAATGTCTTCCCCCTAGAATTCCAATGGAAGCCTCAATAAACAAACCCAATAGGAGTTCTCACAAGGGGAGATCCTCAACAGAGTTGGAACCAACGTGCCAAGGTTTGATAAATAACCCCCACTTGATTAAAGAAATATGGACCTCCTTCAAAGGCCCTATTCCTATCTTTCATGTTAGATAAAATCACCATGAAATAGTTATTAGCGGCGAGTAAAATCTCCATATCTCATTCTAGATTCCAAACTTGGTAAGCCCATGTTTCCAGAATAGGTAATGAGAGATGAAGAGCCATAAAATTGCATATAAGGACATGATCACGCTAGTATGAGAAATCATTCAAAACTTTTTCAGGTTGAATCACTGACACATGGTGTTCCTGTGACCTCTATAGATAGCCATGCACCTTTTTTACTCTTAAAGATCATTTAGAAGAGGAAACCTCTTTCCATAATTGAGACTTATCAAAGTGTTCCATAGCACTCACATGCATAGAAGAAAATGGGTCAACCATCTTGATGTCGCCAGAAATTTGAGAAGGAGCAATCCCTTGATTCTCTATGACTAAACACACTTCTACAGAAAACATGAATCCACAACACTAAAATCTCACATACCCTCAATGAAATCCTCTATAAATACCTCCACAAGGAGTGAAAGTCCCAAACTAGGATTTCCTATTTCTAGCAAGCCAATCCCACACCAGCAAGCATCGCCTTAAACTACGGTTTGTAGTTACAAAAACATGGGCTTCCATGTCGAAATCACTCCCCCTGTCAAGAACCAATGCCTTGCCAATGGGGAGAGACCCCCATCTATCTAAGCGCAACCGAGACCACCAAAAATACTCCTTGCGTGCAATAAATAGGCCTAGAACTAGGCTAGGGCATACATGCCCTATCCGTAAAGCAGAGTGCTTTCACCTACCATTCGACTTTGACCTCCCATGCTTTTCTCTTTAATCTTTATGGTATTTAACATTTTTTTATCTTTTGATTTTACAAACATCAATATAATAGGTGTAATGTATAAAATCTAGGTAGTTATTAATTATACATTATAATTTATCATTTATATTTAAAAAAAATATTTTTAATAATTATTATATTGTAACATATAATAAATATAATAGATAAATGTAAATGATATCTTTTATTTTCATAATTTCTTATTTCTCATTTATTTTTAGTAACTATAATAGTATATATGAAACTTTTAATATTATTATTTAATATTTTAAAATTTATAAATATCAATGAAAATAAGTTTTCAATAGATATATGTTCTATAACTATTTAATAATTTTTTAAAATCTTATTATTATTTGTATATTTCATAATTATTAATTTTCTTAATATTTAAGATTTAATAAATTTTGATTTTACATTTAACTTATTTTATTTTTATTTTTATTTTAAATTCAAGTTTTAAATTTAATACAAATATCTATATTTTATTATAAAATTATGAATAATTTAAAAAAATAACTAAAGAAATGTAAAAGAAATTAAATATTTAAATGTAAAAAATATAACTAAAATAAATTATCATATATTTTCTAAAAAAAATAAGAGTATATATTTATAATTATTTTATAACAATTACACTATGTCATACAATATTATCAATCAATTTAATATAAGAATTATTATATAATATAATCAATAAAACATAACAAATGAGGAATGGACTGACACTCTGGTGTTGAAGCGCCTATGGAAAGGAAATTAGCTATGTGGCTGTTCGTGAATGGGAGGATGGTGACTGCTATTGGTTGCCTGCCTCTTTTTTGGTTAAATTTAGTTTATTTGTGTAAGCTCATTACTATGAATTTGGTTTTTAGCCCTGTGTGGCACCCGGTTGGGTTTAAGTTCAACATTTTCAAAACTGTTCCGCAGTTGTGCGATACTCTGCATAGATGGTGGTTTATTTTTTGTTTATTTTTTGTTTTTGATCATGGTAGACTCTTGGGCTTTATTGTTACTGCTGCTTCTATGATGGTTAACTCTTTGTTAATTTCATAGTTAGCCTCTTTGTCCTATACGTCAACACCCTTTCTTGATGCTGCTATTTATCAAAAACAAACTATAATATCAAAATAGTACAATAATAATATATTTAGTCTTATGTTAAGATTTATATTATTTAAAATATATAACATGTAAAAATATATTATAAATATTAACTAGATATTTAAATTAGGTTTAAATATAGATTATAATTTAATATATTAGAAGATATTTAATATTATAAGTAAATTATTTAATCTATTTACAATTTAAACTATATACATAATCTAACAAATGATATATTCTAATAATAGAATATCCTAATATAATTATTATATTATATTTCATATATTAGGTTTCTTTTATTTTATTTTTTGATCGGTAAAAGGCTGAAGCCCTGAAAGTTTTTTATTAATATAAAAGTTATTTTACAATGTGACCCCGCTCACTGCAGGAGCTGGTAGGAAACAACGGGGTTGAGAAAACCTCCAGCCTTGCCCAGGACTGAAGTCCTATACTTATACAAAATTTACATGGGCATACCCATGACTCGACAATTGTCGAGATTTGTAAATATACATAGCTACCATAGGCATACCCATGGCTCGATATCTATCGAGATCTATACATCATTTCGTGAGCTTACCCAAGTCTCAATAAGTTTGAGATATGTTTTTTCTTTTAAAATCATATTTTAGTTGGTATACATTGACTGGTGTTTTGACCAGAATAAGTCCTTTATACAATTAAATATCATTATCTGATCCTCTTCTTGTCGATAACGATTTGTTCATCCGGATATGAAAAATACCTGAAATATAAGACATCTTCCAAAACTAGGGGTTAACCAACATATATATATCGCATCATACCACAAATTTCTTTTTCAATTTTTGAGCTAGTGTTAATAAAGTAAATTTTTGACTTAGAAGGGTTGACATGTTGACCTAAGGCGTTCGCATAAAGACTTAGAATGCTTTTGAAGGCACTCGCTTCCTGTCTACTAGCTAATCCAGGTAAAATCGTATCATCTGCAAACTATTGGTGAGTTATATTCGGAATGTTTTTCGAGGCTTTCAATCCCAAGATTTTCCCTTCTAAATGAAGCTTAGTAATTGATCTCCCCAACACTTCTGCCATAATGACATATAGAAAGGGGGATAATGGATCTCCTTGCCGAATGCCCCTGGATATACTGAAAAAGCCTTCTGGGGTACCATTGACAAGAATAGAAATCCTGGGAGTTGAGATGCAGTTAAAGATAAGATTAATCCATTGTTTAGAAAAACCAAACGCTTCCATACATTTGCACAGGAATCTCCAATCTACTTTATCATATGCTTTTTGAATGTCAATTTTCATTAACATACTAAGTTCCTTTGTTATCTAAATGGTATGGACTATTTCTTGCGCTATAATAATACCATCCAGAATCGATCTATTTGCTACAAAGCCCATCTGCTCTTCCGAGATAATCATTGGAAGGATGGATTTGATTCTATTAGCTAAGCATTTTGATAGGATCTTGTATATGGTATTACAAAGGGAGATAGGTCTGAAATCCCCTGGTTCCAAACACTCATCTTTCTTTGGAATAACAGTAAAGAAGGTATTATCAATTTCACTTAATAAAGATCCTGAATTTCTAGTAGCCTCCACAACTTGCCATACTTCTTCTCCAACGAAATGCCAACATTTTTGGAAGAAGCCGGCTTGGAAATCATCTGGGCCTGGTGCTTTATCCAGATGTAGTTGAAACACTGCTGCTTTGACCTCTTCTATTGAGAGCTTATTATTCATCATTTTGTTGTCAGAATCCATAATCAGCTTAGGAATAGCTTTAAGCATTTCATTTTGGGCATGAAGGTCAGAAGCTTCTGCAGTGTTGAGTAGGGAGTTGTAAAAATTCGTTAGTACATTTGAGATTTGTATAGGATCCTCAGTAATAAGTCCCTCAGCTGACTTAATTTTGGTTATTCTATTGATGCTCCTTTTAAAATTAGTTGTATTATGAAAGAATTTAGTGTTACGATCGCCCTCCTTAATCCAAGATTCCCTGAATTTTTGCTTCCAGAAAATTTCTTCTTTGAGAAGGATATCATTGTATCTAGCCATCAACTCTTTTTCCTTATGGAAACTAAGATCATTCATACCTTGTTCTATTACTATGTTGTTAAGGTCAGAGATTTCTTGTTCTACCTTGATTTTGTCTTCAAATATGTCATTGAAGTGATTCTTATTCCATTCTAACGCTTTGTTTTTAATAATTTTTAATTTAGCTGTTAAGCAGAACATTTTTTATCCTTTGACCAAGGTTTGTTTCCACCAATCCTCAAGAAGGATTATGAATTCTAGATTTTGGAAGCACATAAATTCAAATTTAAATGGATTCCTCAAGGGTTTAGAATTTTCTGTTATGGTAAGCCTGACAGGGAAGTGATCCGATCTTGCTTTAGGAAGTATCTCCGCACTGACTATTTGATTAAAGTTTTCATAATTAGTTCTATTAAAGAATCTATCTAATTTTTCAGCTATGTAGCTAAAGCCCGCTCTTCTATTATTCCACGTATAGATTCCATTAATAGTACTTAACCTTATTAGATGATTAACCTCAGCCCATTTGCCAAAGTCTTTATGAGATTGCGAAATATACTGAGAACCTCCAAATTTTTCTTCTAGATTTAAGATAGCATTGAAATCTCCTCCGATGATGACGGGATGTTCTCATTTTTCAATTAGAAGATTTTGTATTTCCAACCAAACTTTTCTTTTTCCGTCATTAGGGATTGGCCCATATATGTTGATCAGGTTAAATTTTAAATCAGATTTTAGGCTATTAATTGTTAATTTTATCCATCTATCATTAATGAGTGTGAGTTGCGCCATTACTTTACGGGGATCCCATAGAACTGCCAAACCACTAGAGAGGGCTACTGATGGGACATATTCTGACTTCCATATACCTAGTCTTTTACTAAACTTGTTAATTTCATCTTTATTAAGCTTAGTTTCTTGTAACATAATGATTTCGGAGTCAAAGTTTCTTAAGTATCTTTTGATTAATCATTCTTTGTTAGGGGCATTAAGACCCCTAACATTCCAAGTAGTGACTTTCATTGTTCTTTGGGAAGGAACTTCCCCTTCCCCATGTTCAGAATATCCGCTATCTTTTTTTGATTACCTACATTACCATCCAACGTTCTCAACTCAACAACTGACTTCCTACCTCTTTTCTTTTTGAGTTTATTAATATTGGGTGTACTTAAACTACCTCTATTCATGGCTATGCCTAATTCTTTGTTTTCATTAGTGATCCCAAAAAGGCCTTCTATTGCTTCTTTAACCAAAGTTGTTTCTCCATCAAACCTTATTATAGAATTAACCTGGCTGTCTGAGTTTTTTTGCTCATTTAAGGAACAATCTAGGGGTTCATCTCTATCTATGATCTCCTTGCCATAAATTTCCATTATATCTACATCATTTCCTACCAAATCCAGATTTAATGCTTCTAGCTCTAGAGGAATATAAACAGCTAGTTCCTTCCCATTAACACAGGTAGGCACATTTAAGTTTTCCTTATCATTTATATTTTTCTCTTTTGCATTATGCCTGTTTATTGCTTCTTGACTGATTTTATTATCTGATTGGTCTGAATTTTTGTCAGGGTTATCCAAAAGTGCAATTTTTGAAGCTTCCTTTTCTGGGGAAGAGGGAAGGAGATGTTCATTCGGACTATTATTTTGTTCCTTATTTTCTTCTAGGATGCATTCCTGAATTTGTTTAATTAGTATTTCCTTTTGGAGTTTTAGTTCATCGAAGTCACAAGTTTTGTTAAAAAACATGTGCATAAGTTCGTCCATTAGTGATTTTCCTAAGTAATTAATAATTTGATTCACCTCCTCTTCTGTTCTGTTTACCTGCTCAATTAATTTTACCGCATCAGCACATTCCGGCTTCAAAAGCAAATTAGTTGGTAGTTCAGTCCTATTACCTTCATCTTGAAAATAGATTTTATTATTACTTGTTCCAAGTTCTATTTGTTCTGATTTACTCTCCCTATTGAAATTTTCATATGGTTCTTACCTTATAATGTTAACTAGGTTATTATTTATTGTAAGCAATGCTTCAGATATTTGGGGGTTTGTTAGATTAACCATAGGTAAATTAATTGGGTGTTGATAGGGTATTGATTTGTCTGTATTATTAATTTTACAGCCATAGTCCAAACTTTTGTGTTTATCATTCTCAGTTATATTTTCCATGTTCAAGCTCAATATTTTCATGGTTTCTATCTTCCTTAAAGAAGTATGAGCGTTGGATGAGTCCTGAGGAGTGTCATTTATAACCGGAGTGTTGATTTTATAGAAATTGGGAGGAGGAATCTCAAAATACTCCTCTTCGTTATTTAGGTTTTCAAAATCCCCTTTGTTATTTAAGAAGTTTACTTTTATTCTATTATCTGTGCCATGGTGAAAATCTAAGCAATTTCTAAGAGTAAGTGAGAAAGGATTTCCTCCTTTCTCATAATCTTCTATGTAGTTATCTAAGATCTGGGGATTTATAATTATGGAATTAGAGTTAAAACACAGCTGAAGGGGAGGAATGTAATTATCATGATAATTTAAATTAATTATGATAATCACATCTGTATTGTTATGTTTAGTTTTACCTATCCTTTTAAAAATTCTGATTCTATTTCCTATTATTATTTATTATTATTATTTTAAATTAATACTTTTATTAATATTTAAAATTTTATATATGTTGATTTTGTATTTATTTTTTTTAATTTTTTTTTTATTTTAGTGTTATTATGTCAAAGGCATTCCTTTTTTAAATTCATTTTATTTATTGTATGGATGGTTGTCAAAAAAATGTAGTGTTCAATTTTGACTATTTTATTTGTCATTTTTACCTCTAATTAGAGTTTCCATTTGAACCCTTTCCAAGGTGATCTTTACATGCTATATGTATCCCTTGAATCTGGAGGGGCTTCTCTTTTGGTGGAAATTAAACCACAAATTTAATATCATAAATATTATACAAGGTAATGTACATGCACTTTGCACTCTTTGGAATGCATTCCTAAATATGTGGACTTAAGCACTTATGTTGGACAAAGTTTATCATTTAGAAAGGAAAATAATCTCAAAGTTTTATTAAAAAATCTATAAAATATTTACATTATTAGTGAGGATAACATATGTTTTAAAATAAAAGAAAATTATAATATTTAATTAAAAATATATTGAGGAAATTATGCTTAATTTTCTAATTGAACTATCAAAATAATTTAATAAATATTTTAGGTTATATATGTTTGAAAATAAAATAAAATAATTATATCTAATTAGAAATCTAATATTAAAGACATGTTAGCAAATTTATCGACTCTTTAAATATCAAGATAAATATTATTGAAAAGTAATTTATTTATTTATTATATTGGATTAATTTGTTCAGCTACAAATTTGACTTTTTCGTTCCAAATTTGAATCACACACATAGATTTGAGTGTAATTTTGTTCAAAATTTGGAACTTGTGCCTTAATATTTGCATCTAAGGATATGTTAGGAAGCAATAGGTACCAAAGTCAACTTCATTTTCCAATCTTCACACAACTATAATTCAAATGTGATCTATAACAATTACACAAAATAGAAAAATTTATAAATTAATAACATAGACAACATAATACAATACACTAGTTTTTTAACAGAAAACCCTCTCGAGAGAAAACCTTTATGCTCGTAAAATTGCTCGTAAAATTATTGAAATCAAATAAGAGAATATAATACAACTCTTCAAACACTCAAGTTGTGGTTTCCAATGTCATGTGCTTAAACCCATTAGATCTATTCAATGATGTTGATCAAGTTTGAACACACTCGTCCAAGAACATGAACATCAAACACTCATCACATTCCTTATGATTGCATATGCTAATGGAGAAGCTCCTTTCTAATACTTTAGTGACATGCGAATGAGTTGATGGATTCGATTGGATTAAGTTTATTATTTTATATTATTCCCTAGCATCAAATTTTAAATATTTTATGTTTGATAGAGTAGGTTATAACTAATTTGTATGAATGATTATGTCCATAAATAAAATTGAATTTGGAAAAGAGGATTCAATATTAGAAACATAACATAAGCCTAATTATCCTTTTAATTAATAGGCTATTAGTTTGATTTTTTGCACAAACATTCCAAATAGCCTACCAAATAACCTTATGTACTACAAAATATAAGAAAAAAAAAATAGACTACAATGTTTCCTAATTGACCTTTTATACCTTGTTGAAGTACCTACACAAAATTGAGATTGCTAATAATAATAAGGAGAACCACTACACCTGCACTAGTCTGGGCCACGTGGTTCCTGCTCCTAAAGTTGAGCCTTCTGTAGCCTTCAAATCTGGATCCATCCCATATCATAGCAGGCAACATTAACTCTGACATCGAAATGCCCTGCATTCTCTTGCTTCACTAAAGGAAGATTTTCTCGTGACATTGTACACCCGATTATAGAAGTCAATAAGACACCACCAAACTTCTCCTTCGTTAATCTTTGAACATATTTCGATCTCAAATCTTCATATCCTAAATGAAAAACAGATTAATTTGATTGTTGATTGGCAATAAAAAAATGTTTTAATCATTGATCAAAGACGGAACCCTCCGATATAGTTCCGTGGGGGGATAATTAACAATGAGGATCTCAGAAATTTCCACAAACATTATAATTAACCGAGGCGGTGGATGAAGATTATTATCCACGATGGCGGTGGAGGCAGACATGAGCAACTGTGCGAATCCAGGACGCAACTCTGTGCCTGCGGGAAGAACAGAGGACTCCTACTCACTTGCAAAACGAGACATTTCTGCTCCAAGAGGTGACCGAGTTGAGAGGATTCTACGTAATTGCAGATTTAAAAGCCAGTAGAGCCGTCTCCTCGGAAGAATTTGATGTATGGACATGTGAACAACGGGATGCCTGAGTTTTGTTTCGATTGAGAAGCAGAAGAAGATTGAAGAAACGTTAACGGATAATTGCACCCATTCTTTAATTAGAAACAAGTGCATTTGGAATTGTAGAATTAGCGGATCACTTAAAACCAAATTACAAATTTGTTGTTGCACCGTAGACATGGTTTCAGTTACTCTGTCTCTGTAGGTTCAAGGTGTGAATCTGGAAATACACAAGACCTCTTTTGTTTTAGTCCAAACGGTTACAGGCAGCACAGTTGGGCATGGGTATGGTTAGGTGGCCATGACAACTCATTCAGTGTGGGAGCTCAGGCGAGTTCTTCCTATTAGAAGACATGAATGTGGTCCCAAACACAGAACTGCGTCGGACTTATGCACTCTATGAGGAAAAGCGGAAAGTGGGAATCCCGAGTACGTATTTTTTATTTTTTTTATAATAGACTATTTCTATTAGATTATTAGATTATAATTAATCCCAAACACTTGTACTTTCATTCAGAGACATGGTTAATTGTGAGTACGCACGCAAGCACATGATGTGTCCGTACTTGTGCGGAAGGGTGGAGACGAAAGATCGTGCTCGGCTTGTTTGGACGCGTCAATACTTTAAAATTTATTTCATTTGTGGAAGTGACGCTAGAAGAAAACGCTGGAAGTCTTCTTTCTATGGTGTTGTCGTGGCACGCGACTTTGAAATCCTTTCCATTGATTTTCTTGGTAGTTTCCCGGAAGGATCGCGTTCGCCTCCAACGTGGACAATTTTTATATAATCCCCTCTGTTTATGCTTGATCCAAACTCACTCTGCCCCTGCCCTGAATCAGCAATCCTATTCTTCACTCGTATTCAGCATTAACAATGGAATCGTCGTCCTCGCGTAGAAATGAGGAACATAATGCTTTCTGTGGAATTGAACCTCCAGGTAAAAGGAGGAAAGTAGACGAATCCTCAAAATTGTTTGATGTGTGCATCAACCACAGAGGCCCTGATGTCAAACAAACTGTGGCCTTTCAGCTTTACAGTTCTCTTACTGAGTTGGGAATACATGCATTTCTTGACTCGGAAGAGAAAGAGCTGGGTAATTCATTTCCTTCGACCATTGAGAGTGCCATCCACTCTGCTTCGGCTCATATCGTTATCTTCTACGCTGGATATGCAGAGTCTCCATGGTGTTTGGCTGAACTGGCTCTCATGTTGCAGAGCAGAGCTAAGATCATTCCAGTGTTCTACGGAGTGGAACCTTCTGCTCTTCGCTACATAGAAAGCGGAGAGTATGCTATAGCGTTTAGAAGATATGAGGAGAAAGGGAGATATATGGAGAAGCTTAAGGAGTGGAAGGAAGCCCTCCACTCTGTTTCATTTCTTACAGGACGCGAAATAAACAGCAATTTCAGGTAACATCTCTGGGTTTCCATTGTGCTTGGTCATTGTACATTCAAATTTAGTCAGTCATTTTTTCTCTTTATTGAAATACCCCTTTCTTTTGTGAAGTGTCAATGACTGCGAAAATATAGTGTCCGCTGTCCGCAAAGAAGTTAAAAGGAAAGAAACTCTACATGTTGCCAAATACCTAGTGGGTCTGGACAGGGTTGTAAAAGATTTTGAAAAGCGTTGTCTTGATCAAATTGTTGAAGATTTTGAAAGTCAGTGCCAAATGAATGAGGGCGGCAAAGAGAAGGTTCAGATCGTCAGCATTTTTGGAATGGGTGGAGTCGGCCAAACAACTCTGGCCAAAGAGTTGTTCAACAGAAAGCAGTCAGAATATGATCAGGCCTATTTTCTGTTCGATGTGAGGGAAGCCTATGCCAACAAGTTTACTGATTTACAAAAGAGACTCCTCAAAGATCTCTACCAGCAAGATAATATCGACTTTCATTGTATAGAGGAAGGAACAAGTCATATTGGGCGCTGCATAAAAAAGAGCCAACAGTTGAGTTTCCTAATTGTTGTAGACAATATTGATCACCTGGAACAGTTAGATGGCCTCTTGATTAGGGATATGCTGAATAAATCTGGCAATACTTTGGTAATTGTTACAACTCGTGATGCAGGAGTCCTAATAAACGCAGGAATTACGGTTGGTTACAATCTAAAAGGAATGGATAAGTATGAGGCCAAAGAGCTGTTTTGTTGGCATGCTTTTAGCCAATCTTATCCTTCGATTGAATACGAGAAGCTGGTCGACCTCTTTGTTGAGCTGTGTGGCGGCTTAGCGTTGTCTCTTCAAGTTCTGGGCAGGCACGTTCATGGCGAAAATCAGAAGTTTTGGGAGTTAGAATTGGAAAAAGTTAAAAAGACGCTGCCTCGAGACATACAAAAGAGACTAAGAATAAGCATTGATACGTTGGACAGTGAAGAAAAACAAGTATTCATGGATGTTGCATGTTTTTTCATAGGAGAATTGACGAAAGATGCCATCAAAGTGTGGAAGGCATCGGGATGGAGCGCTCAGCATGCACTACAAAGATTCAAGGACAAATGTCTGGTTGAAGAATATAAATTCATGGAAGAACTCCATAATTTTCCATAGGAATATACTAGAGAAGAATTTTTTGTATTGAGAATGCATGACCATTTGCAAGACTTGGGATGAGAAATGGCAGATGAACAGAATCATCCTCATCGCCTGTGGCGTACTCAGCATTGTAAAGCATTGGTATGGTTTTCCTCTAGATTTCTGCTTCTGAGTGTGATGTTCGAAATGTTTAAAATTTTACTACATTACGAATCTCAACTGTTTCTGTGAATGCAGATATCAAAGGGAAACGAAAGCATATTCACCCAAACCAGAGGTTGAGGTCTGCATACTTGTATGTATTTGTCTGAGTTTTTCCATGTTAAATACTTTCTAGGGGAATCAGATAATATTGCTGAGGCATCAACCGCTTTACTATGGCTCGAGGTTAGTTTCCAAGAGAAAATAGTCACAAGCCTCCCTCCATGGATTCCTCTGCAAAATTTGCAAACTTTGAAAATCACTGGTGGAGGTCTTGTTGGTGTCCAAAATGAAGCTTATGCTCTAATAGGCTGCCAGTATACCCTCAGATTGATTTTATGGGTGGTTAGCTCCAAAATGTAATGAGGTCTTAGCATAACTGGACCAACTCTAGGGACAAGACTACCCTCTTCTGCTTCTAGCTCTGCAAAACCAAGGCAGGTGCACCTAACCTAGTATAAAATACACTTCATACACCAAGAACTAGGTTTGAATAACAGATAAATGGATAGCAAGAAAGTACTGAATGTTAACCACACACTCATTGACTCTCCATTGCTATGGGGTAGAACCACATACAACCCAATGCTGAAAATTTAAGGAATGGTTCTTAATTTATGTTTTTGAATCATAACAACCACAATCAGGATATTTCAGCAAGGAAATACTTATCTAGGCCAGTGCCTCATCCATTGGGCAAGGTTTCTTGGACAGAATACACACACACACACACACCAGAATATCTGAGATTCAAAGCCATAAACACATTTACTATCTCCTTTACTACTTACAGAGTATCCTTACATAGACAAAAGATAAATCTATGTCCCATCTAGAGCATCATTTCATCTAATCCTGGATTAGAATTCAAGAATGAGGGCACATACATAAACTGGTTATGCAATGAACTGGAAAGCTCAAAATTTATCTAAGTTGACACAAAAGAGAGACAAGAATCAGGTGCCTGCATTAAGTGTGAAGAATCCTCAAGTGCATACAATCCATCCAAGGGAACCTTGCTTGCAAACTCCGCTTAGACGTGCAATTTTCTTTCTGTTGTCAAAGTACACCTAAATAGATCATTACAATTCAAACAAGCAGAAGACTCACAACCAGAAAAGCTTGAAAATCTAACTCCCAATAACCTCAAATGACCATAGAAATCCCTTTATACCAAGGTTACAATGCAAGCATACGATCATTTCATATTCAAAATTTCAAAATCACCTAACCCCGCCGAGGAATAAACACAGACATGACAGGGGTCAAGTCACAGCAATTGACAATCCATTCTTCCCACTCTGGCCGCTCAGGAATTGAATTTTGGTACCTCCTGCCACAAAAAAATACTCAACAAGTTCAAACGGTCACCATGCATTTCGTGGGTCTGTGCTTTTTAACCATTTGCCCTCAGTCACGTAATTGCGCAGTCACAACTTTCATTGCCACAGGAATCCGGGCTCCAATTTTATGCTTGGTCGCATGATCGCATAACCCAGAAATGGGCTATGCGAACATGCGACACGCCATTTCCCCCTGCCTTCCTCATAACCACCGACGCCAGACCGTTGCCACAAAAAGTTTTGTCACATTTTCGCAAGCCGGAAAACTGACTCACGCGAACATGTGACAAGCCGCAAACATGCAACCTACCGACTGTCATGTTACCGCCGAGATACCCCCACCAGGGCCCGCGTTCAAACCTTAACATCCCACCAGCACGAACCAACCGGAGATCGCCACGACCTCACCTGCCAATGGGATCACAAAACAACTGCAAATGGGCCCCAGCACATGTGGCACCCTATCGCATGATCGCATAGCCCGAAAATGAGCTATGCGAACATGCGACAGCCCGCGAACCTTAACGACCACCACAACCGCCACCGCATGGAGTCAACAGTAAGGGGTTTGTCACATGATCGCAAGCCGCGGAAATGGCCCTTGTGATCATGCGACAAGGCCATTAGACCACTACATCACCACCCGCCAGCCAATAAAATTCATGCACATCAGCATTGCGTGGCATCTTGGACCCACCGCACAAAATGCATACCTCCACAACAAAAGCCAATGGGCCCACCTGACAAGCCTCATCACCACCTGCTACCGGGTCCACACCCCTTTCCGCTCAAGGGCCCCAAGGACACATGGCAAGCGGTTGGATGATCGCATAGCCAAAAATTGGGCTATGCGGTCATGCCACAGCCAATCACAGGCTGCCACATCATCATCTCTGGGACCACTGCCAAAGAAGCCTTACCCTTTCAGAGGATCGGACGATTGTCGTAAAAGCGCATAGCCTTGACAAATCCTTCACGCTTTAATGACAATCGTTGATACTCTGACACATTAGGACCCTCTGCCCAATCTGGAAACCAGGTCCCACCATTGATCGCACTTGCGCACTTAAGACTGAGTAGACCACCGGGCAGCTGAACAAAACTGGGACCCATACGGCTAGGTGGCAAGTGATCGCATGATCGCATGTTAGAAAAGTCTGACATGCGGTCATGTGACAGCCAATCAGGAAGAGCCTGGACCCACCATCCAGTCGGACTTATGCAGTTAAGACTGAGGTTGAAAACACACAAAGTTTTCGGTACCAAAAGACAAGTGCACAAAGCTGGAAGGCAAAGGTTGAAAACTATGAGGGCTATCGGCAAAAGATCGAAAACACACAAGAATATCGACAGACCGAAAGATAGCAGCGAAGCCAAAAACAACACGGGTCTCCGAAAACACTGTGGGTTTTTGACACTGTGGCAGATTTTAAAAACATTTCCTGGAGAGTTTGAAACTAGAATAACTTTCTGGGCTTTTTGAATTAGGAGATGCGACCTGGATTGAAGCAAGGCGACAACACTGAAGAGCACGGGGCAGGACACTTAACAAAAACATTGCATGGAATAGGCCAATTTCACAAGATTTTGCAATGACTGGAAAATGGACTAACAGTGGCTCTAGTTAGGGACATGTATCTCCTGCAGATACAATGAGAAAACATAATCTACTAGAAGAGCAGACCACAAAATTTCAGACCAAAAATAACCCTAAGAGACCTAGGGAAGAATCATAACTACTGCTCATGGAAAAAGATACTTCAAGAGAAGTAAAACTTTAGGAATTGTCCATGAACAACCAATTTCAAAGTGCCACTAGTTAGATCCTTCAAAATATATGAATCAACTCCCCATTTACTTTCAATGAGATAAGGACCCAACCAAATAGGATCAAACTTACCATGCCGTCCCTTATCCTCTAATCTGGCATTCCACATTAGAACAAGATCACCAGCCCCAAAACTCCTTTGAGTGGCCCTTTTAACAAATAAGCTCTTACACTGTGTCTAAAGTGTTTCATTTCTTTCATTTGCATCTCTTCTTACCTCCTCCAACTGGATTAACTCATCCATCCTTAGTCTCATTTCATCATCTAAGTCTTCATCATATGCCTGGATGAATTTATACATTTGCAATAGATTGTTCTAAGGTAACCTAGCTCCAATCCCATAGACTAGATCAAATGGGGCACAACCTATGGCCTTCTTGATGGTCACTCTATCAGCCCACAATGCCCACCATAACTTTGAGTTCCGGGCTTTCTTATTTCTGTCCAACACCCTCTTGAGAATCATAATAAGGCTTTTATTACTGGATTCAGCCTGGCCATTTCCTTGTGGATGATATGGGGAAGAAAATGAAATGTGTATCCCATAATTCTTACAAAAATCATCAAACTCCTGAGATCTAAAACACATCGCATTGTCTACCACTATTTTTTTTGGACATCCAAACCTAGTGAGAATATTCTGCATCATGAAATCAATAACAACTTTACTAGTGGCCCTCCTAGTGGGAATAGCTTCAACCCATTTAGTGAAATATACTGTTGCCACTAATATGTAGGAATGCGCACCACTAGACTTGTTTGAAATCTCACCTATGAAATCAATACCCCACTGCTGGAAAGGGGCCTGAACTGAGACTAGTTTGAGTGGTAAATTTCTACCAAATTTCAACTTACCTGCAAACCTGTGGCATGCATCACACTTCCTTACAAACTGATGTGTGTCTTTAAAAACTGTAGGCCACCAAAATCCAGATCTAAGGATCTTGTGGGCTGTGGTCTTTGCCATATAGTGTCCTCCACATACACCTTGATGCATTGATTCTAACAAAGACTTAGACCTTTCCTGGTCTACACATTTTAGCAATACACCTTCATTGCTTTTCCACCATAACTCACCATGTATAATGGCATATCTCACAGATTGTAGCCTGATAGTCCTTTTCTTATTTTCACTCATGTCAGGGGGAAGAAACAATTTTTGCAAGTAATTGATGACATCCCTATACCAATCACAATAGTCCAAATCACAAACATATGGCCTTTCTTCCTCCTCTAACATGTTCACATGGTTTGCAACCAAATTACTCTGTGCCATCAACTTTGCAAGACCAAGGCCTCTTACCAATTTTGTAATCTGAATATCTATATTGAATTCTTGGATCCTATTGATCCATCTACATCTCTTACCTGAGACCTCTTGTTGCACTAGAATATCCTTGACAGCAGCATTAGGAACATAAGCAACCACCCTAGCTCCCGCAAGATAACACCTAAAAGCCTTGACTACTTTGACTAGGGCATAAGCCTGCTTCTCAACTATATCATACTTTAGTTCTCCTGCATGTAAGGATTTGCTGAAAAAGGATATGGGTTGTTCATATCCATCTTAGTTCGTTTGCAATAAAACTGCTGCAACCGTATGATAAGAAGCAAAAGAGAAAATTTGCATGGGTTTACCATAATCAGTGGTCCTTAAAATAGGGGCATCCTTGATGGCCTGTTCGATATTCTTGAAATACTCATTTGCTTCTTCATTCCTTTCTACTTTTGTATTTTTCTTCAACATTCCAGAGATGGGAATACAAATTTCTGCAAAGTTAGTAACAAACCTTCTTAGAAAATTTACTTGCCCAAAGAAAGACTGTACTCCTTTAACATTCCTTGGTGGTGAAATCTTGTCTATTCCCATAACCCTTTCGGGATCAATTCTCACTCCATCCTTGGAAACAACATGTCCTAAGAGCTTGCCTTCCACCACACCAAAAAAACATTTCTTTGGATTCAAAGAAATTCTGTATTCCAGAGCTGTAATAAAAATCTTTTCAAGATGCTCACAGTGCTGATCCTCCTCTGAATATGCCGTGAGATCATCTTGATATACCACTAAAAACTTATTTATGAAATCAGCAAAGGCCACATCCATAGCTCTCTAGAAGGTAGCTCCGGCATTTGTCAGACCAAATGGCATTCTGACATAAACATATGTTCCCCAAGGAGTAGTGAATGCAGTCTTGAATTGTTCCGACTCCTTGACCATGACCTGATTATATCCAGAGAAACCATCCATCATTGACATCAACTCCGATCCAGTGACTCTTTGCAGCATGTTTTCCATATTAGGGAGACCATAATTGTCTTTCAAAGAATTAACATTCAGATTTCTAAAATCAACACACAGCCTAATTGCACCATTCTTTTTCCTGACTGGAACCAAATTTGACATCCAAGTAGAATGTCTGACAGGCTTGATAATGCCAGCATCCATCATCTTTTTAAGTTCATCTTACATTTTTGGTGCCAAAGTAGGGTTCACAAGCCTTAATTTCTGCCTAAAAGGTTTAGTTCCTTCCTTTAATGGTATCTCATGTTGAAAGAGATCTTCTCTATATGCCTTCAAATCTTCATAAGACCATGCAAAGACATGTCTGAATTTTTTGAGAAGATCAATCAGATTTCTTCTAGTTCTTTGAGATAAACATTTACCTATGTAAATGTTCTTTGGTTCTTGGCTTGTCCCTAGATTCACCTCCTCCAAATCACTTACCCTGTCAACAATTCTGGCAACACAAGCCCTCTCTTTATTTTCAAATGCTCTCTCAAGAGAAAGCAATCCGCTTGGGATCCTATTTGACTTTAGTTGCAAAACTTCCTTCCCAAGGACATTCTCTTTTCCATCTTTGTTGTCTACATAGGTGCTGAAATCCATTTCCTGACCATCAAAGTGAGACTCACACTGCAAGAACCTCAAAATATCCTAATCATCAGAAAATACTTGCCAATTCTCAACATTATCTGGGATAGAAGGCCCGGAGTTACACTCAATTCTGGATATTCCTGCAAAGATAACATCCTCTGGCCTTAAGGCTATGTTTGCTAGTAAATTTGCCATCCTGTTTTGGCTTCTATCCACCCAATCAATTCCAAAAGCACTGAAACATTCAATTTCATCCCATACAGCATTCCTATATAGTTTCAACCTTTGGTTTTTCGATGCATACTTTGATCTAATCTGAGATATTACTAACTTAGAATCACCAATTACCCTAAAATGTTTGATCCCATGTTTTGATGCTTATTTCAAACCAATCAATAGGGCCTCATATTTAGCAACATTGTTTTTGCAAGAAAATAGGAGAGTGAAAGAAAACTTAAAAGTCTTACCACTTGGGGATATTAATAACACTCCTGCTCCAGCAAGTTCCTTAGAATTTGCTCCATCAAAATATAATGTCCATAAGACATTACCCTCTGCCATGTTACTCTCATCATCAGCCAAAAGGATAGGCCTGACCTCCTCCTACATATCATTCCTTTGGACTTGGAATGAGCCAATGTCAGTGTCAACAAAACAATTCATTCTATCCTTTTCATTTTCCTCAATCATATGTGGGGTCTTGGCTTCCCTTGACACCTTCACACTCTCTCCCTCAATGTCAAAAGTGGCAAAGGACAAGTCACATTGAATACTTCCTCCCATGGAGGCACTCCACTTTCTAGATAACAACATTCCATATTGAGGAGGAATGTCAACTACAAGAACACTCATAGTCAACTGTTTGTTAGGAAATGCAGCTAATTTATAAGGCAAAGCCTTGATGGTACCAATAACTGGCACTTCTCTTGAGTCCATAGCTTGGCATCTTCTGTGAGGTGTATCAACCTTTAGTCCTAATGATTTCATGATCTCTGTAGGCATGACAGTGTTTGATGCCCCATAATCGATCATCCAATTCTTCAATATTTTACCATTTATAACAAGAGACGAGAAGAAAGGATCAACTGTCCCTACTGCATTGTTTACAATATTTGTATCCAAGAAGATTTGAGGGATCTCAGAAACAATTTCTTCACTCTTACTGTCGGGTGTGTTTTCCAGGGAAGCCACATGTTTGTCATTTCTACTCACTTCTTGGATTTCTGCAGAAGAAACACCATTTACCCAATTCAAGGCCTTGACCTTGTGTTCTTCTATTCTCATCATTTCCAACAGTGGAACCTTGACAGTGATCTGTGAAAGCAATTTGGACATATCAATTGGAACATACTTTTGGTTATTCATGTCTTCCTCAAAAATAGTGACAACCTTATCCTGTGTCAGATCAGACTTGTTCTTGAGAGAACATTCTTCTCCATTTTGAGAAACAGGGACCACAATATCTGATGTTTTTACTTTATTCCTAGGTGCTGCAACAAGCATAATTTTCCTTTTTACCTTCACTTGGTTAGTATCATCGGCACCCTTTCCCTTTTTGCCATTCTGTTGTGTACCATTTTCTGTCCTCTTGATGAACATACTACCTGGCTTACCAGTTGCATTTCCAACTGTCCTATTTCTCAAGTTATAATTGCTTCTAGCTTGAGTGACCATGTCTACAGTGATTTGAGCAATTTCTTCATTCGATGGTCTTCTTAAAGAAACTTGCTCCTCACCCCTCACTGTAGCACATCCAACATCATCAAACTCTTCTTCATCATCAGTAGAGTCAGCTTCATCTCACGCATGTGAAGAAGTCATCCCACATCCTTCCTTATCATACTGCTCCTCACCTTCTTGATTATCAGGTAAATTCAAAGCAATGACATAGTGCTCTGGACTATGAGGAGATTGACAAATGACACACCATGGAACCTCATCGGCTAAATTCACTGAATTTCTCTACAAAGGATCAGGGATCGTTCCATCAGGTCTTTCCTGCTTGGTTGGGAGAAAGGGCCTGCCATCTTTCAACTGAGTGTTGTAAGGGTAATTTTGTATTCTTGGCTGTCTACTAAAATTGTTTGGAGCTGACCTCTCCATAGTCACAGCCCTGTTGTTTCCCTTTTCTCTAGGCTTTAAACCTTCCAAAGCCTTTAAAATTTGTTTTAGATTGCTATCCTCTTTGGGTTTAGAGTCAGCAGACCTTCCCATTTCTTTCTTACTCTACATTTGAGGCCTGCAATCATCTCTTCTTCCTATCTTTCTTGATATTATTCTATTTTTCTCTATGTTGATGGCCAATTTGTAAGCTTCCCCAAGATTTCTAGGGTTCTTGTCCCTCAAGAGGTAACCCATTTTTGCATCAAAGGCATTCAAGCATGTCACAAGACATACCCTGTCATCTAGTCTGATAACCTGCAAGAGTCTATGCATAGCCTTTTGGAATCTTATATTAAATTCCAGGACCTCTTCATTCTGATTCTTCTTTATGTTATTGAATTCATTTAAGATAAAACCCTCATTAGTCTTATCTCCATAGTGCTCCTTGAAACAATTCTTGAATTCATTCCATGACCCTATACTAGCATGGGGTAACCCTCTAAACCAATCCTTGGCAACCTCAATCAGGGATTGTACAAATAGCTTCATTATAACATCATCAGGCTCTACATTATAATCATCTATTACATCTATGAAATTTTTTAGATGTTCTTCACATGTGATGACATTATTTCCAATAAATTTAGGAAGCTTCTTTCTAATTTCATGAGGGATTACATTAGAATAACCAGGAATACCAAAGAAAACAAGTTGTTTGTACCTTTCATGAATAGGAGCTCCATGCAGTGGATCCATTCCTTGAGATGTATATGTCCTTGTGTTTGAACCATCAGGAACTGTAGGGGCACCCGACACACCATTTGCTTGAGCTGCATTATTACCCTGAGTTCCACCTTGTCCTAAAAAGGAAGCAACAATATTTGAAGGTCCTGAAGCATGCTTGAGAAAATCAATCTTTTTTCTGATTTCTGCAGCAGAAGCCTCCAACTCTGCTTTCTCCAGTTCTTTATCTAATATTTCTTTCTTCCTTCTAGCTATCTCCAAATCTGAATCTAATCTCAGTCTTGGATCTGATGTTCCATCCACAATAACTTGTTCACTGATTTGAATCCCAACAGCCTTCTGTTTTCCTTTATCTCTTGGTTTGGTTTCTTCACATATTTTTTGAACAATAGACTATTTGTATACTCTTTCAGGCTCAGGGACAAAATTAATTGCCTCCAAATCCAGTAACTACCTCTTTAGCTGATCAGCCCTTATCATGGCTTGTCTTACTTTATCTTCTTTATCCTTTTCTCTTTGCTGCCTAATGACAAGCTGTTCTTGAACTCTTCTTTCTAGTTCATAGACCTCCTCAAAGATCTCCTCTGATTCAGGGAGTGTGGTCTCTAACTCATCATCTCCCACTTGAAACTCTTCCTCATACTGTTTCAATCCCAAGTCAACAGCCTCTTCATATTCTGAATTATTTTCCTCTTGGCTAGGCCTGGCTTGGGTTTCTTGTCTAGTATCTTTCTTGTTTCTCCAAGTGTGAGAAACACCTCTTCTCTTCTTTCCTCCCCTTGTCTGACTAGGCCCAGAAGTCCCTAGAATGCCTTCTTCCATTATATCTTCAAGATGCTTCTCTCTCTGAGACCTAGAACCTCTATAACTCATCCTGCAAAATAAATACTGACTAGCACTGCTTCAGAGATGTTTGAGCTGCCACCCAAGTGTATTGGGAATATCACAATATAGTTTTTTCACTCTAGAAATATACAAATGAGTTAGAGAGACAAGGGACAAGAAAAACCTTGTTTCTTCCAATGATAACCTACTGGTTAAGATGAACATGTATAACACTTCCCCAGCAGATTCGCCATCTTGTTGGTGTCCAAAATGATGCTTATGCTCTAATAGGCTACCAGTATACCCTCAGATTGATTTTATGGGTGGTTAGCTCCAAAATGTAATGAGGTGTTAGGATAACTGGACCAACTCTAGGGACAAGACTGCCCTCTTCTACTTCTGGCTCTACAAAACCAAGGCAGGTGCACCTAACCTAGTATAAAATACACTTCATACACCAAGAACTAGGTTTGAATAACAGATAAATGGATAGCAAGAAAGTACTGAATGTTAACCACACACTCATTGACTCTCCATTACTATGGGGTAGAACCACATACAACCCAATGCTGAAAATTTAAGGAATGGTTCTTAATTTATGTTTTTGAACCATAACAACCACAATCAGGATATTTCAGCAAGGAAATACTTATCTAGGCCAGTGCCTCATCCATTGGGAAAGGTTTCTTAGACAGACTACATAGACACACCAGAATATCTGAGATTCAAAGTCATAAACACATTTACCATCTCCTTTACTACTTACAGAGTATCCTTACATAGACAAAAGATAAATCTATGTCCCATATAGAGCATCATTTCATCTAATCCTGCATTAGAACTCAAGAATGAGGCCACATACATAAACTGGTTATGCAATGAACTGGAAAGCTCAAAATTTATCTAAGTTGACACAAAGGAGAGACAAGAATCAGGTGCCTGCATTAAGTGTGAAGAATCCACAAGTGCATACAATCCATCCAAGGGAACGTTGCTTGCAAACTCAACTTAGACCTACAATTTTCTCAGCTTAGACCTATAATTTTCCTTCTGTTGTCAAAATACACCTAAATAGATCATTACAATTCAGACTGGCAGAAGACTCACAACCAAAAAAGCTTGAAAATATGACTCCCAATAACCTCAAATGACCACAGAAATCCCTTTATACCAGGGTTACAATGCAAGTATAAGATCATTTCAAATTCAAAATTTCAAAATCACCTAACCCCACTGAGGAGAAAACACAGACATGACAGGGGTCTAGCCACAATAATTGACAATCCATTCTACCCACTCTGGCCGCTCAAGAATTGAATTTTGGTACCTCCTGCCACAAAAAAACACTCAGCAAGATCAAACGGTCACCATGCATTTCACAGGTCTGTGCTTTTTAACCATTTGCCCTCAGTCGCGTAATTGCGCAGTCACAACTCTCACTACCATAGGAATCTGAGCTCTAATTTTCTGATTGGTCGCATGATCGCATAACCCAGAAATGGGCTATGCGAAAATGTGACACGCCATTTCCCCTTTCCTTCCTCATAACTGCTGACGCCAGATCATTGCCACAAAAGGTTTTATCGCATTTTGGCAAGCCAAAAAATTGACTCATGCGAACATGCGACAAGCCGCAAACATGCAACCTGCCGACTGTCATGTTACCGCTGAGATACCCCCACCTGGGCCCGCGTTCAAACCTTAACATCCTGCCAGCATGGACCAACTAGAGATCGCCACGACCTCACCTGCCAACGGGACCACCAAACAATTGCAAACGGGCCCCTACACACATGGCACCCTGTCGCATGATCGCATAGCCCAAAAATGGGCTATGCGAACATGCGACAACCCGCAAACCTTAACCGCCACCGCATGGAGTCAACAGGAAGGGGTTTGTCGCATGATCGCAAGCCATGGAAATGGCCCTTGCGATCATGCGACAAGGCCATTAGACCACCACATCACCACCCACCAGCCAATAAAATTCACATATATCAGCACTGCATGGCATCTTGGACCCACCGCACAAAATGCATACCTCCACAACAAAACCCAACGGGCCCACCTGACAAGCATCATCACCACTTGCTACCGGGACCACACCCCTTTCTGCCAACGAGCCCCTAGGACACGTGGCAAGCGGTCGGATGATCACATAGCCAAAAATTGGGCTATGCGATCATGTGACAGCCAATCACAGGCTGCTGCATCATCGCCTCTGGGACCAATGCCAAAGAAGCCTTACCCTTTCGGAGGATCGGATGATTATCGCAAAAGCGCATAGCCTTGACAAATCCTTCACACTTTAATGACAACCGTTGATGCTCCAACACGTCAAGACCCTTTGCCCAATCTGGAAACCAGGTCGCACCATTGATCGCACTTGCGGACTTAACACTGAGTAGACCGCTAGGCAGCTGAATAGAACTGGGACCTGCATGGCTCGGTGGCAAGTGGTCGCATGATCGCATGTTAGAAAAGTCTGACATTCGGCCATGCGACAGCCAATTTGGAAGAGCCTAGACCCACCATCCAGTGGGACCTATGCAGTTAAGAACGAGGTCAAAAACACATAAAGTTTTTGGCACCAAAAGACAAGTGCACAAAGCTGGAAGGCAAAGGTCGAAAACAATGAGGGCTATCGGCAAAAGATCAAAAACACACAGGAATATCGACAGACTGAAAGATAGCAGGGAAGCTGAAAACAACACGGGTCTCTGAAAACACTGTGGGTTTTCAACACTGTGGCAGATTTTGAAAACATTTCCTATAGAGCTTGAAACTCGAATAACTTTCTGGGCTTTTCGAATTAGGAGATGCGACATGGACTGAAGGAAGGCGACAACACTAAAGAGCATGGGGTAGGACACTTAATAGAAACATTGCATGGAATAGGCCAATTTCACAAGATTTTGTAATGACTGGAAAATGGACTAGCAATGGCTCTAGTTGGGGACATGTATCTCTTGCAGATACAATGAGAAACCATAATCTACCGGAAGAGCAGACCACAAAATTTTGGACCAAAAACAACCCTAAGAGACCTAGGGAAGAATCCTAACTACTGATCATGGGAAAAGATACTTCAAGAGAAGTAAAACTTTAGGAATTGTCCATGACAGGCAATTCCAAAGTGCCACCAGTTAGATCCTTCAGAATATACGAATCAACTCCCCATTTACTTTCAATGAGATAAGGACCCAACCAAATAGGATCAAACTTACCATGCCGTCCCTTATCCTCTAATCTGACATTCCACATTAGAACAAGATCACCAGCCCCAAAACTCCTTTGAGTGGCCCTTTTATCAAATAAGCTCTTACATTATGTCTGAAGTGTTTCATTTCTTTCATGTGCATCTCTTCTTACCTCCTCCAACTAGATTAACTCATCCATCCTTAGTCTCATTTCATCATCTAAGTCTTCATCATATGTCTGGATGAATTTATACATTTGCAATAGATTGTTCTGAGGTAACCTAGCTCCAATCCCATAGACTAGATCAAATGGGGCACAACCTATGGCCTTCTTGATGGTCACTCTGTCAGCCCACAATGCCCACCATAACTTTGAGTCCCATGCTTTCTTATTTTTGTCCAACACCCTCTTGAGAATCTTAATAAGGCTTTTATTACTGGATTCAGCCTGGCCATTTCCTTATGGATGATATGGGGAAGAAAATGAAATGTGTATCCCATAATTTTTACAAAAATCATCAAACTCATGAGATCTAAAACACATCACATTGTCTACCACTATTGTTTCTAGACATCCAAACCTAGTGAGAATATTCTGCATCATGAAATCAATAACAACTTTACTAGTGGCCCTCCTAGTGGGAATAGCTTCAACCCATTTAGTGAAATAGTCTGTTGCCACTAATATGTAGGAATGCCCACCACTAGACTTGTTTGGAATCTCACCTATGAAATCAATACCCCACTGTTGGAAAGGGGCCTGAACCGAGACTAGTTTGAGTGGTAAATTTCCACCAAATTTTAGCTTACCTGCAAACCTCTAGCATGCATCACACTTCCTTACAAACTGATGTGTGTCTTTAAAAACTGTAGGCCACCAAAATCCAGATCTAAGGATCTTGTGGGCTGTGGTCTTTGCCATATATTGTCCTCCACATACACCTTGACACATTGATTCTAACAAAGACTAAGACCTTTCTTGGTCTACACATTTTAGCAATACACCTTCAATGCTTTTCCACCATAACTCACCATGTATAATGGCATATCTCACAGATTGTAGTCTGATAGTCCTTTTCTTATTTTCACTTATGTCAGGGGGAAGAAACAATTTTTGCAAGTAATTGATGACATCCCTGTACCAATCACAACAGTCCAAATCACAAACATATGGCCTTTCTTCCTCCTCTAACATGTTCACATGGTTTGCAACCAAATTACTCTGTGCCATCAACTTTGCAAGACCAAGGCCTCTTACCAATTTTGTAATCTGAATATCTATATTGAATTCTTGGATCCTGTTGATCCATCTACATCTCTTACTTGAGACCTCTTGTTGCACTAGAATATCCTTGACAACAGCATTAGGAACATAAGCAACCACCCTAGCTCCCACAAGATAACACCTAAAAGGCTTGTCTGCTTTGACTAGGGCATAAGCCTGCTTCTCAACTATATCATACTTTAGTTATGCTGCATGTAAGGATTTGTTGAAAAAGGATATGGGTTGTTCATATCCATTTAAGTTCTTTTGCAATAAAATTGTTGCAACCGTATGATAAGAAGCAAAAGAGAAAATTTGCATGGGTTTACCATAATCAGGGGTCCTTAAAATAGGGGCATCCTTGATGGCCTATTTGATATTCTTGAAAGACTCATTTGCTTCTTCATTCCATTCTACTTTTGCATTTTCCTTCAACATTACAGAGATGGGAATACAAATTTCTGTAAAGTTAGTAACAAACCTTCTTAGAAAATTTACTTGCCCAAAGAAAGACTGTACTCCTTTAACATTCCTTGGTGGTGAAATATTGTCTATTCCCATAACCCTTTCAGGATCAATTCTCACTCCATCCTTGGACACAACATGTCCTAAGAGCTTGCCTTCCACCACACCAAAAAAACATTTCTTTGGATTCAAAGAAATTCTGTATTCCAGAGCTCTAATAAAAATCTTTTCAAGATGCTCACAGTGCTGATCCTCCTTCTTTGAATATGCCGTGAGATCATCCTGATATACCACTAAAAACTTATTTATGAAATCAGCAAAGGCCACATCCATAGCTCTCTGGAAGGTAGCTCCTGCATTTGTCAGACCAAATGGCATTCTGACATAAACATATGTTCCCCAAGGAGTAGTGAATGCAGTCTTGAATTGTTTCGACTCCTTGACCATGACCTGATTATATCCAAAGAAACCATCCATCATTGACATCAACTTCGATCCAGTGACTCTTTGCAGCATGTTTTCCATATTAGGGAGACCATAATTGTCTTTCAAAGAATTAACATTCAGATTTCTAAAATCAACACACAGCCTAATGTCACCATTCTTTTTGCTGACTGGAACCAAATTTGACACCCAAGTAGAATGTCTGACAGGCTTGATAATGCCAGCATCCATCATCTTTTTAAGTTCATCTTGCATTTTTGGTGCCAAAGTAGGGTTCACAAGCCTTAATTTCTGCCTAAAAGGTTTAGTTCCTTCCTTTAATGGTATCTCATGTTGAAAGAGATCTTCTCTATATGCCTTCAAATCTTCATAAGACCATGCAAAGACATGTTTGAATTTTTTGAGAAGATCAATCAGATTTCTTCTAGTTCTTTGAGATAAACATTGACCTATGTAAATGTTCTTTGGTTCTTGGCTTGTCCCTAGATTCACCTCCTCCAAATCACTTTCCCTGTCAACAATTCTAGCAACACAAGCCCTCTCTTTATTATCAAATGCTCTCTCAAGAGCAACCAATCCCCTTGGGATTCTATTTGACTTTAGTTGCAAAACTTCCTTCCCAAGGACATTCTCTTTTCCATCTTTGTTGTCTACATAGGTGCTGAAATCCATTTCCTGACCATCAAAGTGAGACTCACACTGCAAGAACCTCAAAATATCCTGATCATCAGAAAATACTTGAAAATTCTCAACATTATCTGGGATAGAAGGCTTGGACTTACACTCAATTCTAGATATTCCCACAAAGGTAACATCCTCTGGCCTTAAGGATATGTTTTCTAGTAAATCTACCATCCTGTTTTGGCTTCTATCCACCCAATCAATTCCAAAAGCACTGGAACATTCAATTTCATCCCATACAACATTCGTATATTGTTTCAGCCTTTGGTTTTTTGATGCATACTTTGATCTAATCTGAGATATTACAAACTGAGAATCACTAATTACTCTAAGATGTTTTATCCCATGTTTTGATGCTTGTTTTAAACCGATCAATAGGGCCTCATATTTAGCAACATTATTTGTGCAAGAAAATAGGAGAGTGAAAGAAAACTTAAAAGTCTTACCACTTGGGGATATTAATAACATTCCTGCTCTAGCACCTTCCTTAGAATTTGCTCCATCAAAATATAATGTCCATAAGACATTACCCTCTGCCATGTTACTCTCACCATCAGCCAAAAGGATAGGCCTGACCTCCTCCTACATATCATTCCTCTGGACTTAGAATGAGCCAATGTCAGTGTCAACAAAACAATTCATGCTATCCTTTTCATTTTCCTCAATCATATGTGGGGTCCTAGCTTCCCTTGACACCTTCACACTCTCTCCCTCAATGTCAAAAGTGGCAAAGCACAAGTCACATTGAATACTTCCTCCCATGGAGGCACTCCACTTTCTAGATAATAACATTCCATATTGAGGAGGAATGTCAACTACAAGAACACTCATAATCAACTATTTGTTAGGAAATGCAGCTAATTTATAAGGCAAAGCCTTGATGGTACCAATAACTGGCACTTCTCTTGAGTCCATAGCTTGGCATCTTCTGTGAGGTGTATCAACCTTTAGTCCTAATGATTTCATGATCTCTGTAGGCATGATAGTGTTTGATGCCCCATAATCGATCATGCAATTCTTCAATATTTTACCATTTATAACAAGAGAAAAGAAGAAAGGATCAACTGTCCCTACTACATTGTTTACAATATTTGTATCCAAGAAGATTTGAGAGATCTCAGAAACAATTTCTTCACTCTTACTGTCGGGTGTGTTTTCCAAAGAAGCCACATGTTTGTCATTTCTACCCACTTCTTGGATTCCTGCAGAAGAAACACCATTTACCCAATTCAAGGCCTTGACCTTGTGTTCTTCTATTCTCATCATTTCCAACAGTGGAACCTTGACAGTGATCTGTGAAAGCAATTTGGACATATCAATTGGAACATACTTTTGGTTATTCATGTCTTCCTCAAAAATAGTGACAACCTTATCCTGTGTCAGATCAGACTTGTTCTTGAGAGAAGATTCTTCTCCATTTTAAGAAACAGGGACCACAACATCTGATGTTTTTACTTTATTCCCAGGTGTTGCAGCAGGAATAATTTTCCTTTTTACCTTCACTTGGTTAGTATCATCGGCACCCTTGCCATTTTTGCCATGCTGTTGTGTACCATTTTCTGTCCTCTTGATGAACATACTGCTTGGCTTACCAGTTGCATTTCCAACTGTCCTATTTCTCAAGCTATAATTGCTTCTAGCTTGAGTGACCATGTCTGCAGTGATTTGAGCAATTTCTTCATCTGATGGTCTTCTTAAAGAAATTTTCTCCTCAGCCCTCACTGTACCACATCCAACATCATCAAACTCTTCTTCTTCATCAGCAGAGTCAGCTTCATCCCATGCATGTGAAGAAGTCATACCACATCCTTCCTTATCATAATGCTCCTCACCTTCTTGATTATCAGGTAAATTCAAAGCAATGACACAATGCTCTGGACTATGAGGAGATTGACAAACGACACACAATGGAACCTCATCAGCTAAATTTACTGAATTTCTCTGCAAAGGATCAAGGATCATTCCATCAGGTCTTTCCTGCTTGGTTCGGAGAATGGGCCTGCCATCTTTCCACTGAGTGTTGTAAGGGTAATTTTGCATTCTTGGCTGTCTACTAAAATTGTTTGGAGCTGACCTCTCCATAGTCACAGCCCTATTGTTTCCCTTTTCTCTAGGCTTTAAACCTTCCAAATCCTTTAAAATTTGTTTTAGATTGCTATCCTCTTTGGGTTTAGAGTCAGTAGACCTTCCCATTTCTTTCTTACTCTGCATTTGGGGCCTGCAATCATCTCTTCTTCCTATCTTTCCTGATAATCTTCTATTGCTCTTTATGTTGATGGCCAATTTGTTAGCTTCCCCAAGATTTCAGGGTTCTTGTCCCTCAAGAGGTAACCCATTTTTGCATCAAAATCATTCAAGTATGTCGCAAGACATACCCTGTCATCGAGTCTGATAACCTGCAAGAGCCTATGCATAGCCTTTTGGAATCTTATATTAAATTCCAGGACCTCTTCATTCTGATTCTTCTTTATGTTATTGAATTTATTTAAGATAAAACCCTCATTAGTCTTATCTCCATAGTGTTCCTTGAAACAATTCTTCAATTCATTCCATGACCCTATACTAGCATGGGGTAACCCTCTAAACCAATCCCTAGCATCCTCAATCAGGGATTGTACAAATAGCTTCATTATAACATCATCAGGCTCTACATTATAATCATCTATTACATCTATGAAATTTTTTAGATGTTCTTCACATGTGATGACATTATTTTCAGTAAGTTTAGGAAGCTTCTTTCTAATTTCATGAGGGATTACATTAGGATAACCAAGAATACCAAAGAAAACAAGTTGTTTGTACCTTTCATGAATAGGAGCTCCATGCAGTGGATCCATTCCTTGAGATGTAGATGTCCTCGTGTTTGAACCATCAGGAACTCTAGCGGCACCCGACACACCATTTGCTTGAGCTACATTGTTACCCTGAGTTCCACCTTGTCCTAAAAAGGAAGCAGCAATATTTGAAGGTCCTGAAGCATGCTTGAGAAAATCAATCTTTTTTCTGATTTCTGTAGCAGAAGCCTCCAACTCTGCTTTCTCCAATTCTTTATCCAATATTTCTTTCTTTCTTCTAGCTATCTCCAAATTTGAATCTAATCTCAGTCCTGGATCTGATGTTCCATCCACAATAACTTGTTCACTGATTTGAATCGCAACAACCTTCTGTTTGCCTTTATCTCTTGGTCTGGTTTCTTCACATATTTTTTGAAGAATAGACTGTTCGTATACTCTTTCAAGCTTTGGCACAAAATTAATTGCCTCCAAATCTAGTAACTGCCTCTTTAGTTGATCATCCCTTATCATGGCTTGTCTTACTTTATCTTCTTTATCCTTTTCTGTTTGCTGCCTAATGGCAAGCTGTTCTTGAACTCTTCTTTCTAGTTCATAGACCTCCTCAAAGATCTCCTCTGATTCAAGGATTGTGGTCTCTGACTCATCATCTCCCACTTGAAACTCTTCCTCATACTGCTTCAATCCCAAGTCAACAGTCTCTTCATATTCTGAATTAATTTCCTCTTGGCTAGGCCTGGCTTGGGTTTCTTGTCTAGTATCTTTCTTGTTTCTCCAAGTATGAGAAACACCTCTTATCTTCTTTCCTCCCCTTGTCTAACTAGGCCCAGAAGTCCCTGGAATGCCTTCTTCCATTATATCTTCAAGATGCCTCTTTCTCCGAGACCTGAAACCTCTATAACTCATCCTACAAAATAAATACTGACTAGCACTGCTTTAGAGATGTTTGAGCTGCCACCCAAGTGTATTGGGAATATCACAATATAGTTTCTTCACTCTAGAAATATTCAAATGAGTTAGAGAGACAAGGGACAAGAACAACCCCGTTTCTTCCAATGATGACCTACTGGTTAAGATGAACATGTATAACACTTCCCCAGCAGAGTCACCATCTTGTTGGTGTCTAAAATGACGCTTATACTCTAATAGGCTACTAGTATACCCTTAGATTGATTTTATGGGTGGTTAGCTCCAAAATGTAATGAGGTCTTAAGATAACTGGACCAACTCTAGGGACAAGACTGCTCTCTTCTGCTTCTGGCTCTGCAAAACCAAGGTGGGTGCACCTAACCTAGTATAAAATACACTTCATACACCAAGAACTAGGTTTGAATAACAGATAAATGGATAGCAAGAAAGTACTGAATGTTAACCACACACTCATTGACTCTCCATTGCTATGGGGTAGAACCACATACAACCCAATGCTGAAAATTTAAGGAATGGTTCTTAATTTATGTTTTTGAATCATAACAACCACAATCAGGATATTTCAGCAAGGAAATACTTATCTAGGCCAGTGCCTCATCCATTGGGCAAGGTTTCTTAGATAGACTACACACACACACCAGAATATCTGAGATTCAAAGCCATAAACACATTTACCATCTCCTTTACTACTTGCAGAGTATCCTTACATAGGCAAAAGATAAATCTATGTCCCATCTAGAGCATCATTTCATCTAATCCTACATTAGAACTCAAGAATGAGGGCACATACATAAACTGGTTATGCAATGAACTGGAAAGCTCAAAATTTATCTAAGTTGACACAAAGGAGAGACAAGAATCAGGTGCCTACATTAAGTGTGAAGAATCCTCAAGTGCATACAATCCATCCAAGGGAACCTTGCTACCAAACTCATCTTAGACCTGAAATTTTTTTTCTCTTGTCAAAATACACCTAAACAAATCATTACAATTCAGACTGGCAGAAGACTCACAACAAGAAAAGCTTGAAAATCTAACTCCCAATAACCTCAAATGACCACAGAAATCCCTTTATACCAGGGTTACAATGCAAGCATATGATCATTTCAAATTCAAAATTTCAAAATCACCTAACCCCACCGAGGAATAAACACAGACATGACAGGGGTCAAGCCACAGCAATTGACAATCCATTCTGCCCAATCTGGCTGCTCAAGTATTGAATTTTGGTACCTCCTCCCACAAAAAAACACTCAGCAAGTTCAAACGGTTACCATGCATTTCGCGGGTCTGTGCTTTTTAACCATTTGCCCTTAGTCGCGCAATTGTGCAGTCACAACTCTCACTGCCACAGGAATCTGGGCTCCAATTTTATGCTTGGTCGCATGATCGCATAACCCAGAAACGGGCTATGCGAACATGCGACACGCCATTTCCCCCTACCTTCCTCAAAACTACCAATGCCAGATCGTTGCCACAAAAGGTTTTGTCGCATTTTCGCAAGCTGAAAAACTGGCTCACGTGAACATGCGACAAGCCGCGAACATGCAACCTGCCGACTGTCATGTTACCGCCGAGATACCCCCACTTGGGCCCACGTTCAAACCTTAACATCCCGCCAGCAGAGACCAACCGGAGATCGCCACGACCTCACCTGCCAACGGGATCACCAAACAACTACAAACGGGCCCCAGCACACGTGGCACCATATCGCATGATTGCATAGCCCAAAAATGGGCTATGCGAACATGCGACAGCCTGCGAACCTTAATTGCCACCGCAACCGCCACTGCATGGAGTCAACAGCAAGGGGTTTGTCACATGATCGCAAGCCATGAAAATGGCCCTTGCAATCATGCGACAAGGCCATTAGACCACCACATCACCACTCGCCAGCCAATAAAATTCACGCACATCCGCACTGCGTGGTATCTTGGACCCTCCGCACAAAATGCATACCTCCGCAACAAAAGCCAACAGGCCCACCTGACAAGCCTCATCACCACCTGCTACCGGGACCACACCCCTTTTCGCCAACGGGCCCCAAGGACACGTGGCAAGCGGTCGCATGATCGCATAGCCAAAAACTGGGCTATGCGATCATGCGACAGCCAATCACAAGCTGCCACATCATCGCCTCTGGGACCACTGCTAAAGAAGCCTTACGCTTTCGGAGGATCAGACGGTTGTTGCAAAAATGCATAGCCTTGAAAAATCCTTCGCACTTTAACAACCGTTGATGCTCCTACACGTCAGGACCCTCTGCCCAATCCGAAAACTAGGTCCCACCATTGATCGCACTTGCACACTTAAGACTGAGTAGACTGCCAGGCAGCTGAACAGAACTGAGACCCACACGGCTAGGTGGCAAGTGGTCGCATGATCGCATATTAGAAAAGTCTGACATGCGATCATGCGATAGCCAATCAGGAAGAGCTTGGACCCACCATCCAGTCGGACTTAGGCAGTTAAGACCGAGGTCGAAAACACACAAAGTTTTCAGCACCAAAAGACAAGTGCACAAAGCTGGAAGGCAAAGGTCGAATACAACGAGGGCTATTGGCAAAAGATCGAAAACACACAGGAATATCAACAGACCGTAAGATAGCAGGGAAGCCGAAAACAACACGGGTCTCCGAAAACACTGTGGGTTTTCGACACTTTGGCAGATTTTGAAAACATTTCCTGCAGAGCTTGAAACTCGAATAACTTTCTGAGCTTTGCGAATTAGGAGATGCGACCTGGACTGAAGCAAGGCGACAACACTGAAGAGCACGGGGTAGGACACTTAACAAAAACATTGCATGGAATAGGTCAATTAAACAAGATTTTGCAATGACTGAAAAATGGACTAACAGGTCTAAAAAGATTGTTGCAGAAGGATGTGCAGGTATGTCTGAAAGGTGAAGTCTTGATAATCGAGCATATTAGTAGATATTACTTAGTTAACTGACTTTTATTTACCATCGGAATTCAAAATAAAAATGATATTTCTTCTGATTCTTAGGCGCCCTTCCAGCTAAAAGAGCTGCAGATCTACAAGCAGTCGAGGCTGAAGGAGTTAAATTTGGAGTTTTTGCGCTGCTTAGAAGAAATTACAATTCACGATTGTATGAACCTGAAAAGCGTCACAGGAATATCTGATCTCAGGAAGCTAGTAGAATTAAACATTTGTAAATGTGGGAAACTAGAGGAGTTAAGTAATCTTAAACCCATCTGTCTTGAAAAAATTAGAATTGTTAATTGTTGGCTTCTGAAAACTGTGAAAGGAATATCTGACCTTCCAAAGCTAGTAGAAATGAACATTGACAACTGTAAGCTGGAGGAGTTAAGTTTTGTTCGACCCATGAGCGGCCTCAAGAAGATTATAATTTTTTGTTTACGGCATCTGAAAAGTTTCGGAGGAATGTCTAATCTTACGAGGCTAGTAGAATTGAACATTAGAAAATGTAGCGGGCCCGAGGAATTGAAAATTGTATGAACCTGAAAAGCGTCAAAGGAATATCTGATCTTCCAAAGCTAGAAAGTTTCCATATCAGTAGCTGTGAAAAGATTGAGTTAAGCCTTGTTCAACTCACCTCTCTGGAATTTTGTTCAATATCTAATCTTCCCATGCTGAAGAGGATTGAGGTCAAGGGTTACAAAAGTTTGACAAGTGTAAATGGAATATTTTGGGACCTTGTAAAATTGAACATTTGCGACTGTCCGAAGCTGGAGAAAATACCGGATACTAAATTATTGCTTTCATTGGAAAGACTGCAGCTCTTATATTGCAGCAATGAAACTATTCGAAATTGTGTTCTTAATATCGAGGTATTGATTTCGAAGTTTTTGTTTCACCTTTGACTCTCCCTTTACAATCAGAAATTTCCGAATTAAAATTATAGGTAATCTGATGTAAACGAAGAGAATCCACTCATATATTGTTTGTTTCATGCAGAAGCTGTCGTCAGAGTTCATTAAAGTAATTGGCAGAGCAGCAGATGGAGCAGAATCAACGGTCGACGTTAATCTCTTCTGCGACTTTATTAACGCCGATTCAGTCATTGAAATTGGCAGTGGTAACACTTGTGATCATCTGGGTAGATATATGGTGAGCGCAATCATCTTTTGCGCCGTTGTTGTGGTCAACACTTGTACAGCAGCAGATTTACTTAATGACTTCATCCGTGAATATGATATTAATCCCTCGTTGAAGTTTGAGGTGCGCCAGGCCAAGTGGATAATTACTTCGGTAATTGCGAAGGAAGATGAAATAAAGAGTTATATTGTTAACAAGGGTTATTGTTTTCCCTTTGATTACCTCTGTTTCCCCGAAGATGTAACAGTGAAAAGGGTGACGATGCCCGTGATGAAAGGTGAAGAACATAAAATTATGAATGTGCTACGCATAATTATCGATAAACTATACCAGAAATGAAGTCAGAATATGGTAGTCTTGGCATTCACGTTGGTCTAGTCGAATGGGGTATATGTGATGGTTTGTTCTCCAGTGAACATAATATATTATTGATTGTTTATTTTGCGTTGTTTACTTCTCATTATTCTAATGTAATGGAGTTTATGTATAATATTATTGATTGTTTACTTTTAATTATTGTATGTAGGAAATATATGGTTGGTTGGGAAGAAATTAGGGAAATAAAAATGTGATTTCTAATATTTGGAAATTATGATTTGAAAATAATTAAGATTTACATCAGAATTCAGAGGAGTAGTAGATTAATTTGTAGGTGTAATGATGAAATAAATATTTTTATTATATTTATTATTTAATATTGTTTTAGCATTGAAAAAATATTTTAGTTCATGTATAGAATGACAAATGTTATAATTTATTATAATGTCGACCTATTTATATAATTGTATTTATATATTTTTATATACTACTTTAATTCTCTTTATAATATGGTAGTAAAGTTAACGTAGGTGACATCAAAGTCTTAAGTATGGTTTGTGTACGACGTAAGAGTTTAGTTACTATAATCACATTGAGTATCATGTCTTTATTGAATACTATTAGAAGCAATCTCTTGAATTGATTGAGAAGGTTCTCTCCTAAAAATGACATATTATTCTCAAATTATTTCAACATACTTTACTTTTTTGTTGTTAAATTTATTTAATAAGAAGCGGTATTAGAGCATGTTGTTGGCAATCAAAGTGTAAGGAATAAGACATTTTAAAAAAAAATTTGAAGGAAAAACTATAAACTAATTTCTAGATTAACTAGATTTGTTTAGGGTAAGTTATTGCAAAATCATTTTTTTACACCATGGTTGGAGGGACAGAAGAGGGGGCTTCAACAAGAGGTAAGGTGATGATTCCAAATGCTCCTATAAGGACTCTTCATAAAGAGGATACATTAGTGGAAGAGAGAGATACGATGATCATTGATATTGTAAGGGAGGAAATGAACTAGATAAATGGTAGTACTTGTAGAGGCTTTTGTCTCATTACTAAAATTAAATCTTTATTTTTCTGGTCAATTTGCTTTTTATTTCATATCATCAATAGTGCTAGGTGCCATTGTTTAGGAGGTACATAAGGTGCTAGGTACCATTGTCCTAGCATTCTAACTTGAATTCAAGGCAAGTGAGCTTAAAATTGTGGCGAGATTCCAAATTTGGCCATGTCTTGAGCACAATCAGTTGAATGAATTAGGGTTATGAGGTAAAACTACTAAAGTGAGCCCCAAATGAGTATGGAATTATAGAGGGATGTGATTTATGACACTACAACAATATACTTAATCATCTTAGGGGCATATGTGTAGCTAAATAGTGTTGTGTTGTATCCTTTACTTAAACTTTCTTAAATTTGATGAGGAGAATGTGTTTTCTTGCGATACAATAATAGTCATGACATTGTATTTATAAATATCAATAGATCCATGGGTGAAGGAAGACATCGTAAGGAAATGATTCATTAGATAAAATGAATAACACTAATACTTGAATTTCTTGATCATTTCTATAGGTACAAGAAAACTTTGCAAAGATATCTATTTAATCCATATTTATGAACATGAACATTCTTAAAATTTCAATATCACACCAAGTTTTGTAATTTATTGATAAAAAGACAAAATACCATTATTTTATTTTTCTAAACAAGCTAGCTTTGAGTGTAATTCCATAAATACATTAATTTTGATAAAAACAATATAAAACCAAAACTGTTGTGGGCTACCATAGCAAAACACATATATATCTTGATTTGCAAAATACTACTTGACATCTTCTTCTTTACACCCTAGAAACAAATTGAGAAAACCTTACCACCTCGATAGTAAATTTAACATTTTCAAAATGTTGTTTAATTTCTATAATAAAAAATAAAAAGAAATCGACTACCACCAATAAAATTGGTGATTGTCTCAAAATGCCTTGACCAAAAAAAGTGACACTATAGGGAAAATACAAACTTTGTTTCAAATTCTATGAGCCAATAGTGCTTGGTCCAACATAGGAATTCAACCCCAAATACCAATTACAACGAAACCTTCACCACTCCTTTAACAGTGGACTTATATTCACCAAAATTGAGTAGAACTATGACAAAATGAGAGGACATTGTTGTATTCACCATAGACTTCACCACATCAAGTATAAAGACATGCCCCAATACCATTTGAATGGCCTACAACACAACTGGGGAATTTATTTTAAAGATCATATTGAGACACAAACTAGTGATGATCCCATTAAAATCCATTTTCCTTGTATTTGATTGTAGGTGTAATATTGGTAGATATCTCCATCATCTAATGATAATGACCATTTGAGGAGAAATAGTTCCATAAGGATCACCAACCACCATCATTCCAATGATTTAAAGGCAATCTACATAAGACGACCCCAACCAAACTCTCATTGTCATAGGTACTATATGTATGCCTTCAACCATTAGTTTCCCAACTTTTATAAGAAGATAATTAAAATTTCTATCAAAATCACGATACAACTTATTTGTGGCTAACACTCACTATGTAATTGGCCTATTTTATCAGCATCAAAATATTCTATTAGTTTGTGGCAACCCACCAATATAATATTGAGCTTCTATTCCAAAAGATATTTTATTTTATTTTAATATGCTTCATGTCTATACAAAATAATCAAACTTCAAAAGTTTAAGCAATACTATAATAAAAAATATTGAGAAAAAAATAAATATTAGGAGGAGGTGGAGTGTAAAACATATATAAGATTTAAGTTGAATGAAATACTAAAATTGTTACATCTCAATGTGGAAAATTTATTAACAATGATGTCTATCCATTTGTTTTTCTTTTTTACTATTGAAAAGTACATATATTATCATTAAGAGATAATATTGCAGATAACTACAACCCGCGACATAAAACGAGTGGGAGGATAATAAGAGAGAGGAATATGACTGATACATTTGATAATTGAAATTGAGGGAGGCCAATATTGCAGACTTCCAAAAAAAAAATCCATCACCATCGGTGGTCTCCACTCGCAGAATGACTTAATAATATGAGAGTGTCCACTCGTTTATAGTCTTAAGTCTCAAGTCTTGAGTCTTCTTTTCGTAGTGATTGGGGATGCTTAATTATCCATACATTTGGATCATGATTTTCTCCGCAGGATCATGATTTCCTTTCTCCGTTCAACCTCAATTTGCAGTTGAGTTTAATAATTGGAAATAATCCACATTTTCTGTATATGCACATCAAATTCCTCTTTCCAGCTGGTGGCGTTACGAAAAGTGAGTAAGCAAAATATTTAATTAGTTAATTGGTTCATTCAAATCACCCCACGCGTTTGTCAACCGATGGAAGTGGAATCTGGACGCCTTTATTAATGATGAAAATGAAGCTGTGACCCACTCAGAGTAAATGCTGATGTTATTAACCCCATGAGCGTTAGAAATCCGTGCAAAATAGACTCGTTACAGTTATATTTTAACCAGAGATGACGAAAAATCAAATCGCAATTCAATGATATGAAAAGTGTTGACTTCATTCAGTAAATATCCTACCAAAACAGCTGTGTTTCAATTGAATTCGGGTAGAGGAAAAATGCAAACCTATGACAGACAAAGTCTTCGCTACCTTACGCTCAACACTGTTCAATGAAAACGATCTTTTGATTGTTAAAAATAAATCTGTCTTATCAAGACCAAAATGCCCACCAGCCTTCACTATATATCCTTCAACCACACGTGATAGTTCTTGGCTTTCAATGAATAAGTTTACTGAATGCTCCTCAATCCCAGTTATATTTATTTTAGATTTGGTACTATCTAGCTTTAAGAGGTAAAATAAAGAAAATTTAAATTTATTATTTTTTTAAAATATTATATATTATATCAGTTATATTTATAATGTAAAATAGAGATATAATATAATCAATTTAATTCAAATGAAAATATGTTTTAATTCTTAGTTTATATAAGAAACTATCAAAATATTTGTATCAAGTTGAATTTCGATAGTTAATTATTAGAGAATCCGAATTTATATGACAATAGATTCTTCTTAAGTTATGTAGACATTCTAGAAGATTGATTGTACTAATCATTTATATGGTAGATGCCACTTCAATTGACTTAACTACTTATATAAAAGTATACTAGTGGTTACATGTGAAATAATTAAAAGATAGTTAGCCATAAGTTAACTACTCATAAAATCATTTATCTATAGGATTAAGGTCATAGAACCTTCGTTTATGTTGGTGTGAATGGGGTACAATGTCTAGCTAATTTTCTTTTAGGTCGTATTTGTACCTAGTTAGTTAAATTTACCTCAGGATTTAATTGTTTTTTCTTGTGTCAGATGATTATGATATTTGTCATAATCCTTTGTTGTCATATGTCTAGCCTTTTTTTTAATTATTTTTTTATGTAGAGGGGTTGGCTATATACATTTTATTTGGAATAAGTGTCTTGTAAAACTTTATGTAATGTCTGGAATGCAAAAGTTACGATATATTTGTGGTGTAGCTAGGAAATCTAGGGATGCATTCATCATATAGGTCAGACATTCTTGTAGTCACTTTGTATGTTGTATTTAACAATGAAATAAATATTCAATGTGAGTTGTAGATTTAAAAATTTTGATATTAAAGAATTTTAGTAGAGAAAAGTAAAATACGAGACATTATTTTATAAGTTAGTAATACTACTCACATAGTTTATGTATTTTTATATTGCGTCATTTATATGCATTATTGTTATTGTTACTATATCATGTGTTGATCTTATAGAACTCTTTCAATTAAATTTTGGCATCTTCTCCTTAACCTAGCTACCCCCATATATAATTCTATACATGGTATTAATTCAAAGTTAAGTTTGTTCGAAGTTCCCTTCCATAAATCATTTTGAAAATGAAACATTAAGAAATGGTTTGCATTTGAAGATACTCAATATTTTGTTGAATTGTTTTTCATTTAAAAGTTATAATGAAAACAATTTTGAATAAAATACTCTTATTCTAAAGATGCTTTTATAAATTATAATACCTTGTGGTCAGTTTTTTGCCCTATCCCATGACTACAACACACTATTGTAAGATTACATATATTAGGGTTGATAATAGTTATCTAGATATTGATGTATGTATATGCATAGAAATTATTTTCATATTATATTTTCTAAATCTTAACATTCACATTTTAAAAATAAAATAAAATCAAACAAACGCATATTTCTATTTACATTAATGAAGAATAAACATTCATCAATATCCTCTCTCCAATAGAAACCACCAGATAGGGTACATTACACTCATGAATATGAATGCCAAGACCACAACAAATTGTAATTTATTTCTGGTACAACTTATCAAAAATTATTCCTAGCACTTTCAAAATTTTATGTTCTTCACCTTTCATCACGGCCATGGTCACCCTTTTCACCATTACATCTTGTGAGAAACAAAGATAATCGAAGGGAAAACAATATCCATCGTTTGCAATGTAATCGTTTATTTCACCTATCTTGGTAGTTACCGAGGTAATTAACCATTCGCCTTGCCGCACCTCAAACTTCAGCCAGGGATTAATATCACTTTCTTGGATGAATTCATTAAGCATGTCTAGTGCTGCCGTAGAAGTATTAACCACAACAATGGCGCATATGATGATTGCGCTCACCATATGTCTACTCAGGCGAATGCACTTGTTATCGGTACCGATTACAATGACAGAATTGGCATTAACAAATTCGGAGAAGATATTTGCATTGAGATTTGACTCAGCTCCACCAGCGGCTCTATCAATTACTTTAATAAAGTTTGACGGCAGCTTCTGCATGAAACAAACACAATCTGAGTGAATTGTCTTCATTTATAACAAAGGGAAAACGATAGGCGAACTAAGATCTACCCCTATAAAAAAAATTGAGAATACAATACCTCCATTTTTAGAATACAATTCCGAATTGTTTCGTTGCTACAATAGAAGAGCTGCACTCGTTCCAATGAATTCAATTCTACTATGTCTGGTATTTTCTCCAGCCCGGGACAGTCGGAAAAGTTCAATTTTACAAGGTTCCAAAATATTCCATCCACATTAACCAAATTCTTGCAACC
Organism: Chamaecyparis obtusa; assembly: GCA_027943335.1. Lineage (NCBI taxonomy): Eukaryota > Viridiplantae > Streptophyta > Pinopsida > Cupressales > Cupressaceae > Chamaecyparis > Chamaecyparis obtusa. The sequence goes on from BSBK01011631.1 coordinate 288,168, forward strand.
TTTTACTTCAAATCTCTTCAGCGAGGAAAGATGAGAAATTGAACAATATTCTAGGCAGCTGAGTCGAACAAGACTTAACTCCTCAACCTTTCGACAACAATTAATGTTCAATTCCACTAGCTTCGAAAGATCAGATATTCCTGTCACACTTTTCAGATGCTTACAATTAGAAATTTGAAGTTTCCGAAGACAGATGAGTTGAGCAAGATTTACCTCCACAAGGTCACATCGAACAATGCTCAGTTCTACTAGCTTCGTAAGATTAGACATTCCTTTGAAGCTAAATAAATGCCAACATTTATAAATTCTGATTTTTTCAAGGCAGCTAGGTCGACCAAAACTTAACTCCCGTAGATTCTGACATTCACTAATGTTCAATTCTACCAACTTCGTAAGATAAGATATTCCTGTGACCCTTTTCAGATTGCAACATTCACGAATTGTAATTACTTCCAGACAGCGCAGGAACTCCAAAATCAATTCCTCCAGACACCACTGTTTGTAGATCCCCAGCTCTTTTAGCTGGAATGGCACCTAAAATTAAGAAAAGAAAAAGATATCAATTCCGATTGTAATAGAAGTCAATTAAATAAAATGCCCATTTACTGAAACTAATGTTTTCTATGGATTACTTAAAAGTTAATCTATGGCTTTCTAAGGATTACTGAAACTACTCATTTACCAAGACTTCAGCTTTAAGACATACCTGGACATCATTCCGCCACAGTCTTTCCAAGCATCCACCAAAGATGCTTAGACATTGCAAGTTTTGGGGAGGAATCCAAGGAGGGAATTTTTTGTGCATATTCCTCCAAAGCTCTACCTCAAGCAATAGTAAAGCGGTTGATGTCTGAACCATATTGTCTGGCTCCCCTAGAAAGTACTTAATAAAGCCACTTGTGGCGAAACACCTAACATTGTGCTGGGTAAGAATGTTTTTGAGCCCCTTTGATTCCTGCGTTCACGGAAGAAGTTCAGACTTATATTGAAGTAAAAATTTAAGATTTCGAATGTCGCCCTAGAAAAAATTAATCTCAATAGAGGAAAGCATACCAAAGATTGGAGATGTTGAGAACGCCACACGCGACGAGGATGGCTAAGTTCATCTGCCATTTCTCGTCCCAAGTCCCGCAAATGGTCATGCATTCTCAATACAGTGTTTTCTTCTATGGAATCTTTGAAGGGATCTTTCAATTGTCGCCATAAATTATGACCTTTTATTTCTTCAACCAAACATTTATTTTTGAGTCTTCGCAGTGCATGTTGAGCGCTCCATCCAGATCCCTCCCAGACTCTGATGGCATCTTTCGTCAATTCTCCTATGAAAAAACATGCAACATCCATGAATATTTGTTTTTCTTCATTGTCCAACGTGTCAATGCTTATTCTTAATCTTTTGTGTATCTCCTGAGGCAGAGTCTTCTTAGCTTTCTTCAATTCTAGATCCCAAAACTTCTGATCTTCGCCATGAACATGCCTGCCGAGAACTTGAAGAGACAGCGGCAAGCCACCACACACGTCTACGAAGAGATCAACCAGCTCCTCGAACCCACTAGATGGATAAGGTCGGCTAAAAGCGTGCCAACAAAACAGCTCTTTTGCCTCATCTGTATCCATTCCTTTCAAATTATAACCAACTGTAATTCCAGCGTTTATGAGAACTCCTACATCACGAGTTGTAATAATTACCAGAGCATTGCCAGATTTATTCAACTCATCACTGATCAGTAGTGCATCTAATTGTTCCTGGTGATCAATATCATCTAAAACAATTAGGAAGCTCCGATTGATGCTCCTTGCAAAACGATTGCTCAGAAAACTTGTCCCATCCTCTATGCTTGCAAAGCTTGGATGATGATTTTCATCAAAGAGCTCTCTGAGGAGCTTCATTTGCAAAGAAGGCAGATCTTTCTTCACAGAGGCTTCCCGAACATCAAATAGAAAACAGGAGCGACTATAATCTGAACGCTTTCTGTTGAACAGTTCTTTGGAGAGAGTTGTTTTTCCCACCCCACCCATGCCAAAAATACCAACAATATCAGTCTTTCCTTCTCCTGGTTTGTTTATCCCGCACCGACTTTCAAAATCTTGTACAAGCTTTTCAGTGCACTGCTTCTCAAAGTCTTCCACAAGCTTAGGAAGGCCAACTGGATATTTGGCAACATGTAAACATCTCATCCTTTCTACTTCCTTTTGCACTGCTGCCACTATATTCTCGCAGTCACGGAAGCTTTACAAATATAAGGGAAATTCAATGAGAAAAAATTTGTACCACTTTCTACGAAGAAAAAACTTATTACTATATGGAAATATCGAACAGGCAGAAACAATACAAAGATTACCTGTAGAACTCCTCGCCAGCAATAAAGGAAATAGATTGCAGAGATTTTTTCCATTTCTCCAGATTTTCGATGTACCTCCTTTTATTTTCATATTCAGCGAAAGCTTTTCCATACACTCCCTTTTCTACGTGGCGAAGTGCGGAAGGCTCAACACCATAGAAAATGGGAATAATCTTAGCTTTGCTCTGCAACATGAGAAGCAGCTCCGCCAAACACCAAGGGGACTCTGCATAGCCTTTGGAGAAGATGGCTATGTGAACTGCGGCAGAGTGGATTGCTGTCTCAATGGTGGATGGAAATGAATTTCCAAGTTGTTTCTCTTCCGAATCAAGAAACGCCCTTATATTCAACTTCTCAAGAGATTTGTAAAGCTGAAGAGCTAGAGTGTTTTTGACATCAGGGCCTCTGTGGTTGATGAACACGTCATATAAACTTGAAGATTCAGAAACCTTCCTCCTCTTGAGGGGAGGTTCGATTCCAGAGAAAGCTTGAAGATCATCACCTTGTTTGCGGGACAAGGAAGAAGAATCGTTGGACGAGGAAGAAGATGCTACAAAGAAAATGTGGTGTTCGTCATTTTGTTGGGGAGGGGAGGAAGAAGATGCCATACATGCAAATAGAGGATGATCTTGAAACAAAGAGAGGTTAGTTTTGGGGAAGGAAAGAGTGAATCGAGATCGCTGACAACAGATCGCGTTGATGAAGCCTTCTACAAACCACTTGGAAATTATGGAACGCGTTCCTGCAAATAATGACCGGAAGCAGAGGAAAATACATAGAGAAATTTAGGCGCCGGCCTTATAAAAGAATAGGTTAAAACACAACACCTAAGGGCAACCATTTTAAGAGGCGTTCCCATTAGAGTTAGAGGTTTGCGTCATAATCACAAAACCTAACTTTAACCCGTTAATATGAAATTTATTTTCTGGGTCATAATCTGGGTCATAACCCGTGGCGACGGTATTTTGTTTATACATGTAACAGGCAAAATTTAATGTCTTGGTTTGATTCGCAAATTTGTCGTATGCAAACTTTGTATGAGATTATTCAGTGTGACTGAGAAGTGAAACTCTTTACTTAGACATAATTTCTTGATAAGGTAATTTCCATTTATGACTCCAAATTCTCCTCACGAAAGTTAATAGTAATAGACAAGAGTGTCTTGTTTGCCAAAAATTTGCAAGTTTTATTAGAAAATATTATTTATTTTTATATTTATGAAAAATGACATATTATATACAATATGTGTATAAGTTTGTTATTAATGATATTTTAGAAATTAATAATAAATATAACGTTTAATGTAGTTTATAAAAAAGTTAATAATTTAAAACTTTTTTTTTCTTTTGTGGTGAAAACTATGTGTTAGAAATATTTTATCTTAAAAAATATAATCAAATCATACAAGAGTTTCTTTATAAATAGAAAATTAAGTATATAAATTAAATCAACATGTCAAATATTATGACTCATTAATTTACATCATGCTTACATTATTAACTATTTGTTCAATGTAATTGACACAATTAAAAAATGATAGGATGTGTTTATTTTAATATTCATTTATATTGATATTTTTGATACATTAGCTCATTGTCACATAATAGAACATAATAGAACTAGGGATATAAGAACAAAACCCATAATATATCTACCATTATTAAATGTTGAGATTGCATTTGGAGGCTGCATCAAAGTTGAATTTTACCCAATTTCTTTTAAAAGTGATCCATATTAGTCTTATCCATTTTGATCTAAATAATGATATCATCCTTTCTAATAGTATCCTATTAACAAGAATGTGTTAGTCTTCACCCACCACCTTTACTTTAATAATCAACAATTTTTCTTTGAAGGTTTTTAAAAAGTTGTTAAAGAAAGAGGAAAGACATTTTTAAATTATTTTTAGCTAGAAAATTTAATGCCCCACGTTGTCAATACATTCATTAACAAATAAAAAAGGGTTGATTTTTACTTTACAAGCTTGACATTAACATGACTCATTGCACCCTATGGAATGCATAATACTTCATGATTTATCATAATAACACACAAAACCTATCACTAATTCTCCAAGCATTGTGGCACAAAATGGAAGATTTCACAAACATAGGGCTAAAAGAATGTAACAACCATATAAGAGTTTTGAGCTTCCACCATAAAGATGATTAGACAATAGTTTATGATATCATTCTCTCATTAATACAAGGAAGAGCGTGACAATAAAATTTATTGCATAGCCAATTCCCAAATATCACAAATCAATGTACAACACCCAAATATACAAAGAGTGGCATTAAAAAGGAGAAATAAAAAAAATGAAGAAGCCTATGGAGTTTGAATGATAGTTATGTTTTTACGTTATTTTCTGAAAATGTAGTTTAAAAATCTTCATTGAGTGATTATGATGTTTTCAATATGATTTTAAATATTTTCATGGTTAATTTTTTTATATTTGCAAACTAATGATTTTCCTAATCTAAAACAACAATAAAGATAATATGCTATAGATAATGTAAATAGATAAGAGACAAAGGAAAGATAACTTCACATAGTGTAGACCCCTTTTGATGAATGGTGAGAAGAATCGCCTACACAATAATTTCAATACAACTTTACTTTAAGTGGTCGAGAAAGAGTGAAAGGAATAGAGCTAAGAGATGGAGCACCAAGAGAGAGAGAATGAATGAAAATGAAGGTTTTAATTTCTCATAATGGGTGGTGGTAGCCATTTCATATGCATCCAAGAGAAGGGACATGTGTTGAAAGAGGTTTAATATGTGAATATGCTCTTTTTAAATTTTGAAATTTATAGGGATGAGTACATGCATTGTATTAACATTTCTATACCATACTTTTGTCTAACCATATTGAGTCCAAATTTGGATGAGGAGTCATAGACACTAAGTTTTCAAGGTTCCTGATGTCAAAATTTAGATACTTGATTATGAGGCTCAATTATGCATATATGATGTCCAACACCTAAGTATCATAAATGCAAAAGGTGCAATGTTGTGATACTACATTTTTCTCACACTTTAATGAGCTAATCATCTCAAGAAACTGAGGGCACTAAGGTTTCTTGAATGATAAATTCATTATGTATATATAGTGCATTAAATGCATTTATTACCTCAAAAAATGATATTGTAACAACTACAGAAGCTAACCAGGTAGATACAAATGATGATTTGTAAACTCCCTATGATAAATTAGTTAATTTTTTTGATTCACCAAGATACAGATTTAAAATGAAGATCGAAACTGACGTTTCTTGTGAACTGAGCAAATAATTCTTAGAAATGCATAAAATAACTAAGTAGACAAAAACATGCATCAGAAAGAATAAGAGATAAAGGATCTGATTTCAGAGTTCACTAGACTCTGGCTACATCTTTGGATCTGCAAACACGCAAGATCGATGTCATTATTATGATGCAAAACTCTTATATCAGCATGGTCTTCCATGGAGTTACAATCTTCTTCTCACTTCCACACTACGATGACAGGAACTTGCTAGCAACATGTTTGTGCCTAGCTCCTACGCCACGTTTTACAATGCTAAGCAATAAAACTACAACTCTCTCTCAATGGGCATTAAGCCTTTACAATAACGACATAAAGTCGTGTAAAATACTCTCAAGAAAATTCTAAGTTTTTATCACATATTATGAGACCACTTAATTTTCTAGAGCATTCTCTCCCAAATTCTCCTTTTGAGAATTACCAAGACTTATTAAATCTCATTGTTCTACTTGAAAAATTCTTCAAGTTTCCTCCTCCTTGGATGCCCTTTCCAAAAGGTTTATCACCCCTTTAAATACATAAAAATTGACTAAATTAGGTGAAACAAAATAACCCCTTATAACTCCCTCTACATGGCCTTTATAGCCTTTACCAATTTAAAATTTACCTCCATTTCACAAATAGGGGTTAGTTTTAACAATAACCTTTGTTTTAAATAAAATTGGCGGCTAGATATTGTATAAATTAAACATACTGCCAATTGGCTTCTATATTAGAAAATGGCACGTTGGTAGTGAGTAATTTCAAGATAGAGGTGGTTTGGAGTTCAAACCTTCCAACCGTTATTTTAAGACATTCCATGCGATTTTGAGACAATAATTTAAATATTGCCAAAACATAATCCCAAGAATCTCACGTGGTTCAATGGTGAGGAGGGAAAATAGGGAACATGAGCTTCCAAGTTCAAACCTCTTAGACGCATTTTTCCAAACACAAATCGATATAAAAGTTGTCATTGAGGAGAGGATGTGCCACATGGCACAAGGTTATTCGCCTAGATAGTGACACATGTCATTAGCCAATTGATCTACATTTTATGCCACCTAAATGCCACATGTCATCATCAACCTTCCATGTATCAACTTTTGACTACCACGTGTCACTACAAGATTGTATAAAGTTTTTGGCTAGGCTACTGACATCATGATGATGTCATCATTTTGACTGGTCAACTCTTTTTCCTAGGAACTTTGAACAAGTATAACTTCCACATACAATCTCCATTTTTGACAAAACAAACGCTGTTGGAAAGCTCTCGATTCTTTAATTTGAAACCCATTGTTGACCACTTTAAGATGGTCAAATTTCACCTTTTTGGTCAACCTCTTATATACCTGTTTGACCAAACCTTTGACCAAGCATATCTCAAGTAAAGGGACTCCTTTTGACATGCTTCAAGTTGTGTCAGGAATGTTTCGCCGTTCTCTATGCATTGATGCCAATCTTGGGAGATTATGAGTGGGTTAAATTTTTGAGGTCTTCAAAATCCACCTAGATCAAATGATGCACCCAACATTCAACATGAAACCACAATATTTTTTGTGACAAGATTTTCAAAATTTAAAAACTTTCAATGCTAAAAATGGAAGTAACTATGTTGGCATGAAAAATTCTGAAGAGAAGTTAGTTAAAGTCAAAATGAAAAAAATAATTGTAGGGTTAATATATTCCCACCATTTTTTACCCCCAGTAGGTGGAGAAAATAGAAAGGATTTCTAAGCCAGATTGATTGTGAAAAATATTTCACATTTTAAGAAAATTCTAAGCTATATATGTGTGAAGTGGCCCCCTAGAGGGGTCATTTTCACTATTCATTCTGAAGGTTTTATTTAGTTTTCATAGAACCTTAGAAAAAATGCCTCACAAATGAGACTCTCAAGATACTAGGATCAAGGAGCTAGTGGCGCCGTGGTGTAGGTTTTTCCACTAGATGAGGTAGGCTTTGTTTGCCCATCTAATGTCACTTTTAATATATTTTATAGTTAGTTTAGATTTGTTAGAGTAAAGTATTAATTATGTTAATTAATCTTTACTCCCTTCTTAAGATGTCAACTATTTTTCTTTAGTTGTTTATATTTAAACACACATGCACTAGTTGTTTTAAACTCATGCACTAGTTGTTTTAAATATAAACTCGCATGCATTAGTCATGTAATAATTGAACCAATTATTACATGCATTAGGTTTTTCCTTTCAAGGATTTTGATCTCCTTTATAAGGATGATCCATTGTATATTTTATTCATTCATTATTTAAGGATATTTTCTTCTTCATATTTTTGAGTCAAACCCTTGCCCTCTTCTTGTCTCTACTTCCTTGTAACAGGTTTTTGTATGCAGGTGATCTTCAGGTTTTGTGGATTTGTATTGCTCAAATCCTACATGGTATCAGATCCTAATCTGCTACAAATTTTTCATGTTTGAAGGATTCAGATATTAGAAATTCATCTATTTCAGATTAGGGCTTTTTTGGATTTTTTTTATTGAAATTAGGGGGTCCCTAAATTTTGGTGCACTTTGAGCTCAAACGGACCTCACCATTGAGCTCGCAACGCCCCAAAACCCCTAATTCAATAAAAAAACACATTTAATTTTGACAACGTTGTAGAGAGAGGCAACAAAATTTTTCTCCGTGCCCATAAGGCTGTGCATGCACCCCAAGGCAGCCTTCCGTGCGATTTTCAATGCGCAAAAAAACACACACAAACAGATCGCAGCTACCCACATGCCACCGGCGGACCACCACAACCACTAGAGTGTTTCTTGTCTGCACCGCAACCTAAATGCCAGCATCGCACCGCCAGAGTGTCGTCGGGGAGAGCTTAGGCGCAAGCGGTAAGCACTAACAGCCGGTGGTTAGACTTAACCACTAGTCGCAAGTGGCTGACTGCTAGCAGTGGAGCCCCATGTGACTAAGGTCAGCACCTTAACCCAATTTTTTGGGGGCCTTTTTTTTTGTCTTTTGGAGCATCTTTCACTAAAATTGGCATTCTGAGAGCTCCAGGCATCATTTTTTGACAAATGAGATATTGCCAGAAAGTTGGTTCCAAGCCTGATACTCTCATGCATATTAATCTAGTTTTTCATGTCATCTAGCTTATTGTTTCTATTGTCAAAGCTAAATTATCTTTTTTGCCTTCCGGGGGGGGCTAATTTTCTCAAATTAGCTCTATTTTTTTTATCTAGAAGCACCAGAAAGCTCTTCTCGCGAACCATTCAGATTTCTGTCTATTTTCATTAGAATTTTTTCAAGGTACACAAGATTCAGATTTGAAGCTTTTTTTCTCTTCTCTTGATAAAGCATATCATTCTAGGCTTAAGGGTTCGTTATTTGGATTGTGGGGGGTGTTATTTTCTTGTTTCTATCAATTAAACTAGATATTTCTCAAAATAAAACCCCTTCTAAAAAATATGGCTGAGACCTCTTCTTGTCTAGAACTTCTGACCCCACATAATTATCACACATGGAAAACCCTGATGACATGGCTTCTCCATTCAAAAGGGCTCTGGTCTTGTTTAGATGTAGTATAGCCAGTATTAGAGAGGCCCTTTGAGATCATGCAAAATCAAAACAAGATGGATGAGGCTATGGGTTTGATTTCTTTATAGGTATCAGATAGCTTGCAGTTTCATCCTAATGGGTGTAATACCCCTCTAGAGATGTGGGCTAAATTTGAGACATTATTCGGTACCATCAATGAGTTCAGAGCACTTCAGATTGAGGTAGAGCTTACCTCTCTTACATACCTGATTCTTTTCCTTCTATTGAGGACTTTCTGATGAAGTTCAAACAGTATAGATCTTTGTTACATGGATGTGGAAAGAAAAAGACTGATAAAGAGTGCATTTATCTAATTTTGTCTAAGCTTCGAGGAAAATTTCATAATTTCTCTTCTACCTTTCATTCTACTATGGATGCTTTGGGACCTAGTTTGCCATGCCCACTTTTGAGGTGTTTTGTGATTGCTTGACTAGAGAGCAGGCCAAAATTACTTAGTTGGACTCTCTAATAGGATCAAAGAACCAAGCATTTATTGTCCAACTGTCCAAAGCAAAGCAGAAGCAAAAGCCCAAGCCCAAAACAAATTCAGCTAGCAATGAGAATCCCTCCGAGCCACCTCCAAAATTAGATCCAAAGAAATCTACTCCAAAAGGAAAAACTTCTAAGTCTGGTGAGTCTTCCTCCAAGACTACAAAGTTCACCAGTGATCCTTGCAGTTTTTGTGGCAAGGAAGGGCATCCAGTTTCCAGGTATTGGAAATGACTTGAGGCACTAGAAGAAGCCATGCAGAAGCATAGTCTTGCTCATCCGAAGCCTCCACCTCCTCCCACAGGGAAAGGTCATTCTCTTTCCTCTTGAGCTTTGTCTTCCACTTCTCCATGGATCATTGACTCAAGTACTTTGCACCATATGTCACACTCACCTGGATTGGTTACCTCACTTGCTTAGAGTGTTACTATACAAATTGCAGTTGGTGACTCAGCACTACTTTCAGTCATAGGTTTTGGAACTATTTCATTAGATAGTGGTTCTCTACAGGATGTTCTTTTGGTTCCAGCCATTTCTATGAACCTCCTATCTATTTATCAGATTTTTCATTCTAGCTCTGGTAAAACAATTGAGTTCTCACCACATGATGTGGTTATTAGAGACCTCCATGATCATAACTTGGTTATTGCTACTGGGAGTGTTGATTCAGAGACTCACTTATATTGGTTTGATGGCTTTGAGAGCTCTGATTCTACTGGTGTTTCTCTTGTTTCTCATGCAGACAGAGTGATCAAGCTTTGACATGAGCATTTTGGCCATGTCAACTACAAATATTTATAGAAGATGAGTACATAGGAGCTAGTGCTTGGGCTACCTCAGATCTCTTGTACTGATGGTGTTTGTCGAGGTTGTGATCTTGGAAAACATCACAGAGATCCTTTTCCATCTGGTAGATCCTCATGTGCTCTAGCACCTTTGGAGTTGATACATAGTGATCTTATGTCATTTCCAACTCCTTTTCCTAGTGCTAGATATGTACTCACCTTCATTGATGATTTCTCTAGATGCACATGGGTGTTCTTCTTGAAGTACAAGTCTGACATCTTTGATTCATTTCAAATCTTTAAGACATTTGTAGAGAAACAATCTGGTCTTTCTATCAAGTGTATATGCATAGACAATGGGAGTGAATATGTGAATCAGTCTTTCAAAGATTTTTGCACTGAGCATGGTTTACAAAGCAGTTCACAGTTCCTCATACCCCTCAGCAGAATGGCATTGCAGAGAGAAAGAATAAAATATTAATGGAGATGGCTAATTGTATGCTCTAGTCTCGAGGTATGAGTGCTTCCTTTTAGGCCAAGGCTATCAATTGTGCCAACTATATTCAAAATCAGATGCCTCATAAAGCATTACGACATTTGACTCCTGAGGAGGCTTAGACTCATGTTAGGCCTGATGTTTCTACATTCTGAGTTTTTGGTAGTGAGGCTTGGGCATTTATTCTAGATGCTCAAAGGAAAGCCATGGAGAGGAAAAGCCAACCACTCATATTTGTTGGCTATTGTGAGGGTGTGTAGGCGTACAAGTTGTTTGATCCTGATTCCAGAGAAGTCTTGTTTTGACGGGATGTTCAGTTTGATTAGCGCTATCCTCAGATGGATCCTCCATCATCAGCTTCTTCTTCACTACCTAGTTCTTCATCTTCTCCTCTACAGGATTATTTCTCCTTTGAGGAAGATTTAGATGATGCTCCACCTTCCTCACCTCCATGAGATGTTCCCCATGTGCCCAAATCGGCTTGTGATACTGTTGATGCAGCTGGATCTTTGGTAGGAGATCCTTTAGACACTTGTCGCACTCGTGCTTAGATATATAGTATTGGTTTACCGAGTCATGCTATTTCAGATGATCCACATTGATTTTTAGAGGCGACAGGTCATCTTGAGTGGGATAGAGCTATAGATGAGAAATTTTCTTCTTTGGTGAAGAATCACACTTGGGATCTTTGTCCTCTTCTAAAAGGAAGGAAATTGGTTCGATGCAAGTGGGTGTATCATACCAAGTACATTGTTGATGGTTTTATTGATAGGTATAAGGCATGTCTTGTGCAAGTGGGTGTGTCCTCTTCTAGAAGATGAGTACATAGGAACTAGTGCTTGGGCTACCTTAGATCTCTTATACTGATGGTGTTTGTCAAGGTTGTGATCTTGGAAAACATCACAGAGATCCTTTTCCATCTGGTAGATCCTCACATGCTCTAGCACCTTTGGAGTTGATACATAGTGATCTTATGTCATTTCCCACTCCTTTTCCTAGTGCTAGATATGTACTCACCTTCATTGATGATTTCTCTAGATGCACATGGGTGTACTTCTTGAAGTACAAGTCTGACATCTTTGATTCATTTCGAATCTTTAAGACATTTGTAGAGAAACAATATGATCTTTCTATCAAGTGTATACGCATAGACAATGCGAGTGAATATGTGAATCAGTCTTTCAAAGATTTTTGTACTCAGCATGGTTTACAAAATTAGTTCACAGTTCCTCATACCCCTCAGCAGAATGGCATTGCAGAGAGAAAGAATAAAATATTAATGGAGATGGCTAATTGTATGCTCCAGTCTCGAGCTATGAGTGCTTCCTTTTAGGCTGAGGCTATCAATTGTGCCAACTATATTCAAAATCAGATGCCTCATAAAGCATTACGACATTTGACTCCTGAGGAGGCTTAGACTCATGTCAGGCCTGATGTTTCTACATTCTGAGTTTTTGGTAGTGAGGCTTGGGCATTTATTCCAGATGCTCAAACGAAAGCCATGGAGAGGAAAAGCCAACCACTCATATTTGTTGGCTATTGTGAGGGTGTGAAGGCATACAGGTTGTTTGATCCTAATTCTAGAGAAGTCTTGTTTCGACAAGATGTTCAGTTTGATGAGCACTATCCTCAGATGGATCCTCCATCATTAGCTTCTTCTTCACTACCTAGTTCTTCATATTCTCCTCTATGGGATTATTTCTCCTTTGAGGAAGATTTAGATGATGCTCCACCTTCCCCACCTCCACCAGATGTTCCCCATGTGCCCAAATCAGCTTGTGATACTATTGATGCAGCTGGATCTTTGGCAAGTGATCCTTTAGACACTTGTCACACTGGTGCTTAGATATATAGTACTGGTTTACTGAGTCATGCTATTTCAGATGATCCACATTGATTTTTAGAGGCGACAGGTCATCTTGAGTGGGATAAAGCTATGGATGAGAAGTATTCTTCTTTGGTGAAGAATCACACTTGGGATCTTTGTCCTCTTCTAAAAGGAAGGAAATTGGTTCGATGCAAGTGGGTGTATGATACCAAGTACATTGCTGATGGTTCTATTAATAGGTATAAGGCACATCTTGTGGTGAAGGGATTTTCATAGGTGGATGGTATTGATTACTCTGAGACCTTTTCTCATGTTGCCAAGATGAAATCTATTCACCTTGTACTTTCACTTGCAGCTTCTCAAGGATGGATAGTATATCAGATGGATGTAAAGAGTGTCTTTTTTCATGGAGACCTATAGGAGGAGATTTGCATGGAGCAGCCTCAAGGTTTTGTGTAGGACTCTTGTATGGTGTGCAGACTTCAGAAGTCTCTATATGGTCTCAAACAAGCCCCTAGGGCTTGGTATGAGAAGATGGATTCCTTTTTGCTTGCCTCACACTTCACACACTATCATTCTGATCCTACCGTGTACATTTAGCATCATAGGGCTGATATAATGATACTTGTGCTATATGTTGATGATCTCATCATTATAGGTAGCTCATCCCCTATGATTCAGAGTGTTCAGCGTGCATTGAGAGAGTAGTTTGAGATGACTGATCTTGGACTTCTCCACTATTGTTTGGGCCTATAGGTTATTGAGTCTTCGGATGGGATTTCCATACTTTAGGAGAATTATGCTCTTGATATGCTTCATCGGTTCAATATGCTTGATTGCAAGCCTGCTCCAACACCTTTTCAGTCAAGTGTTGTTTTATCTACCACTTGCTCTACTCCTACCATGGATCCCAAATTATACAGAGCGCTAGTGGGTAGTTTTTGTACCTGACACACACTCATCTTGATATTTCCTTTGCGGTTGACCTTGTATCTCGATTCTCACATGATCCTTATGAGAGTCATTAGCAAGCGGCCAAACGTATCTTGAGGTACATTTAGGGCACTTTCACTATACATCGAGGGATCCTCACATTTTTGGTTTCACAGACTCAGATTGGGTTGGTGATACTACTGATCAACAATCTACTTCTGGCTTTGTCTTCTATCTTGGTTCTAGTCTTATTACATGGTCTTGCAAGAAGTAGACACGTCATGCATTATCATCTACAAAGCCAGAGTACCAAGCAGTTGTACTAGCTAGTTAGGAGGTTTTATGGCTTCGATAATTGATGACAGAGTTTGGTTTTCCTCTTGATAGTCCCACTATTCTTTGGTCTAACAATCAAAGTTCTATACATATTTCCCACAATCTAGTTGAGCATGAGAGGACCAAGCACATTGATCTTCATATGCATTTCATCAAACATTTGATTCAGGATGGCTCTTTGAGTTTGGAGAATATTCCCACTACTGAGTAGGTTGCTAACATCTTCACTAAACCTTTTGCATCTCTGTGATATCTTCAGCTACATTCTATGCTTGGGGTGAAGGAAGTTGTCCTTGGGGGGTCTTAGTGATGAGGCCTTCCTTCCTTCTATTTCTATCTCTTTTTGGAATAGGGTTTTTTCCCATTGGGTTTTCTCCATTTCTTCAGTTTACAAAGATTTGTTTATGCTAGGTACCTCATCAAGCCATGTTGTCAGGACCCATTTATGCTTTTAGCACTATAGCCTCCTTTGATTTCTTCTTGCATTGTTGCTCATCTTAAGGGGGGGTGTTAGAGTAAAGTATTAATTATGTTAATTAATCTTTACTCCCTTCTTAAGATGTTAACTCTTTTTCTTTAGTTATTTATATTTAAACAAACATGCACTAGTTGTTTCAAACTCATGCACTAGTTGTTTTAAATATAAACATGCATGCATTAATCATGTAATAATTAAACTAATTATTACATGCACTAGGGTTTTCCTTTCAAAGCTTTCGATATCCTTTATAATGATGATCCAATGTATATTTTATTCATTCATTATTTGAGAATATTTTCTTCTTCATATTTTTGAGTCAAACCCTTGCCCTCTTCTCGTCTCTACTTCCTTGTAACAAGTTTTTGTATGGAGGTGATCTTCAAGTTTTGTGGATTTGTATTTCTCAAATCCTTCAAGTTTTTAGCACAAAATGTGCATTTAAATTTTACACATGCATCCCAAACCCATGCATTCATCTCAAAGGGATGTTAATGCTAGTATCTATTTTCTACACTGATGCCTCTAGACACTAGTCATGCTAGCATTCTCTAATTACACATACAACTAGTGGACTCGGGAATAAAAATTCAAGTATGCATGATAGATATTTTATAATTTTATGATCATATTGGATGACAGATCATCATCATTTGTGTTTGAAGTTGCTTCTATAAGTTTAGGAGCATATGAAAAGGTATGTATTGACCATTATCCATTTCTAATCATAGGATTTAATAGATGTTGGGGCGGTGAGAATTTAACAGGTAGGCATGTAGTGGGTCAACTAGCTAGCAAAGATGTGTTTCCATGCATTAACGGTGATGGTACTTGCTGGCTTGCCTCCAACAACCAGTTGTTGGATTGCCTCCAACACCCAAGTTTAAACTTTTGAGAATCCATCCCATAGAAGGAATTCTCAAATTCATTTTAGTTTTGTGTGGGTTTTTATTACTAATGATGCTTTTATAAATCTTAATTGGTGAAGAGGTTGTGCCCATAGATCATATTGAACTTGAACTTTTAACCTCAAGGTTCAAGGTTCAAAGTTCGAAGGATCAAGATGTCAAGTTCATATTTACAAGTCTGAAAGTGTAAGTTCATATTCAGTGATTTAGAGTTCAAGACTTAGAGTCAAAGACTCAATGCGGAGGTAATGATTCAAGGCTAGATCTCAAAATTTTCAAAGCATAGAACAAGTTCAGTTATATCCCTAAGTCTACAGGTTCAATGATTCCAATCAGTATAGTAAATCCAAAGGATCGAAAGTGAAAACTTTAATGGTTTGACCTTGAGGTCCAAACGCTCAAAATCCTTGAGTTTGGAAGTGAACAAATATCTGTAGCTATGTTGATATGATTCACATCTCAAATCAGGACAGATCTCAACATGCATGAGGAAGGATGTGACAAAAATAATTCACACTTTTCCTGATCAGCCCATAATACAAATGTAGAAGGGGCATGTAATTCAAGCATTTTAATGCCAAATATTTATGGTGGCATCAACTAAAGAGTGAGGTTTCTACCAAGATTTTCTATGTTGGTAGAAACATAAATAATGTATGTGAACTTCGATGGATCAAATCATAGAGAAGTGACATGAGTAATGGATGTGGAATCATGGACACGACACAGTGATAATTGTGATACACATAGCACTATGAACTACAAGGAATGAATCAAGAGCATCGTGATATGGCCTCAAACCCAACAACACTATCCGCACTAAGTCCTTGTGTCAAGTCTCCAAGGTTAGCTAAAGGGATTCAAAATGATGTGACTTTCAACTAATAGGTTGTGATCATAGGATGATAGAGAATGCTTTAGCACCAAGAAATTATGTCGCAAAGGACTTGTAAGATGGAACCCGATACATCATAGAGAATGGGTGTTGCTACCTCTAGGCACATTTCCAATTATGGAAAAGTTCATTGAAGGTGCTAAATAAAATACGATGCTCCTGAGTTCATCCTAATAGTGTCGATTGTCGAATGTGGAATGACATAAATAATGTGGAAATGCTAAATCTGACGCTCAATGATCAACAATTTTTTGACAGGTCAATAGCCAAGTGTTTGACCAAATGTCAAGTAGGAATGCACCATATTTAATGGTAATAGAGTCATCTTTGGATCTCAAATGCCACACAATTCTTGAAATATTGAATGAATCAGTGCTCTCCATGCTTTAGATCATCCCCATAGTGTACCACATGTGTGAATAGCATGCTAAAGGTTTGATAGATTGCCCAAGTTCACTATGCCACATAATATCCAATAAACATGGTCACATAGGTGTAGCGATTATAAAATACATCATATCAAGAATCAACACTGATGTCACAACAGTCACCAAGACTACCTTAAGAGACCAATGGTCATTTGAAGAAGTAATTTGGGTATAGTGTTAGAAGGATTCCCTATATGGATGAAGGAAACCTCCACTTAGCCTTAGTGAAGAAAAGAGGAAACCATGAATCTTGAATCCATATTGCAAAACTAAGGAGTAAAGATATCCATCGATTGAGAGAGAACAATGTGGTGTACTATAAAGGAGTGCACTAGAGGGGGCACTTATCAATTTGTGGATCCGAGTATGGAAATGGCATACAGAAGATAGACACTAATGTGTAGCTCTCGACTTGCTAAAGTGAAAAAAATAGGTTGCGCACCATATACCCAACAATGTTCAAAATATCAACTTGACATTTGATATCCCACCACACTTTAAAAAAACACCTCCATTCTTGCCAGTGAAAGTGTAAAAGCTAGTGAATTTTGAAGGAATTCATGCATAGCATTTGGGAAATCTCACAAAATATATCTTGTCAAACTAATGTGATTGAATGTTTATGAATACAGGGGAGATTGATAATTCTAATTTCACACTCAATGATGAGGAAATCACTATAATATCTTAATAATGAAGCCCATGGTCTGCTTGAATGCCAAGTCAAAGAAATAGAGGAGTACTCCTTATGAATCTCAAGATATCAAGGGATACCTTCACCTTGGTCTATTATGATGGAACCTAGCAGAAATCTATGGTCGTGTCAACAATATTAAGTGAAAAGTGTTCCAGCCTTATACTAGCATAATATGTGGTGTTGTTTGAGTAAAATATGGTCATGTATTGGGTGAAGGGTAATGCATGTCTTTTGAAAGACTTAATTAAAACCTCATCCAACAATGTTTTAATATCTTAAAATGATATTTAGCTCTCCTAACCAAATAGTAAGCAGATGTTTATAAAGATGTACTAAAAATTTTAAAAGAAGGCCGATTCCTCAAGAATCAATTTTAATAACTGAAAAGATATTCGTCGGGAGGAGAAATAAATATGCCCCAAAAGGCCAAGAAAAGGGTTCGTCTTTCCTGACAGATGTCTGGTGGCTACAGGAAAAGATGATACATTTCACTGAGACATTGTAATAGGAATAAGGAGGGAAAATACATTTGTATTTTTGTAAAGTTTGTAAATGTTGTAGGGATACAAATGATTTGTCAGTAATTTTATCAAATGTTTAAGAGTAAAGGGAAAACCTATATATTTAATCTATAGGTTTTGATATGTGTTTTCCTGATTGAAATAAATCTGTTGGTGAGTCCAATAATTTTTAAACGTTGTCCAACTCATTATGTCAAGTTCATGTATAAATCATGAGGTCAGTTGGCTTTATGCTTCATACCCATAAGATAAAGTGTTAAATATTTATTCATTTCTTTGTGTTGGGAAAGTTAATCGGTGGTATGTTTTCCTTTCTTTTGTTCATTTCCTATTCTTTAAATTGTAATCACATTCATTCCATGTTGATGGATAAATATTAATGCCTTTGTGTCTTTTGGTTAAAGACATACCCAATATTTTATTTGGTATAAATCTTATGAAGGGAGTTGAGCCTTTGTGTCAAAACTCAGAGAGCACTTGCACATAGCCATTGCAACTGACTCAACTATTAGTCATAGGTTGTATCTTGGGTTTAGGGTTTTTCGAGTCATTTTATGAATAATTGTAAAAAGATAAATATGTTTAATAATAGATTTTTGGAAACTCTATTGGTGATCCAGAAATGAAAGATCGGTGATTTCTTTCCTCAGTAAAATTATTATCTCTGTAAAAAGAGATTGGCGACTTTGTGTTCAAACTTGTTGAGTCTTTGGTAAAAGAGTTCCAGTGTACACTCTGTTAGAAATTTGAAGGTGTCTCCCCAAGGATTGAGGCTGGCGACTCTGGTCCTTTTTGGTAGAAGAACTCTCATATTCAATGGCATTGGTTGCTGGAAAGCCATGGGGGACTTGCATAGGGCCTTTTGCATTGCCTCAATATTCATCTTTGCCCAAAGAGGCAAGAGAATATCTCCCTAAGTTTAGTGGGGATAAAAAAATGTGATTTGGATGACCACATCAAAGTGGTTACAGTCACCTATGGGATTCTTGGTGTGCAAGAATATAATGTCTTCATTAGATTGTTTGTTGGTAGTCTCATTCAAAATGTTATTGATTGGTTTCAGAACTTGCAGAACAGTTGTATAACTTTTTGGAATAATCTCAAGGTGAAGTTCCTCAGAAGATTTGAGCTTGCAGTTGATATTGGTAAGTTTTTGTTGGGTTTCTTTCAGATCCAAATGATGGAGACTGAAACTATGAAGGATTTTATAGATAGATTCAATAGATGTGTTGGTAAGATCCCTCAGATTCAAAAACCAACTGAGAGTAATCATATGTGTATTTTTATTTCTACAATGAAAACTAAAATTATTTTTTTGTTAAAATGTCTGAAAGTGCAAAGATTAGAGGATGCACAAAGGGAAGCTATTAAGTTGGATGATAATTTACTTCTAAGTGGGTTAAAATCTGCAAAAGTATCACCAAAAAAAGTCTTTCTTTATGAGCATCACTATTATCCCAAGACAAAACCTGCACGTAAGAGGTTGGTCCTCAAAGTAGCAAAACCAACACTGCCTACTTCTCTTTGTTAAAATTTTACAGTTTTTAATGATGCGGATTTGCAAATATCTCCTATAGTTGAAAGTCCTAATATTTCAGGGGCTTATTATTTACATGTTAAAAATAATGATGATTATATCTCACAATCAGATGATTTGATGGCTTGCGTAGGTGTACCTCTTATTGAGAAGAAAGTTGGTGATGAAAGGTTGAATGAAAATCTATCAATGATTGCCTTTCCTCTAGAATCTGAGTCTTTTACATTTGATGTTTCTGATATCTTCCCAGCCATCAATTTTGGTCGAAGGAACATGGTGGATCAATAAAAGCAAGATGATATGAATGATGAAGAAATGAATGACATTCCTCTTCTTGAATTTTTTTCATTTGATTGCACATCACACTAAGAGGAATGTTTGCAATATGAGGTATTGGTGGGGAATCAAGAATTTTTAAACGAGGTGGTTGATTATGCTATGCAACTAGTAGTTTTATCAATAGAAGAGGAAGCGTTGTAGCCCCAAGTATGCGAGAATCAAATAGATTCTCAAAATAAAATTGAGGTAAACTCATTCATTCCTATGTCATCACACATATAGGCTAAAATGGGGGTTTTCCAAATTATCTATGAAGATGAGCTCCCAAATAGCTCTCCCATAGTAGAGGCTTTTTATTTTGAAGATAAGTTTGATAACATGTATGTTGAAGACAAATTTTCAGCAAGTTTGATATTAGATTTTGATAAAGACACACATGCGAGACACTCTCAATCTTCCCTCTATCAAAGGCTCAATTTATTTTTCTAAGATGGAGAGTATTGGTGTTTGTGATATATTTCAGCACAGTCAAAATGAGACCAGAATGTTGTGGCTACAAGTTTATGATAAGGAGTGGCTCTTAAAATCTAACACAATTTTCCTAAAGTTACTGCATAGCATTATTGTTAAGTCTCTTCTCACAATGGCCATAGGATGATTTCTTGGAATGACACATCTTTTATGGCAGCAGCTATTCCATACTGGCAGATACTTCTCTCAGTCGGTCAATGGCTTCACATGAGTATCTAGATGCATCTTTGGAGGTATGGGTTGTTGGCCCTGTCTTTTTGTAAATAATTTTTGTTTTGCTTAGCTTAGGTTGTTAGTTGTTTGTTTCTGGCCTTTTTTTAGTTGGGGTGTTTTGTTTTTGTAGTTGCCCTATTCCTCTCCACTCATTCTGCAAGCACCTCCCTACTCCCTATTTTGCATTGACTCTATTTCCCAATGGTTAGACACTGGTCTCCTACTAGAGACTATGGGATTTTTCCATTTCCCTCATGACCCACATCCCCAGTCATAGCCAATTGTTGGCTTGCCTCCAGCACCCAAGTTTACACTTTTGAGAATTCATCCCATAAAAGGAATTCTCAAATTTATTTTAGTTTCATGTGGGTTTTTATTACTAACGATGGTTTTATAATTCTTAATTGGTGAAGAGGTTGTGCCCCTAGATTGTATTGAACTTGAACTTTCAACCTCAAGGATCAAAGTTCGAAGGATCAAGATGTCAAGTTCAGATTTCCAAGTCTGAAAGTGTAAGTTCAAATTCAGTGATTCAGAGTTCAAGACTTAGAGTCAGAGGCTCAATGCGAAGGTAATGATTCAAGCTTGGAGCTCTAGAAGTTCAAAGCATAGAATAAGTTTAGTTATATCCATAAGTCTGCAGGTTCAATGGCTCCAATTAGTATAGTAAACACAAAGGATCAAAGGTGAAAACTTCAATTGTTTGACCTTGAGGTCCAAAGGCTCCAAATCCTTGAGTTTGGAAGTGAACAAATGTTTGTAGCTATGTTGATATGATTCACATCTCAAATCAGGTCTGAGCTCAACATGCATGAGGAAGGATGCGACAGAAGGAATTCACATTTTTCTTGATCAGCCCATAAGACAAATGTAGAAGGGGCATGTAATTCAAGCATTTTAATGCCAAATATTTATGGGGGGGTCAACTAAAGAGTGAGCTTTCTACTAGGATTTTCTATGTTGGTAGAAACATAAATAATGTATGTGAACTTTGATGTATCAAATCATAGAGAAGTGACATGAGTAATGGATGTGGTTCAATCATGGACACGATATAGTGATAATTGTGATGCACATAGCACTATGAACTGCAAGGAATGAATCAAGAGCATCGTGATATGGCCTCAAACCCGACAACAATATCTGCTATGTCCTTGTGTCAAGTCTCCAAGGTCGGCTAAACGGAGTCAAAATGATGTAACTTTCAACTAATAGGTTGTGATCACCAGATGATAGAGAATGCTTTAGCACCAAGAAATTATGTAATGAAGGACTTATAAGATGGAATTTGATACATCATAGAGAATGGGTGTTTCTACCTCTAGGCACATCGCTAGTTATGGAAAATTTCATTGAAAGTGCTAAATGAAATACGATTCTCTCGAGTCAATCCTAATAGTGTCGAGTGTCAAATGTTGAATGTCAAATGTCAGATGTCGAATGTCAAATGATATAAATAATTTGCAAATGCTAAATCCAACGCTTGATGATGATCGATTTTTGACAAGTCAATAGCCAAGTGTTTGACCAAATGTCAAGTAGCAATGTGCCATATATAATGGTAATGGAGTGGGCTTTGGAGCTTAAACAGCACACAATTCTTGAAATATTGAATGAACTAGTGCTCTCCATGCTTTAGATCATCCCCATAGTACACTACATGTGTGAATAGCATGGCAAAGGTTTGATATATTGCCCGAGTTCAATGCCACATAACATTCAATAAACATGGTCACATAGGTGTAACGATTATAAAATACACCATATCAAGGATAAACACTGAAGTCACAACAATAGCCAAGACCACCTCAAGAGGCTGATGATCATCTTAAGAAGTCATTCGGCTATAGTATTAGAAGGATTTCCCGTCTGGATGAAGGAAACCTCCACTCAGTCTTGGTGAGGAAAAGAGGCAACCATGAATCTTGAATCCATATTGCAAAACTAAGGAGTAAATATTTCCATCAATTGAGAGAGCACAATGTGGTATACTATAAAGGAGTGCAATAGAAGGGTCACTTATCAATCTGTGGAGCTGAGTATGGAAATGGCATATAGAAGATAGACACTAATGTGTAGCTCTCGACTTGATAAACTGAAACAAATAGGTTGCACACCATATTCACAACAATGTTCAAAATGCTAAATTGACATTCGATATCCCACCACACTTAAAAACAACACCTCCATTCTTGCTAGTGAAAGTGGAAGAGCTAGTGAATTTTGAAGGAATTCATGCATAGCATTTGGGAAATATCACAAAATATATCTTGTCAAACTAATGTGATTGAATGTTTATGAACATAGGGGAGATTGATAATTTTCATTTCACACTCAATGATGAGGAAAGCACTATGATATCTTAATAATGAAGCCCATGGTCTACCCGAATGCCAAGTCAAAAAAATAGAGGACTACTCCTTATGAATCACAAGATATCAAGGGATACCTTCACCTTGGTCTATTATGAATCCTATAGTTGTGTAAACAATATTAAGTGAAAAGTGTTCCAGTCTTCTACTAGGATAATATGTGGTGTTGTTTGAGTAAAACATGGTCATGTGTTGGGTGAAGGGTAATGCATGTCTTTTGAAAGACATAATTAAAACCTCCTCCAACAATGCTTTAATATCTTAAAATGATATTTAGCTCTCCTAACCAAATAGTAAGTGAATGTTTATAAAGATGTGCTAAATATTTTAAAAGAAGACCGATTCCACAAGAATAAGTTTTAATAACTGAAAAGATATTCGTCGGGAGGAGAAATAAATATGCCGTAGAAGGTCAAGAAAAGGGTTCTTCTTTCCTGGTAGAATTCTAGTGGCTACAAGAAAAGGGGATATATTTCACTGAGACATTGTAACAGGAATAAGGAGGGAAAATATATTTTTATTTTTGCACAGCTTGTAAATGTTGCAGGGATACAAATGATCTGTGGGTCATTTTATCAAATATTTAAGAATAAAGGGAAAACCTAGATATATTTAATCTGTAGGTTTTGATATGTCTTTTCCTAATTGAAATAAATTTGTTGGTGATTCCTATCATTTTTAAATGTTGTCCTACTCATTCTATCAAGTTCATGTATAAATCATGAGGTCAATTGGCTTTATGCTTCATACCCGTAAGATAAAGTGTTAAATATTTCTTCATTTCTCTATGTTGGGAAGGTTAAATCAGTGGTATGTTTTACTTTCTTTTGTTGATTTCCCATTCTTTAAATTGTAGTCACATTCATTCCATGTTGATGGATGAATGTTAATGCCTTTGTGTCTTCTGGTTAAAGACATGCCTGGGCAGTGTTTTATTCATTGTAAATATTATGAAGGGAGCTAAGCCTTCATGTCAAAACTCTGAGAGCACTTGCACATAGCCATTGAAAGTGACTCAACTGTTAGTCACAGGTTGTGTCTTGGGTTTAGGGTTTTTCAAGTCATTTTATGAACAATTGTAAAAAAGACAAATCTATTTACTAACAATACTTATGGAGAGTTGTGATGTAGAAAAAATGTCCTTTCATCTACTCACTAGGGAGATGACTATGACATTCATACACGTATATCACATCCTTCTTCTTATCATCTATAGGGAACATATAATGATGGAACAAGTCCTCACTATATAGGATTTGCAAGCTAGGCAACTATCAAGGTCTAATCACTTAGTGAAAAACTCTAGGTACATCTATCTATGGCATCTTGAGGAGGGACATATTAAAATACTATTTAATTCATGTGTATCTTGATTATCACAATGAAAATATCAGTGTCTACTAATAGATGAAACTCTCACTTACTAATAACTCTTGTCTCACATATATGAGATATAAAGGAGAAAGGACATGTATTTTTCCTAGGGTCATAGCATGTTCCCCCATCTATATTATGAGGATGGTCCCACAATAGTGGGTTACACTTTCTTGTTAACTTTGACACTAAAGGAACATTCTTAAAAAACACATTTTCATTTAGAAACCTATTGTTGTACCAAACTATGTGTAAACTATTAGGAATTTGAAGATTATGCAAACTGGTATTTTTTTAATATTTTGTGCATAGATTCTCAATATATTTCTTTGAAATGTATTTGTATCCATTTTTCCATCTCCTTCAAAAACTAGTTTTTAATAGAAAATGACTTTTTTAGCGAATGGCATTCACTTAGTTATTGCATAAATGTTTTTAAAAAATAGATAAAAAGGTGATTCTTTCAAGTTTAGATTCGCACCACTAATATCTAGTGATTGTAATTGGTTTCATTTTATTATATATAATATTTTATATTTTATTAAGTTTTGAAGTAAAGTTAACTATAATTTTGTAGAAACATATACTATTATAGAAGGGTTACTTTTATGTAAAACTATGACCATCTTCAAATTTGAAATTGAAGGTGATTTAACTATTATAATAAATGCACTATGAAGAAGTTCTACACCTAACTAGAAATTAAAATGTATTTTGGATCGTGACATAGAAATTCTTAAATCTATTGATTCATGATAAATCATATATATATATATATCATGAAGTCAATACTATAGTAGACAGTTTATCTAATTAGGGAGATGACAAAGATTATGTAGATACATTTTATATTGGTGGCACTTACCTTCCGCTCATAACCACCTCATCGTAATTGGACAAGGATACTGTTGAATTGACACCTCGACCGATGAGATCATTTGTGAATTAGTCCACCTAAGACTATGTTGGGATAATGTGTTTCTTCTATGACTTGTCTAGGTAATGATTGATAAACATTTAAAATCAAGAATCTATACCTGACTTGAATTTCTAATGTTAATAATTTATAAATTCTTGGCCTTATGAAATAGATGGAGGTATGGTTCAAAACATGTCTCCTATGATTACTTGAGATATCCACATTTAGGGAAATATTTTCCTAGGCATTTGAGGTACTCCCATGAGTGAAACTAATTTCATGACATCGAACCCCACCTAGATTTAAATGGCAAGTAATCCATGGTTTAAGTTTAAAAGAGTTATCATCCTTTTACTAGTGTTATTCTCAAGCTTTCACATTAAAAAAATAGAATAGGTCTTTGCATAGGCTTCATAGTATAGAGTTTGGTCTTTTCCTTACATCTTAAAAGCATAAAATGACTTATTTGGGTTAAATAACTCTAAAAAGATGGGCTAGAATCCTTGCTTCAATGGATGACTTTTTTATTCATGCAATTAAGTTGATTCTAGGAGAAGAATTCACCAAAACTAGTCATCAATATTGGGTTAACTTTGAGATCCCAACTAACTTTGTATCTATTCTATTAATAATGGGTGAACCAAAATTGTCTTCCCTCTAGTTGTGTCATGTAATATTTTACAAGAAAATATTGGGTGACTTGAATCTTTTTGTTAGAAATGTGGACGATAACTTGATGATTGAAACATTTCATTTCTACTAATGCCCTGACACCTAGAGGATCATCATGACAAGATTGTGTCAGGGCACTAGAGTGATAGAAACAATAATGTGATCAAATGACCTATAATGTATATGAAGGGTGACAAAGAATTTGAAGAAAAAAATCCTAGCATTGCAAGAAACATTGACTTCTTTCAAAAATGACTTAGAAAGAAGGTGGCTAGTGGAGATAATTGGTACAAAAGGTACCTTAACTTAGAAGGCCACAAACCTGTGATGGGGGAGATGGTTGGAGTGGGACGCTATGAGGATATGATGAGGGTTGAGGAGTTGATGATACCTAAGAGGGTTTACTATTGATTTATCTTTCTTTATGATTTTGTATTTAGCTTGAGTTACACAATTTAAATTGTAAAGGTTGTAATGTATTAATTACCAAGTCATTTAATTTATAAGCTTGTAATTTAAGTTGTACATTGCCAAGTATTGGAGTAAGCTTCATGTTATGTCCCAAAGTATGTCTTACATTGAGTATTGAAGGCATTCATACAATACTAAAAGTAAATTTCCATACCATATTTGGTGGTTGCATACCATTGAAAAGATGTCATACAAGATTGAAGGTTGCAGGATCTAACTATATAAAATCGAGACTGTACTATGCCAATATTTACCATTTTTTTTCTTTGACTCTTTCTTTTTATATATTTTTCCCATCTTCTTACTGTAAATTTTTTCATCCATAACTTTACACACTTCCGTTTACTATTCTTTATCAAGAGTTGTGGCTCCAATAAAATTACAAGTTGGAAAAAATTCCTCATAGCCCTCCATTTGCCAATGATATAGTCTATTTAGAGAACTCGTCTCATCTTCAAAAATATCTTCTAGCTCAAGACCCTCTCATTGTTGGGTTCCATGCCTTTCCTTCCTTTATCCATACTCAACTCTCTATTTTTGGGCTCTCATTTCGAGGATACAAATTCCTCACTTATCATTTAATTTATCAAATCAATGATGCCTACTTTCTTCCTTTACTCTCTATCAAGATTATGTTACTCTTCCAATTGTCCTCTTCCTTGGTGGTGATCAACTAACCTCTCTTGAGGATTGTATCATATGCCTTCTTATCCAATGAGATTACCATAAATTCCAAGAAAAAATATTGTGTACCAATTATTACTTTTTGTGTGATTAATGTCCCCAATGGCTTAATGTCATGTTTGTTAGCGCCTACCAAGTGGAAGGTTTGTAGTAAAAGTATTTTCTTCCCCAATCTCTTCCAATTTTCCTCTCATAGAACATTGATTACCAAGCCTCCATCAATGATGGTATTTATCAATTTTTGTCCCATTATCTCCATCTTGATAATAGTCAACTTCCTTCCAATAACTACCACCAACAACATTAGGTTAGAAGTGAGTCTATCTCTTTATTCTTCCATTGGCTTGCCATGATCCTCAGTGATTTTTTTAATTAACAACTATATTGATGATGGCCACCTAAATAATTATAGAATAGTCTACAAATGTATGAAACCCATACGGGTATAGTAGCTTGCAACATTTGTCTCATGATAATTTTCTCTAACTTCGAGCGTAGTAGAGTATTGGCGGCATCATGTGAGGCTATTACCTCCTCCTCCATTTCTTGCTCAATGTCAATCTTTACTTCCCAAACTCTATGCTTCTTTGTATGGGTGTTATAGTATGTTTCCTTCTTGCTTTGAAGTCTAGTGATCACCAGTACTTATTCTATGTTTTTTTATCACCAATGCATTTACTCATTTTTTAATTTGCGTAGTTGGTTTCATCATGGTTTGTAAAACTACACCACATACACAAAAAATCTATTGCTCTACCCACTTTGAAAATACCATAGAAAGTGACTCCATTCCTTACATTGTCAGTATTGTATGATAGGACATCCTCTCAAGTCTTGTGTATTTTATTCTAATATTGATTTCCATGATTGTTTGGGGTTATACTTTGTAGTTTTGATAGAGTGGACTCTCTGTGTGTGAAGAGTACACTCCAATAAGTACTCTTGATAAAGGGGATACGCTAGTAGAAGAGAGAAATACCATAATTATTGATATTATAATATAGGAAATGAACAAGATAAATAGAAATGCTTGTGTGAAGAGAGTGAACACGCTACACCCTTAATCCTATAGATGTGTCTTATTTTGATTAGCCAACTTGCAGCTATTAATGGACAAACTTAAGGACCACTTAAGAAGGTTGTCTCTTTAAAGAGCCTATTATTAGCAAGTATTTTAAAAAAATATTTCCTATTATATTTTCTTATTACGAAAGTTATTCTAATATAAAAAGAAAAATATTATCTAAAAATAATCTTGTTCAAAAGTGTCTTTAAGAAATAAGTGTTTATTTATATCATTTTTCAGTAACCTAAGAATAAAAAAAATAAAATTCTTTTTAGTAGAAGAGGTGGACTATAAAACATATATAAGATTTCTTTAGATGGACAAAAATACATATGACATTAAAGTTGAATGAGATACGGAAATTGTTACATTTCAAAAAATGAACTGACTTTTTGAACAATATTGTCTACTCATTTCTGTTATTTTTACTATTGAAAAATACATATTTTAAGAATAACAGAATATTATTACATATAAAGTCTTTATGAACAATGTTATCTATTCATTTCTGTTATATTTACTATTGAAAACTACATAATTTATCAGTGATAGAATATTTTACATATAACTACAACTTGTGACATAAAAGTAGTGGGAGAACAATAAGAGAGAGGAATATGTCGCACACAAATATTTAAATTGACAGAAACCAATACTGCGATCTTCCAAAAAGATAAACATCGCCCTTCGTCTCCACCGGCGGAATGACTTCATAGTCGAGTTTGTCCACTCGTTTATAGTTTTATATCTTAAGTCTTATTTTTCTAATGATCGGGGCTGCTAAATTATCCATGTATTTGTCTCACTTTTCTTCAGTAGTTTTAACAAGTTAATCTACGCTTTTTCTATTCATCCTCAATTCACAGTTGTGTTTGACGATTGGAGAGAGTCCATATTTTCCCTTATACGATAAGATCAATGTGCACGTCAAATACTTATTTAATTAGTTGGGTGGGGCATACAAATAAAACTCAAGCGTTTTCCTCGCCCATAACTCGTCATTTTTTCAGAGCCCACATGACAAGTATGTCAAATGATGGAAGTAGAATTTGGACGGCTCTGTTAATGATGAAAATGAAGTGACCCATTCGGAGTAAATGTTGAAGTAGTCAACCCCGGGAGCGTTAGCAATCCATGCAAAATAAAGACTCATTGCAGTTACATTTTAACCATAGATAAAGAATAATCAAATCTCAATTCAATGATATGAAGAGTCTTGACCTCATCTAGTAAATACTTTACCACAACAGCCATATTTCAATTGAATTTGGGTAAAGGAAAAGTTAAAACTTAAAATCTATGTCAGGAAAAGTCTTCACTACTATTGGCTCAATACTACTAAATATTGTGTAAGAGTTTTTAATCATCAATGTTTTGAATCACACTATGTGATCTTTTTTGTTCTTTGTGTTCTCTTACATCCTAATGATGGATCATATAGTGTTGTCTAAAACATTGATGATTAAAACCTCTTACACAATAAAACTCCAAAAGATTTTCTAACATTGATATAGATTGTGAAAATTTAATAGCTTTGACATTTTAATTGTTAAAAGTAAATCTATCTTTAAGATCCAATGTGTCCACTAGCTTTTAATATGCATGCAATTGGTGTTTGCAGAAGCCCTTCGCCAAGAATTGTAAGAAGTAGGAATCCAGATTCAAATGGTGTCTCTTTAGAAGCTATTTAAATCTTGTTACATTCATGAAAGATGATCATACCACAAACCAATCAAGTATATGAATAACTGATGTAGAAGTTGACAAAACTAGGACTCTATGAAAAGTGATGAAAAATGAGCTCTATTAGTGATAAAGATTGGTTGACAATTTGATGAGACTATCAACAATGAGGAGATTAATGTTCTCAACATAATCCTCTAGATATGCAATATGAGACTCCACAAACAAGAATGATATGTTCACAAGATATGAATTGCAAGTAGTTGTATTAGGAAGTTGAATGTCCTCTTATACTAAAATAATGGGGGCCATGCATTTGTTAATGTCAAGCTATTGGAATTGATAGCTAGCCTCATAACTCCTAGAAATCACCTACAACTAGAAAGCCTAGTATCACATATAAATAGAAAAAATCACAATTGATGTTCTGATTAATAGGAAAATAGGATTTGAAAGGTCCTGAAGCTTTTATATTAAGAGAGAAAAGAAAAGCTTGAAGTGCCAGAGACAACTAACAACTGTCATACCAGAAAGGACGAGCTAAGGACAAGCAACCAAGAAGGACCATAGAAGA
This sequence comes from Chamaecyparis obtusa, assembly GCA_027943335.1. NCBI lineage: Eukaryota > Viridiplantae > Streptophyta > Pinopsida > Cupressales > Cupressaceae > Chamaecyparis > Chamaecyparis obtusa. Next base: position 318,525 of record BSBK01011631.1, read on the forward strand.
AAACCCTGCTAGGCATGGACAAAGGCTAGTAGCCGAAGAGAGAAACCTGACAAAAAGACAAGATCAATGTGCACGTCAAATACTTATTTAATTAGTTGGGTGGGGCATACAAATAAAACTCATGCATTTTCCTCGGCCATAACTCGACATTTTTTAGAGCCCACATGACAAGTATGTCAACTGATGGAAGTAGAATTTGGATGGCTCTGTTAATGATGAAAATGAAGTGACCCACTCAGAGTAAATGTTGAAGTAGTCAACCCCGGGAGTGTTAGAAATCCGTGCAAAATAAAGACCCGTTGTAGTTACATTTTAACCATAGATAAAGAATGATCAAATCTCAATTCAACGATATGAAGAGTCTTGACCTCATCCAGTAAATACTTTACCACAACAGCCATATTTCAATTGAATTTGGGTAAAGGAAAAGTTAAAAGTTAAAATTTATGTCAGGAAAAGTTTTCATTTGCTCAATACTGTGTAAGAGTTTTTAATCATCAATGTTTCGAATCACACTATGTGATCTTTTTTGTTCTTTTTGTTCTCTTGGATCCGGATGATGGATCACATAGTGTGATCCAAAACATTGATGATTAAAACTTCTTACACAATCAAACTCCAAAAGCTTCTGGAACACTAACATAGATTGTGAAAATTTAATAGCTTTGACATTTTCATTGCTAAAAAATAAATCTGTCTATAAGATCCAATGTGTCCACTAGCATTTACTATGCATGCAATTGGTGTTTGGAGAAACCATTCCCAAAAATTGTAAGAAGTACGAATCCAGATTCAAATGGCATCTCTTTAGAAGCTACTTAAATCTTGTTACGTTCATGAAAGATGATCATACCACAAACCAATCAAGTATATGAATAATTGATGTAGAAGTTGACAAAACTAGTACTCTCTGAAAAGTGATACAAAATGAGATCTATTAGTGATAATTATTGGTTGACAATTTGATGAGACTATCGACAAAGAGGAGATTAATGTTCTCAACATAATCCTCTAGATATGTAATATGAGACTCCACAAACAAGAATGACATGTTCACAAGATATGAATTGCAAGTAGTTGTATTTGAAAGTTTAATGTCCTCTTATGCTAAAATAATGGGGCCATTCATTTGTTAATGTCAAGCTATTGGAATTGATAGCTAGCCTCATAAATCTTAGAAATCGCCTACAACTAGAAAGCCTACTATCACATATAAATAGAAAAAGTCACGATTGATGTTCTAGTTAATAGGGAAATAGGATTTGAAAGGTCCTAAACCTTTTACATTAAGAGAGAAAAGATAAGCTTGAAGCACTAGAGACAACTAACAACTGTCATACAAGAAAGGATAGCATAAGGACAAGCAACCAAAAAGGACCACAAAAGAAAACCCTGTTGGGCACGGACAAAGGTTAGCAGCCGAAGAGAGAAACCTAATAAAAAGAGAAACACCCGAATGAAGATCACCAAATACTGTTGAGGAGGTCCACAACTTCAGAGACCAAAAGCTCCATATTTAAAGGTGATTCCTTAGGATTGCCAACAACTTGACTAGCATGATTCCCAGTATCAAGAACCACCAGATCCTTATGTTTATCAGTTGTCTTTCCAATATGTTGAGGAGGATCTTGATCTGACTTGCAGTAGTCTGAAGAATATTGCAACTCTGATCCCTGATCTTCTTGAGTGTGAAATCAAAATGGGAGATTTTTTCCTCGAAGTCCAAAGATTTTGACTCTAGGGAAGCCAAACCCGCTTCACATTTGGAGATTTTAGCATTCATAGCATCCAAATTAGAGTCATAGGAAGTAACAATCCCCTCTTCTTTGTTGATAGCTTCAGTTAAATCACTCAAGAAAATAGGGAAAGGTTTATTACCAAGACCCATGGTTTTAAGAATATCAATTCTTGCCTTGAATCTTTCATTGCTACTGCTCAGATGACTTAGTTCCTTAAAAATCTAGTTGATAGCTTCCTTAGCTATCTCAGCCTCAATAGGATAGTTAGCAAGGGGGGCTTTTGGATCATCCTCCTTAGAAGAGATCTCCATAACAAGGGGGTCTTGAGTTCCAGCCTTAAACTCCTTTGAGAGAACCACAGGGGAGGAATCCTTAAGGGAAAAATGAATTCCCCTAGGTTTCTTACCTTTCTTACAGCTTCCATGTTTCTTTTCCATAGTGTAGTCCCTTTCATCCATAGTGTCCTCATTGCTACCCGATGAAGAGTCCTCTAGAAAGGACTTTCTTTTTCAACCTGTAGGGTTCCTGGAAGAGGAGGTAGTGCCCTTCACCATGCCTTTCCCTTTCTTTCTAAGGTTCAAGGTAGTGTCTTGCAAGAAATCAGATTCGTAGTTCAGCTAAGTGTCAGAATCCTCCCTATCATCTTCGTCCTCTTCAAATTCATCAAGGTCATGATTGATGTTACACAACCTTGAGAGAGATTGATCCAAATAGGAATCTTTCATTGATTTTAACATATGAACGAATTGAATAGATTACAATGAATATGTAAATTCTTATACAAGCGCAAAGGGGGAACCATAAATGCAAATCCTAGGAGAGTTCAAAAATGAACTTGACAAGTGTCCACATCATTATGCATGAGACAACATATTCTAAATAAAATTTATAGTCCAGCCAAAAGGAATTAAGAATGAACCAAACATAGGACAACAACAAAACATTAGCAACAAAAATAGGGGAATGAACCCTAGAGACCTTACAATTTTTAATAGACTTTCATTCTTTCGAATCACTCCATCATTTATGCACTAAATCTTGTTGACAATACTATCAATAGGTGTAGTACCTTTATCCTTGTTGTGGATTCATGTGGTCAGACTGGGAATAGAATCAATGACCATCACAGTATCAGTCTTCATCTTCATCAATTTGAAACTACTAGTTGGGGATTCAAAATAACTCTTAGATAGATCATGGATCACCTCGGCATGGGTATTTAATTTCCTAAACCCATTCAAGCTACTCTCCATTGCCATATGACAAACCACCACGACTACCCTCAATTTCTTATAAACTTTTTAAATATCATCCTCCAATGTTTTAATTGTTTATTCATGCCTCTCTTTAAGATCTTTGACCCATTTTTCCATCTCCTTTGCAGTGGAAAGGATTTTTTATACACTTATTTTGTTGGAGGTTGGGACACACCTATCCTTTAGGGTGTTTTTTTTAGACTATCCACATAAGTAGGGAACAAGAACCATCCATGGTTTCCTTAACATTCTTTCCCATATTACCACTATCAAATATAGTTGACCCCTTCAACATTGGAGTATCCTTCCTCATTGGAATTTCAACATGAAGGTCCATATTGATCTCATTACTAATTGGAGATTGTAAAGTAGTATCCTTACCATAATCAATATCTTTTTTTAATTTTTCACACGAGAAGAGTAGGAGGCCAAAGTAATTTCCCTTTTCCCTTAACTAAAATAGGGGAAGAACTCCTCATTTTCTTTTTTCCTTTCACATCACTATTAGGGCTAAAGGAATCATGGGCACGTGCTCAACATGAGTATAGTTCAAATCTTCATCATCAGAAATGACAAATTTAAGGTGGGTCTTATCTTTCCTTTTAGGGTTTGTATATTCTTCCAAATGAACCCCACCACCATCCCTAGAGTGGTCTTCTTGTAGCACCAAAGAAAACTCCTTCAAAAAATGATTAAAATCTTTCTTACCCCTTCTTAGTTTGGGGGTCTTTTGAAAGGAGAGCAAATTCCATTATAATAAGAACTAAGCCCTCATGTAAAATAGGGTTTGAGGGATTCTTCCTATGCATCTTTAAGCTATGAGATAGAGATGAAAAGAGGTAGAAGGGTAAAGAAATTCACTTTTCATGCTGAAAGTGATCCAAAATGATAAAATGATAGCTGAAAATGTGAATAGGTCATCAAGTGTCACATACCTTGTGATAACTTCAACAATTTCTACCCACAAAGAATTAATAGAAGCCCTATCATATATGTCATGAGAGTTTCTTCTAGTTTTATCCCTCTCACCCTTTCTAAAGAAAATCATCAATGCCTCATCAATGCTCTTTTTATCCTTGAAGAATTTCCTTCCCTCATCCACAATATGAGAAATCTTAGCTATAAGCTCTTCCAAGACCGCAAGGTCAATATCAAAAACCTTGAGAGTCATTTCCCTCCATCCTTCTATAAATGTCATAGTAGCTTGAGGATCTAACTCATAGAATTTTTCAATGTAGTGAGTGAGACCTCCCATAGATAATTCACTTCATACTTTGGCATTCTTCTACCATTTTTGGTAGATAATAGGTTTCAAATGGTTCATGTCTCCACCCATTTTGCATAAAGGAAAATAGAGGAGCCAAATCGGCATGAAAATGAACCACTTACAATAGATATTATTGAAATATATTATTAATTATATGTTGAAAAACCAATTTTATTTGTATAATAAAAATTCTATATAATCTTGACATTATTATTTATAAAAAATATAATTTTTTATACAATTATACTATCCTAGAAAATATTTATATTAAATTACATCTCTATATAAAGTTTTCAATAAATATTTAATCTAATAATAAGAAACTATTCCACCTTTTGTAAAAATTTATTAAAATTGCCTTTTCATTAAAATGCAGTCCAATACTATTACATAAGATAAGTCCTCACCCCTTCCACTAAACAATCATAACATTATATTCTCTAGGATGAAAACGATCACACCAGCGTCCATTCGACTAAGCAGGTGTAAACGCCAGAAATACCATAAATTATACTTTATTTCTAGTACAACTTATCAACAATTCTAAGCAGCACATTCAAAGGTTTATGTTCTTCACCTTCCTTTCCGGTCACGGTCACCTTGTACCCTTTCTTCACTGTTACATCTTCGGTTATTGCTCGGTCGGTAAAAACATAATCAAAGGGAAAATAATAACCCTTGTTTAGAATGTAACTGTGTATTTCATCTGGGTCGGTAATTACCGAGGTAATTAACCATTCGCCTTGACTCAACTTAAATTTCAGCCATGGATTGCAATCACTTCCTCCATTGAAGTCATTTATCATGTTTGCTGCAGTTGAAGTATTGATAACAACCACAGCGCATAAGATGATTGCACTCACCAAATCATCAGGGCAAATGGTATCGGTACTAATTTGGATGACTGAATTGGCGTTAATATTTGCGGCACAAAAGAAGCTCGCATTGAGAGTTGATACTGCTCCATCTGCTGGTCTTGCAATTACTTGAATAAATTCTGCCCAGCTTCTGCATGAAAATGTATAAAATATTAAAAACAGATGGTTTGTTGATCAACACTAGAATCTCTTCGTTTACTACTGATCACTCCATAAACTACTTAAGAGATGAAGATTATGTTTTGCAACAATGGGTAAAACAATGGTGAAAAGAGTTGCCCCCTTCGAAAAAGAAAAAGAGAATATTATAGTGGAAAATAAATACCTCCATCTTGAGAATGGAATTCCGAATTGTTTCAGTGTTGCAATAAAGGACTTGCATTCTTTCCAGTGAACACAATTTTTCAATACCTGCTGTTTTCTGCATCTTCCCGCAGTTGTTGATTGCAATTGTCTTCAGCCTACTCAGTCGGGCAAAACTTAACTCGTCAAACAGAAGCTCAGGGCAGTCCCAGATGGTCAAATTTTCAACATTCTTTAGATTCTGAAGATCTACTCTCCTCAAATCTTTACAACCTTTAACTTCAATACTCTTCACTGTCGGAAATGTTATGCTTTTAAGGTAGTTGAGTTCAACAAGACTTAACTCCTTAATGTTTACATACTTGATAATGTTCAGTTCTACCAGGTTCCCAAGATGAGATAACGTCACACTTTGCAACTTCAGACAAAAAGAAATTGTAATTGTTTTGAGGCGGTTAAGTCGAACAAGACTTATCTCTTCAAGCTCATCACAGTCATTAATTTTCAATTCTACTAGCTCTTGAAGTTCAGATATTCCCGCCACACTCTTCAGAACTGGACAATCAGAAATTCTAATTTTTTCCAGGCATCTGAGTTGATCAAGACTTAACTCCTCTATTTTTGCACACGCACTAATATTCAATTCTCTGAGCTTCTCAAGATGAGATACAGTCACGCTCTGCAGATTCAGAGAACCAAAAATTGTAATATTTTCTAGGCAGCTGTTTTGTACAAGACTTAGCTCTTCAAGCTTTCCACAGCCATTAATTTGCAATTCTACTAGCTTTCTAAGATCAGATATTCCTGCCATGCTCTTCAGCTCTGAACAATCGGAAATTTTAATTTTTTCGAGGAAGCTGAGTTGAATAAGACTCAACTCCTGAAGATATGGACAGTTTTCAATCTGGATTTCTTTGAGCTTTCTAAGATCAGCTAATTCTGACACCCTCTTTAGATCTGGACAATCAGAAATTCTAATTTTCTCCACGCAGCTGAATTGAAGAAGACTTAACTCTTCAAGCTCCCCAACTCTACTAATGTTCAATTCTACAAGCTTCTTAAGACTATTTATTCCTGTCATACTTTCTGGATGACAAAAATTAGTAATTATAAAATGTTTGAGACGGCGCAGAAGGCCCATGCTTGAGTCCTTCAACTCAGACATGCTGTTGATCCGCAGCTCTTTCAGCGTGAAGGGTGCCTAAAATTCAAAAAATGGATTTTTTCTCAAAATTTTGATTTGTAAATAGAAGTCACCAAGTACTATAAAATAATGCATTCCATTACCAAGACGTAACTTTTGAGGATAAAGAAGAAATTACTTGTTCATTATTCTGCAACAATCTTTTCAGACCTCCGCCACCGATGCTTAATGATCGCAAAATCTGAAGAGGAATTGAGGGAGGGAAGTTTGTGAGTGTGCGACCACAAAGGTCCAGCTCAAGCCATAGCAACCCGGTTGCGTCTCAGCCATATTGTCTGATTCCCCTATAAAGTATTTAACATGGCAACCGATGGACGGGTTCCGCAGAGAAATATGCAAACACCTAATTTTAGGTTGGGTGAGAATGTTCTCGAATCCTTTTACATCCTGCGTTAACGGAAGCAATTGAGATTTATATTGTAATAAAAATTTAAGAGTTTAAATATCGCACTAGAAAGCAGAAATCTCGAGGAAAAAGCATGCCAAAGATTTGAGATCTTCAGGACGCCAAAGGCGACGAGGATGACTCAGTTCATCTGCCATTTCTCGTCCCAAGTCCCGCAAGTTGTCGTGCATTCTCAATACAAACTTCTCTTTTCTAGGGTTTTCTATTTCTTCGACCAAACATTTATGTTTAAGTCTTCGCAGTGCATGTTGAGCGCTCCATCCAGATCCCTCCCACACTCCCTCGCACACTCTGATCGCATATTTGGTCACTTCTATGAAAAAACACGCAACATCCATGAATATTTGTTTCTCTTCGTGGTCCAACGTGTCAATGCTTATTCTTAATCTCTTTTGTATGTCTTGAGGCAGCGTCTTTTCAACTTTCTTCAATTCTAACTCCCAAAACTTCTGATCTGTGCCATGAACATGACTACCCAGAACTTGAAGAGATAGACGTAAGCCGCCACACACGTTAACGAACAGGTTAACCAGCTCCTCGTATCCACAAGATGGACTAGATAGGCCAAAAGCATGCAAACAAAACAACTCTTTTGCGTCATCTGTATCCATTCCTTTCAAATTATAAGCAACTGTAATTCCTGCGTTTATTAGCACTCCTACATCACGAGTTGTGACGATTACCAGACTATTGCTAGATGCATTTAGCATATCGCTGATCGATAGTGCATCCAACTGTTCCAGGTGATCAATATCATCTACCACAATCAGGAAGCTCGAATCGCCGCTCCTTGCGAAATGATTGCTGAGAGAGCTTGCGCCATCCTCTACGCTTGGGAAATTTTGATCAATTTCTTCATTGAAGAGCTCTTTGTGGAGCTTTATTTGCAAAGAGGGCAGATCTTTTTTCACAGAGGCTTCCCGAACATCAAACAAAAAACAGGACCGACTATAATCTGAACGTTTCTGTTGAAAAATTCTTTGGCGAGAGTTGTTTTTCCCACCCCACTCATACCAAAAATGGCAACTATCTTAGACTTCTCTGTTGGAATCATTTGCCGTTGCACCAAAAGTTCGAACTGTCAATGCTCGATACAAATGCCAGATTTAACCCGATCCACCGGAGGCGGTTAAGCCATGTCACGAATCTCCAAGGAGGTGCTGACCACCAAGTCAACAATCTCCCCCTCAGCACTGACTGAGCCTTCAGCACCCACTTAAGGGAGACTCGAACCCGTGACCCAAGGCTCTGATACCAATTGAAAAATTCACAATACTGAGAGGGGGAGGGGGTGAATCAGTATTGTCACAAATGTTTAAAACTAGTAAACAGAAAACAATGAGCACAAGACAAGAAAGATAAGGCACACAGAATTATCTCGTGGAAACCCAAAACAGAAAAAATCACGGCATCACTATCCAAAGGACAACAACCCGTTACAACCGAGAGCTACAACTCTCCTTAAATCCAATCAGACCTAGCTCCAACTAGTTAGCTATAAAGCAACAACCTTATTACAGGAGAATATCAGAATTACAACAAAAGAAATTCCCTTGTCTTCACTGAAGCATGAAGACCCCTAAGTCAATCTCTATTTATCAAACTTGCAAATTGAAGAATTCATTAAGTAACCTTTCAGTATAGCTCCCCCTTTATTGATACTTCCACAGCCTGTTCACTAAGTATATTATGTATCTCTCAGAAAACTGGAAACATCACCTCTTTTAGCTGTTGTAGATTCTCCAACGTATACTTTAAAGTAGAGGAACTAATCTAATGTTGCAATAAGCTCTGTGTCGTATATATCACATCAACAGTTTTCTGAATGCAGGAGATTCCTTAATACACTAGACCTTTCACCAGTACCCATCTAGATCACAACAGATTAAGATTGAAATGTTGATTGTCAGTTTGCGGGTTATGAAGGGAACTCACAACTACAGACCGCATCTGCCCACGCCCTGATTAAGTCCTTTTATATGTAGTTTGCATTCTAAAATTACTGTATACTAGAACCGCATATAACTGGAATAAAACTTATGAGTTTCGAACACAGTATGCAAAAGCTACCGTCACTGTTGGTTTGCAGTCACCCACCTTTTGAATGAGGAAGTCACTGTCAAGGTATATGAATCGCATAAGGCCCTCCTAATCGCATCAATGCATTCAGTTCCCTCTTTTTCACTAAGTCCTTTTCTCCATACTTTTGATCACACCAAATAGTTCATATGCTCTTTTTTTTCAAAAAAAACTCTACACGGGAATATTTCAGAGAGTTGTGTGTGTCTTCGGCGATTGTACTTTTGTATTTTGTGTATGCGCCCAGTTTTAATACACAGGTGTATTCACGTTGCAAAAACATGACATGACACCCTATTTGTTTGATGGCTCTCTCAACGTTTTGTATGTCTCTGCTCACAGGAAGTTACACTGACACATCACTACAAAATTTTTAACATACTGGTCTGTTAATACCGTAAAAAAATAGTCACACCGAACGCGCCTCTTCAAAAAAATGCATATAATCTTCTTTTTTATTTTTACAAGGCCCGTATCTGTCACTGTTACACCTATTACTCCACTTGCAGACAAGAAACGGCTCCACTCTCAGTCACGATACTATAGATAGACATTTTTGACTCCAATCTCTGCTAGTGATCTTTTCTTCACCACCAAATAGAATGACCTTTTGACACTACCTGATACTCAGCGGTCACACCAAAAATGTTAGAGTTAACCGATATTCTTCTAACACCTCAATTAGCATTGCTAGTCTCTATTCATTTTTGCTACACAGAACGGTTACGTATCTTATCTATCTTTTGTTCTGTTCTTCGAACTGAGTGTTAGAAAAAATATTCGTAGACACACAGTCAAGACCCTGAATATGAAGCATTTCTTTTATGGATACACAGTGATTGTTGTTTTCAAAAAAAATGTAACCGGTAATCATTACTTAGCACCCAGATTTTTCATATCGAGAGTAGCTAACATTTTTCTTCTAGTACCTTCGACACTTGGCACAAACACTGCACACCGCTATGTAACTTAGCCTTATATAATATAAGACAAGAAACTGCAAAACAGACCCGCATATATCCTTTTACCGGTTTGCTATGATACACGGAATAACACATGTCTAACACAAACGGTTCATCCAACTGACTTATGCAGCACACCTGTACAGTATATGTTTTATTCCTGAATTGATCCCAACTCAACAAGTGTCACACAAGTATCTTCATCACATGACAAAAACTCAACAATCTCCCCCTTTTTGTCATTGATGGCAAACCTGAAACAACTGAACCAAAAAGAGCCATTTCCAATCCTAAAACATTGCTAGAATAATTTGAACTAGCTCCCCCATAATACAGAACCGTCTGAAACTGACTAAACTCATGACCCAACTTCCACTGACTGTCTACTACCCCTTTGTCATCAATGACCATAAAATTGAACCATAAATCGAAAGATATAGCAATGAAGTGTTGGAACCAAACCTTTCATTGAGGTGGAAGAACACCAAGCTTGCTTCGAAGATACTCGAAGTGATCCCGAGGTAGAGGTTTTGTGAACACATCTGCAATCTGCTCCTGAGTGCAAACATAATTTAGCTTACCAACATTGTTTGCAACCTGCTCCTTTAGATAGTGGTACTTAATCGGGATGTGCTTTGTTTGAGAATGCATTACTGGATTCTTCAAAATATCAATTGCACTTGTGTTGTCATAGAGAATGCAAATAGGATCAGCAAACAAAAGCTTATAATCATGCAAAGTATTTTTCATCCATATTACCTGAGTATAGCATGATACTGCTGCAATGTATTTAGCTTCAGCTGTAGATAAAGAAGTGCAAGACTATTTCTTGAACAACCATGAAACCAAATAGCCACCTAAAAAAATGCACACCCACTGGTACTCTTCTTGTCATCCACTGAACCTCCCTAATCTGCATCTGTATATGTTGTTAATACAAAATCATAACTTTTTAAAAACCATAAACCATAATCAGTTGTACCTTTTAGGTATTTAAAAATTCTTTTAACTGCTGATACATGTGTTTTCTTGGGAGAAGTTTGAAATCTAGCTACATAACCAACAACCTGCATGATATCTAGTCTAGTGGCTGTCACAAACAACAAACTCCCTACCATAGACCTATAAAAAGACTAATCAACAGAAGGAGACACATCTTCCTTGCTCAATTTACAACCAGTTTCCATTGGAGTGCTAACCGGATTACAATCCTCCATTTTAAATCTTTTGAGCAATTCTCTAACATATTTGGCTTGGGAGATAAAAATACCTCTAGAAGTCTGATTAATTTACAGCCCAAGGAAATATGTTAACTCACCCATCATGGACATTTCAAACTCATTTTTCATAGATGCAACAAGTGTTTTAGACATCCGGACACAATCACTTCCAAAAATTAGATCATCAACATAAACAACAACAATAAGAATGTTGTTACCTTCTTCCTTGACATACAAATTGCTATCCACATATCTTTTCTTGAAGCCCTGCTACTGTAAATAACAATCTGGCCTATCATACCAAGCTTTAGGAGCTTGTTTCAATCTGTATAAAGCCTTTTTCAGCTTGCAAACATAGTCAACATTCTTAGAAATCAGACCTTCCAGTTGTTCAACATAAATCTCTTCAACTAGATCACCATTCAAGAAGGCTGATTTTACATCCATTTGAAAAATTTTAAACCCTTTGAAGGAAGCAAATGCAAGAAAAATTCGGATTGCTTATAGCCTAGCAACCAGTGCAAATGTTTCACTAAAATCTATAGCTTCAATCTGAGAATAGCCTTTACAAACCAAGCGTGCCTTGTTTCGAATTATCTTACCATCTTCATTTACCTTATTCCGGAAGACCCATTTTGTACCAATCACGTTCTTGTTTAGTGGTCTTGGAACAAGCTCCCAAGTATTGCTCTTCTTGATTTGATCCAATTCTTCTTTCATTGCAGCCACCCAATGTTTATCTACAGCTGCTTCTTCAAAACACTTAGTCTCAATCAAAGAGATAAGTGAGAAATCATCACTCTTAAAGTAATTAACATTTTTTCTAGAATTTCTAGTTTTCCTTGCACCTATAACTTGATCAACAGGATGATTCTTTTGCACAAACTTTGAAGGAGTTTTAAATGTAGAAACATCACATTCATCTTGAAAGTCATTTCCAAAATTATCATGTGGATTTTCAACATCAATAAGGATAGGACCTAATTTTTGGTGAGCAGATTTTACTTTACCTTGGTCATTTTCACCACTTTTACTAGCTGATCCAACATATATGTGTGTAGAAGAAGAGGGTATAGCAGTGCTGAAATTTACTTTAGGAGCCACCGTATTGCTGGTTTGAGCTTCACTTACCTCGGGGCTGTCATCATCCTTATCAAATGGATTGGTAATCTCATGAACCTTTACATTTGCACTTTCAACTAGTTTATTCAACCTTTTATTGTAGCATTTATAAGCCTTACTCTTAGAAGAATAACTAAGAAAAATATCCTCATCAGCTCTAGTTTCAAACTTACCCAAATTATCTTCATCTCTTTTAATATAACACGGACTCCCAAAAATTTTAAAATACTTAACTGTTGTTGGTTTACCTTTCCAAAGTTCATAAGGAGTCTTTTTAAGCTTGAGTCTTAACAAGGTTCTATTATGAATATAAATAGTAGTATGGACAGCCTCTCTCCAAAACATGTCTTTTACCTTGCTCTCATTCATCATGCACTGTGCCATCTCTTGAACTATTCTATTTTTCCTTTCCACAACACCATTTTGTTGTGGACGTCCTAGGAGTTGAAACCTGTTTCTTGATGCCATCCAACTCACAAAATTTGATGAACTCATTTGAGGTAAATTCTCCCCCATTATCAGAGCATAAACATTTGATCTTCAAATCTATTTCATTTTCTACTAGACTCTTAAAAATCTTGAACTTCTCTAACGCTTCTGATTTTTCTTTTAGGAAAGTAACCAAAGTCATACGTGTATAGTCATCAATTAAAAGCATGAAATATTTCTCACCTTGTAAGCTTGTTGTCCTTGTTGGTCCACATAGATCCGTATGAATGAGCTCAAGTGGCCTATTGCTGAATTCATATTTTGGTTTGAAAGAAGCTCTTGCTTGTTTGCCTTCTTGACAATTTTTGCAAATACTATCTGCTGATTTTTCAAGCATAGGCATGTCTCTAACAGCCTCCTTCTTGCTTATTTTAACAAGGTTATCAAAATTAACATGCCCAAAGCGCTTGTGCCAAAGCCAAGCATCTTCAACCTTACTTAAACAACAAGTCTCAACATTAGAATCATCAAGAATGCAAAGGTTATTTGCAGGTCTAGTAGCTTTAACTATTACATTAGTCCCCTTTTTAATAAAACCAGCATTAGAGTTAAAGCTGAGATCATAACCTTGATCACATAGCTGGCTCACACTTAGTAAATTATGTTTCAGCCCTTCAACATAAAGAACATTCTCTATAATAGTTTCATCATTGTTATTTAGGACTATACCTATACTAGCAACTTTAGCAGAAGAGCTACCACCAAATCTAACTTTACCACCTTTCATCTTTTTAAGAGAATGAAACTTACTCAAGTCACCTATCATGTGCCGAGAACAGCCACTATCAACATACCAAATGTCTTTTTCATTGCTAGCTAGAAGGGCTGTTTGAACAACAAGAGCTTTGATAGGAGTCTCTTGAACCTTTTTCCTCCAAACCTTAGTCACTTTAGGTTTTCTATTAGGCTCACTATTATAAAATGAATTTGCATAGTAGCTGTTACAAAATCTAGAAGTATGTCCAAATCTATTGCAGCTGTAAAAAATCAGATTATACCTCCTAAATCCATTTCTTTCATGCTGATAATGATTCTTGTAGGGGATATGTTGGAAACAATTGTCTGAAGAAAATTGCTACTCAAATTATGTATTGTCTTTGATGTCACACAATGTCATAGTCCGCAACAATTAGTACCTACCGAGCTCAGTCGGTCTGCCTGGCATTAGAAATCAGTGCTTACCGAGTTCATTCGGTTATCAAAGAAAATCAACGTTTACCGAGTTCATTCGGTTATCAAAGAAAATTAGTGTTTACTGAGTTCACTCGGTTGTCAACGAAAAGTTAGCATTTACCGAACTCACTTGGTTATCGAAGAAAAAGGATTATCAGTGTTTACCGAGTTCCCTCGGTCTCCAAAAGATTGTAGAAAGTTATGGTCACCGAGCACTGTCGGCCCTTGAAGGATCTTTGCAAATAAAGTTTTCTTATTCAGCCGACTGTTATACTAAGTAATGCCGATTTGATAAATCTAAAATCATATAAATAAAAGGTCAAATGTGAAAAATAAAGAAAAAGATATGGAAGAAGATATATAGAAGAAAGACAGAAAGGTGTGTGCGAAATTGTGAAGGATGACTAGATATCCTTGAGGAGCAGTAGAGATATATTCGATCAGGAAGGATCACACTTATACAGAACAGAGATCTGTAATCAGCAAGGCAGTTGCATTATTATACAGGTCATTTTCATTGTTACCTTTTTATCATTGTAACAGTGAATTCTAAATCTCTTAACCAAGTTGGTTTAACAACCATATTGTAAACCCTCTAACAAGGTGACAATTCCATTGAATTGTTTTCAAGACCTCTTACCAGGCCACTCCTAGCAGGGTGATTAAATCCTCTAACAAGGTCACACCTAACAGTGTGTTTTGTAACTTTTTACCGGGTTGGCTTCTAACCGGGCATCACTTCAGAAAAGTAAAAATCAGTATCTAGATACATTGGTGGTTTTTCCCATATTGGATTTCCACGTTAAAATTTTGTGTCTCTTGTGTTCTTAATAGTTATCTTAATCATATACAAGTGGTGATGAATATCTAAAGATAATTTTGCTAATACTTTCTGCATCTACCGAGTTACTGCAATCTATTTACCGAGTGTTAAACAGATAATATTCATTAAGATATCCTAAGGGATCTGAAAAGAAATAATAAGGAAGTGTTTTATGGTTGACTGATTCACCCCCCCTCTCAGTCACTTCATCCATATTCCATCAATTGGTATCAGAACATTTGGTGCTTGCAAGAAGGGTTTCAAGGACCTAAGCTAAAGATCAGGATGTCTTACAAGAGAGAAATTCCAAAGCTCAATAGAGATAACTTTTCAGCATGGCAAGGTCTCATGAGACTTCATCTGGCTTCCATTAGTGATTCAAGATGCAAATACATTGATGAAGAATACATAGTTCCTACTGGCGCATTAACTGTTGAAGACATTGCAGAGAAAAAGAATCATAACACCATGATGATAGACATTGCATCAGCTCTTAGCTATGAAGAATTTGATGATATTAAAGAATGCACTACTGCATATAAAATGTGGATTACACTGAAGAAAATATATGGTGGTGATGCAAATGTGAAAAGAGCCAAAGCAGAAAGCCTAAGAGGACAGTTTGACAAGATGAATATGAAAGAAGATGAAAACATTGCAAAATATGTTGAAAGGATCAAAGCAAGTGTTAGTGCAATAAGAGCTTCTGGAGGAACAATCTTTGATGAAACTGTTATAAGCAAAGTACTCAGAACATTACTCCCTATCTATGCAATAAGAGTATCAGCTATTCAAGAAAGAAGATGTGAAACAAACCACAATATAACTTTGGATGCTTTAGTTGGAAGATTGACAGCCTTTGAATTAGACAACTATGACAACTATGTTCCAAATTCCAAAAATATTGAGTCAGCATTTGAGGCCAAGGTTTCACTAAGGAAGAACAAGAAAATAAAAGAAGTTCAGTGAGAAAGTGAAGAAGTATTAGAAGAAAGTTCTGATAGTGATCTTGAAATTGTAGAAGCATTACTTGCAAAGAAGTACTCTAAAGGGAAAGGTATATATAAAGGTAAAACTCCTTTAATCTATTTTTCATGTGAAGAAATTGGACATATTGCAGCTAGGTGCCCAAACAAGCAGGCCAAGGAAGAGAAGAGAGGTCACAAGTACTATGGAAAAAAGAATTTCAAATCATTCAAGGACAAAGGTAAGAAAACATGTTTTATGGCTAAAGATTCTAATGATAGTGAAGAAGAAATTGTCTTTATTGCTATAAAAGATGAATCTGATGATGATGAAGATAAGATGGCACTTATTTCTCATATAAGAAAAGATGATATATGGATAATAGATAGTGGATGTTCACATCACATGACTGGTGACAAGACAAAATTTGAATACCTAGAAGACTGTGATAGTGGCAATGTAAGATTTGGAAACAATGAACCTTGTTGTATAAAAGGAAAAGGAAGAATCTCATTAACCAAAGAACTCATATGTGATAATGCTTATTGGGTTGAAGGACTAAAACATAATCTTCTAAGTGTAGCACAGCTAATCAACACTGGTTTCAAGGTTGAATTCATGAATAATCAAGCAAGACTGTTGGATGAAAAAGGAAAACTCATTGGATCAGGCAACCAAACAAAAGGTAACTTATTTTATCTTGATCTCAGTGAATATTCATATTTTATTGCTCAAATTGAAGAAAGTTGGCTATGGCACAAAAGGTTATGTCATGTGAATTTTGATAACATGATGAAAATAAACAAATTCAAGAAGGTAAGAGGAATTCCTACTTTGAAGAAACCTGATACTGGTCTATGTAAGAATTATCAGATTGGCAAAATGAGTAAGACTAGTTTTAAGAGTAAGAACTATCAGTCTAAAGAGATTTTGGAAATTGTGCATACTGATTTATGTGGACCTATTGGAATAGAAAGCTATACTGGAGATAAATTCTTTATTCTTTTCGTTGATGATTATTCTAGAATGATGACTGTTATGTATTTAAGAGAAAAGTCAGAAGCATTTGAAAAGTTCAAATGGTACTTGGCAAGAGTGGAAAAGGAAACAGGGAAAAGATTGAAATGCTTAAGATCAGACAGAGGTGGTGAATTCATCTCCCATGAATTTAACAATTTTTGCATTGAAAGAGGAATCAAAAGATAGGTATCAGCTCCTAGAACTCCTGAGCAAAATGGAATAGCAGAAATAAGAAACAGATCTATTATGGATTGTGCAAGGACTTTAATGATAGAAAAGAACATCGCCATAAAGTACTGGAAGGAAGCTATCAGCACTGCAGTTCATACCTTGAACCGAGTACAATTGAAGAAAGACACATTCAAAACTCCTTATGAGTTATGGTATGGCTATAAACCCAATGTAAGTTACATAAAAGTATTTGGTAGCAAGTGTTATATCTTAAAAGATTCCAGAAGAAATAAATTTGATGTGAAAAGTGATGAAGGAATATTCCTAGGATATTCTAGCAAAAGTAAGGCATACAAATGTTTGAACTTATCTACTCACAAAGTCATAGAAAGTATACATGTAAAATTTGATGAGTTTATAGAAAAGACTGAAGAAAAAAGCAAAAGGGAACCTGAAAACTATAGGAGATTTGTTTACATTGAACCTGAAACATTGCCAGACACAACTATCAATGAGGAAACTATATCTACCGAGCCTAGCACAGTAACCGAGTCACAGGAAGAAGTTCAAACCGAGTCACAGGAAGAAGTTCAAACTGAGTCACAGGAAGAAATTCAAACCGAGTCTCAGTCTGAAGTTACCAAGCAAATATCTACCGAGCTAGAGCAACCTGAAGAAGAGATCCTAGAAGACAACAACATGACTCATTCAAAAAGCAAGGAACCTATACTAGCCAAATATGTCAGAAGGCATCATACACCAGATCAAATTATTGGAAACAAATCAGATGGTACTATGACAAGAAGTAAGCTAAAAGGTACATGTCTGCTTACTGATTTTGAACCTAGAAATATCAAAGATGCATTGAAAAATGAAAGTTGGATTGAAGCAATGAATGAAGAATTAGAACAAATACAAAAGAACAAAACATGGACTCTTGTACCTAGACCTAAAGATAAGAATGTAATTGGAACAAAATGGGTATTCAAGAATAAGCTGAATGAAGACGGTCAAGTATCTAGAAAAGATTGGTATGTAAAGGTTATTCTCAAGAAGAAGGTATAGATTATGGTGAAACTTTTTCTCCTGTTGCAAGATTAGAAGGTGTAAGAACTTTACTTGCTTATGCAGCACATAATGGATTTAAGGTATATCAGATGGATATAAAATCTGCATTTCTCAATGGAATTCTTGATGAAGAAGTCTACATTAAACAACTTGAAGGTTTTGTTGATCCAGATAAAAAGGACATGGTCTGCAAGTTACACAAAGCATTGTATGGTTTGAAACAAGCTCCTAGAGCATGGTATGAAAGACTCCATAACTATCTGATTCAGATTAATTTCAAAAGAGCCAATGATAACAGTAATCTATATATTAAAGAAGGACCGGATGACAAAATTGTATTGGCAGAAATATTTGTAGATGATACTATATTTACAGGGAATGATGATCAATGCAAAGAATTTTTAGAGCAAATGAACAAAGAATTTGAAATGTCTATGTTTGGTTTAATAAAATTCTTTGTTGGTCTTCAAATTCAGCAAAGCAAGAATGGTATATACATTACTCAATCTAAATACATTAAGGAAATACTTAAGAAGTTTGGTATGGAAGATTCAAAACTAGTTGGTACACCCATGTGTATTGTACTGAAACTTACCAAAAATGATGATTCAAAAGAAGTAGATCAGACCTTATACCGATCTATGATTGGAAAATTACAGTATGTAGTACATACAAGACCTGATATTGCCTTAGCAGTCGGTATAGTAGCTAGATTCTCAGCAAAACCTAAAGAAAATCATATGATGGCAATCAAAAGAATCTTAAGGTACTTAAGAGAAACTGAAGAATATGGTTTGTGGTATAAATTTGGAGGCAATCTAGACTTAAAAGTGTTTACTGATGCTGATTGGGCAGGGAACATTGATGACAGAAAAAGTACAAGTGGTGGAGCATTTTTTCTTGGAAAAAGACTGGTATCCTGGACTAGTAAAAAGCAAAATCGCACATCTCAATCCACAGCTGAAGCAGAATATGTTGCTGCTGCAGTAAATTGTTCAAATATTGTTTGGTTTAAACAGTTATTACAAGGTATGAAGGTTGAGATCAAAGAACCAGTTGTTATATTTTGTGACAATACAAGTGCAATAAACATTTCGAAGAATCCAGTAATGCATTCCAAAACCAAGCACATTGCTATTAAATATCACTTTGTCAGAGAATTGGTGTAGGACAAGGAAATCAAATTAGAATATATTCATACAAAAGAGCAGATTGCAGACATTTTCACCAAACCATTACCCAAGGATGCATTTGTGTATCTAAGAGGTAAGTTAGGGGTCATTCTCCTATCGGAGGCTCACTAAATACAGTTTTAGTGATGCATCAACCAGAACATGATTGAAAATCAACAAGTTGATGCAGCATATTCAAGGAATCATTGCATATGAATCAGTACTTGAGGTACATTAGTTTACACCGATAATATGTGAATTATCTTTGGCATGTGTTGTCAAAGAGGGAGTGTCTTTGCTATGTCTTTGCTATTACTTCAAGAAATTTTCAATAGTCAGAGGAAGAGTTTTTAAGAAAAAGGAAGTTTTTTGACAGAGGGAGATTTGAATCTGAACCGAGCTAATCCTTTCAAATTTCTTATGCTATGACATATTGTGTTGCCATCAATGCCAAAGAGGGAGATTGTTGGAAACAATTGTCTAAAGAAAATTGCTACTCAAATTATGTATTGTCTTTGATGTCACACAATGTCATAGTCTGCAACAATCAGTACCTACCGAGCTCAGTCGGTCTGCCTGGCATTAGAAATCAGTGCTTACCGAGTTCATTCGGTTATCAAAGAAAATCAGCGTTTACCGAGTTCATTCGGTTATCAAAGAAAATCAATGTTTACCGAGTTCACTCGGTTGTCGAAGAAAAGTTAGCATTTACCGAGCTCACTCGGTTATCGAAGAAAAAGGATTATCAGTGTTTACCGAGTTCCCTCGGTCTCCAAAAGATTGTAGAAAGTTATGGTCACCGAGCACTGTCGGCCCTTGAAGGATCTTTGCAAATAAAGTTTGCTTAATTCAGCCGACTGTTATACTAAGTAATGCTGATTTGACAAATCTAAAATCATATAAATAAAAGGTCAAATGTGAAAAATAAAGAAAAAGATATGGAAGAAGATATATAGAAGAAAGACAGAAAGGTGTGTGCGAAATTGTGAAGGATGACCAGATATCCTTGAGGAGCAGTAGAGATATATTCGATCAGGAAGGATCACACTTATACAGAACAAAGATCTGTAATCAGCAAGGCAGTTGCATTATTATACAGGTCATTTTTATTGTTACCTTTTTATCATTGTAACAGTGAATTCTAAATCTCTTAACCAAGTTGGTTTAACAACCATATTGTAAATCCTCTAACAAGGTGACAATTCCATTGAATTGTTTTCAAGACCTCTTACCAGGCCACTCCTAGCACGGTGATTAAATCCTCCAACAAGGTCACACCTAATAGTGTGTTTTGTAACCTTTTACCGGGTTGGCTTCTAACGGGGCATCACTTCAGAAAAGTGAAAATCAGTATCTAGATACATTGGTGGTTTTTCCCATATTGGGTTTCCATGTTAAAATTTTGTGTCTCTTGTGTTCTTAATAGTTATATTAATCATATACGAGTGGTGATGAATATCTAAAGATAATTTTGCTAATACTTTCTGCATCTACCGAGTTACTGCAATCTATTTACCGAGTGTTAAACAGATAATATTCATTAAGATATCCTAAGGGATCTGAAAAGAAATAATAAGGAAGTGTTTTATGGTTGACTGATTCACCCCCCCTCTCAGTCACTTCATCCATATTCCATCAGGATAGTTCTACATTCAGCAGCCCTATGTCTAAAATAATTACAAGTAAAGCAATAACCATAGAAGAAGGGCTTGTTTACCTAAGAAGTAGTAGGTTGAATATTATCCGATGATGAAGAGTTTGGATCAGATTGCAAACCAACACCTCTTCTATCCTTGGTAGGTCTTTGTGAGCCAAGAGCTTCATCCAATGTGACTTTACCTTTGCTGAAAGACAATTCTTCACTTGACAATATAGATGTTTTTCCAATGTTTCTAAGTGTGACAATTTCAGCTTCCTATTTAGTAATGTTTTCCTCTTTTATATGAATCTGATTTTCTAAACCTTCACATATTTTCTTAGCCTCTTCAATCTGAATTTTAATATCAATAAGTTGATTTTCAGCTTCTTTGAGTGATGTAGCCAACTTCAGTTTCTCAACACTTTCTACTTGAAGAAGATCAACAAGATTCTAATTTTTCTTTTTCAATTTTTTAATTTCAGAAAGAGCTAAAATCAATTCAAGCTCAAAGTCAACATCATCATCTTCAGCATCACCAATGTCATCAGAACTAACATCTTCAATAACAACATCATCTATAGCCATAAACATAACTTCACTTACTCTAGAATCACTCTCACTGCTTGAGGAGTCATCGCTGTCATTTTTTGAGAGCAACACTTTCTTACCTTTACTGGACTTCCAATTTTTCTTAGTAAACCTTTTAGACTTTCTGTACTTTACTTCCTTTTCATCATTGTTGTCCTCATCTTTATCAAATGGACACTTAGAAGCAAAATGACCAACCTTACCATAGTTAAAACATTTCAAACCAGTCCTACCTCTATTTTTGTTAAAACCTTTTTTCAGCTTTCTAATGAGATAGGCAAGTTCCTCATTAGAATCCTCATCTAAGCCTTCACTAAGACTTGTCTCTTTATCCTTGCATTTCTTTGAAGCTTTGAATGCTAATTCAGATTTAGAAGACCCTTCGACTGTAGTCCTAATTTCATATGCTGTCAAGATACCATGTAGTTTATCAACCGTAAGATTATCCAAATCAGTCATTTCTTCTACAGCAGAGACTTTAGCATCTAGTCTCATAGGAAGAGATCTAAGAATCTTTTGCACAACCATTTTCTCTTCAACGTTTTCACCTAAACCTCTTAATATATTCACAACTTCATCAACCCTTAGAAAATAACCAGCAATGTTTTTACCATCCTTCATTCGAAGACCTTCAAAAATAGCCCAGTGAGTTTGAACTTTGGCCTTTCTGACTTTGTCATCTCCATGATATGCGTTGTGCAATTTCTCCCAAATTTTCTTAGTTGATTCGCAATCCATGACCTTTACAAACTCAGCTTCAGTTAGACCACACAGAATTGCCTTCATGGCCTTGGCATTGTTCTCAAAATCTTTCTTCTCATCAACATCTTTTGGAGGATCAGCAGGGATTTTATAGCCATTCTCAAGACTGAGGTACACATCGTAGCCAAGTGACATAATATAAGTCTTCATATGGACACTCCAGAAAGTAAAGTTATTCCCATCAAAAAGAGGAGCTCGGTTTGTTGCTAGACCTTCTGGGGCACTCATCTTGAACACAAAGACCAAGCTCTCAAGTTTTTAAGCACTAGAAGAGAGAAACCTACTCTGATACCAATTGTTGGAATCATTTTCCATTACACCAAAAGCTCAAACTGTCAGTGCCTGATACAAATGCCAGATTTAACCCGATCCACGGGAGGCGGTTAAGCCATGTCACGAATCTCCAAGGAGGTGCTGACCACCAAGTCAATATTCTCTTCTCCTTGTTTGTTCATCTTGCACTGATTTTGAAAATCATGTACAAGCTTATCAATGCACTACTTTTGAAAATCTTCTGCAAGCTTATGAAGTCCTACCGGATGTTTGGCAACTTTCAAAGGTCTCTTCTTTTCTACTTCCTTCTGTATTGCTGACACTATGTTCTGGCAATCGCAATCACTGAAAATTCATAAATAGAAATGGAATTCGATGAGAAAAATATGTGACCACTTCAGAAGAAAAAAGCCTATGCTATGTAAAAATATGAAATATGCCGAGGCAATAAAATTATTACCCGTTGAACTCTTCGCCAAAAATAAATGAAACAGATTGGAGTACTTCCTTCCACTGCTTAAGTTTCTCAATATGCCTCTTCTTCGCTACATATTTTGTGAATGATTTAGCATACTCTCCGCTTTCTATATAACAAAGATTTGAAGGCTTCACATCATAAAAAATAGGAATAATCTTAGCTTTTCTCTGCAACATGAGTACCAGCTCCATCAAACACCATGGGGACTCTGCATAGCCTTTTGAGAAGATAGCTATGTGAACTGTATCAGAGTGGATGGCTTTCTCAATGGTGGATAGAAACGAATCTCCAAGTTGTTTCTCTTTTGAATCTAGATATCCTTATATTTTGAAATTTTGAAGGGAGTTGTAAAGCTGAAGAGCTAGAGTATCTTTGACATCAGGGCCTCTATGGTTAATGAAGACATCATATAATCTAGAAGATTCAGAAACCTTCCTCCTGTCAAGTGGAGGTTCAATTCCAGAGAAAGCTGTACGATCCTCACCTTGTTGGTGGGACACAGAAGAAGATGTCGTAGTGAAAGTATGGTGTTCCTCAATTTATTGGGAATGAGAAGAAGATGATGCCATGGATGCAAAATAAGATGGGTAGAAATCTTGAAACAAGAAAGAATAGATTTGAGGAAAGGAAGAGTGAATTGAAGTAGAGAAAATCGTGCATATAAATAGATGGCATTGATGAAGCTTCATAGAAACATGTCAGAGAAGATAGAATGCCTTCCTAAGAAGCAACGAGGGAATCGGTTAGAGAAATTCACGCGTCGACCAAAGGAAGTATTCTTTCGTCAAGAAGATGATTTCTAATGTAAAAAGAAGAGAAAGGTGAATTGGGGATGAAAAGAGAGAGGAAAGAAGGTGTATATGAATTACGTCATAGCAGGTATAACTTGCGCAAGGCAATGAAGAAAAAATTGAAGTAAATGTATACATAGTATTAAATATAGCAGTAGTGACCATACATTGATCATGACTTAAGAATAGACAATTTCGGTGAAAATGTCTTCAAAATTTTCCACCTAGACATGGAATCTTCAGTGGTAGAAGTTATACTCTAATTATGTCTAGAGGGTAATTACAGTAACATGTGTGGAGTCCACTACGGTGAGTACTATTAAAAGTTGTTAATTAAAGTAATTGTATAGTCAATGGCTCTTTAGTTTTATGTTGAAGGTGAAAGGTTCTCAATAAAATTACTAGAGATCAAGTATTCCTTTAAAAAGGTCACAATAGATATCTCAAATAAATATCCTAATTATTTAATAGCTCTTGATTTAACATCTCATAAAAGTAAAAGATAAAATTTGAAGAGTTTTTTTTATTTATATGAAGTAGTTTTTAATGACTAAAAATAAAATGTCTCTTCAACAAAATATAAAATAAATAATGTGAGACACAAAACTATTTTAAATTTAAAATGATACTTATTTCAAAATATTTCTTGTTATTTTATATTTTCATTTACTTAAGTATATAGTCATTTAGTATTTTATTTATCAAATTACATTAGAAGTATTTTATTATGATATTTAAGAAAATTCTTGCAATAATAATATAATTAAAAAAATACCTTCATAATGATATCTCTAGTTTCCATAGCTTTTTTTTGTAAAGATAGGTATGCTAGTTTATTTATTTCTTTGTATATTATTGCATTTTTGGAAGACCACAATGATGGTGAACTTCTCAAAACTAGCCTACTCAACTTAAACTCATTCATGTTGTATATACCTTTTTTTTTCATAACATGGGGGCATCCCTGCAACCTAGCCCATTGTTCAACAATATGTATCTTGGGTACCTAAGGTGAGCTGGGGTGAGACTAATCCCCCCAAGGATGCACAAGCATTCCCTGCAATACAGGTGCATCACTTTAATATGGACCTTAGATTCAAACCCAAGACTTTAGGGAGCATACTCAAGACTTAAGCCTCCTTTGTCGACTATGCAAGCTAGGGCCAAAGTTCATGTTGTATATTTGTTGATGCCACTAAGTTTTTTATTAAGGTAAAAATAAGTTTTAAAGGGGCCAAAGACACTTTGCTAGAATATTTTGGTGGGAATCTAGAACTTAAACATGAATAGTTCCAAAGTAAAGAGCATAGCCAAGCAACAACCAGTTATACAACAAAAAATAACAACCTATATGAAACTAAAAATTCAAACAACAAGTTACAACTAAATCAAGCCAAGGCCTAAAACAAATTACAAAGGGTTTTAATAGGCTCCCTTAATCCGACCATTTGGTTTTGGCAAGTCTCCACAAGCCTTAACTCTCATAATCATAAAGATAATCATTAATAAATAATCTAGAAAAAGTTACTAATCCCAAGCAATCAAAGGAAAGAACATGATCCAGGGATTTGGAAAGGCTCTCCAAACTTTCAAATTGGATTAAATAAAATGACTCCAAAAATTATCATGTAAAAACCTGCATAAACTCCCCCACAAAAAGTTAATTCCACTTCTACAAAAATCTTGTTCACCTCAGTAGAAAAAGAACCAGCCTCAATAAGATTAACGAAGGAGGAGAAAAAAAAATTAGAGATCCACACTAGGAGTCAACCCCACCTCCAAGTAGCAATCAACTAGAGTAGACCACATAGAGAAACCTACAACCTCTCCCACCCAGGAAGTCACCACCTCCATAGGAAATACCACAACCTCAATATGAAACTTACTTCCTCTCAAAGGATGGAGGTGAATCCCTCCAATCCACTATAGCATCCTTCAAAATATTTAAGAAGCATGGAAATCATGGGATGAAGTGGTTTATTTAAATCAACTTCAACAAAAATGCATGCATAAGAGATTGTCTTTCTATCTTGAGTTTGCATAGCCAATCCCACAGGTTTCCCAAGAAGTAGTGAGATTTGAGTGTAGAAGTTCTTCCCTCTAGAATTCCAATGGAAGCCTCAGTAAACAAATCTAGATAGGAACTCACGAGGGGATATCCTCAAAAAAGTTGGAACCAACATGCCAAGGTTTGATAAATAGCTTCATTTGATTAAAGAAATATGGACCTCCTTCAAGGGCCCTATTCCTTTCTTTCACATTAGATAAAATCAACATGAAATTTAGTTATTAGCCACTAGTAAAATCTCCATATCTCCTTCCAGATTCCAAATCCAACGAGCCCATGTTTCTAAAATAGGTAATGAGAGATCAAGAGCCCTAAACTTGTATATAAGGGCATAATCACGCCAGTATAAGACATCATTCAAAAAAAAATCTGGTTCAATCACCAACACATGGTGTTCTTGTGACCTCTACAGATAGCCATGCACTTTTTTTACTCTTAAAGATCATTTAGAAGAGGAAACTTGTTTCCCTAATTGAGACTTATTCAAATGTGCCATGACACTCACATGCACATAAGGAAAATGGGTCAACAATCTTGATGTCACGAGAAACTTGAGATGGGGCAATTGCTTGATTTGGTATGACCACACACCTCTAGAGAAAATAAGAATCCACAAAACTAAAATCTCACAAAACCTTGATGAAATCCTTTATAAATACCTCGAAAAGGAATGAAAGTCCTAAATCGAGATTGCCTATTTCCAACAAGCCAAGCCCACACTAGCAAGTACCACCTTAAACCAATGATCATAGTCCCAAAAACATAGGCTTCCATGTTGAAACCACTCCCCCTATCAAAAACTAATGCTATGTTAATGGGAAGAGACACCCATCTCTCCAAGTGCAACTAAGACAACCAAAAATACCCCCCACATGCAACAAATAGCCTGAGAACTAGGCTAGGGCATGTGTGCCGTAGCCGAAAACCAGAGTGCTTTCATCTGCCATTCTACTTCGATCTCCCATGCTTTTCTCTTTAATATTTATGGTATTTCACACTTTTTACTTTTAATTTTATAATCTATAGAATCTAGGTAGTTATTAATTATATATTATAATTTATCATTTATATTTAAAAAATATCTTAATAATTATTATATAATAATATATAATAGATAAATGTAAATGATATCTTCTATTTTTATAATTTCTTATTTCTCATTTATTTTTGGTAACTATAATAGTATATATATATAGCTTTTAATATTATTATTTAATGTTTTAAAATTTATAAATATCAATAAAAATAAGTTTTCAATAGATATATATGTTCTATAACTATTTAATAATTTTTTAAAATCTTATTATCATTTACATATTTAGAAATTATTATTTTTCTTAATATTTAAGTACATTTAACTTATTTTATTTTTATTTTAAATTTAAGTTTTAAATTTACTATAAATATTCATATTTTATTATAAAATTACAAATAATTATTAGAAAAATATAACTAAAAGAAATTAAATGTTTAAATTGAGGGAATGATAAATTATCATATATTTTTCTAGCAAAACATTAAGAGTATATATATTTATAATTATTTTATAACAATTATATCATTTGTCATACAATATGATTAATCAATTGAACATAAGAATTATTATATAATATAATCAATAAAACACAACAAATTAGAATATCAAAATACTACAATAATAATATACTAGTCTTAAGTTAAGATTTATATTATTTAAAATTTATAGTATTTAAAAATAAATTATAAATATTGACTAGATATTTAAATTATGTTTAAAAATATATTATAATTTCATTTAATATAATATATTAGAATACATTTAACATTATAAGAAAATTATTTAATCTATTTACAATTTAAGCTATATACATAATTTAACAAATGATATATTCTGATAACACAATATCCGAATATAATTATTATATTATATTTCATATATTATGTTTCTTATATTATTATTAATTATTATTTTAAATTATTACTTTTATTAATATTTAAAATTGGATATATGTTGATTTTGCATTTATTTTATTTTATTATAATGGACAAAAGACATTTCTTTTTTGAATTTATTTTATTTATTGTATCGATGGTTGTAATAAAATTATTTGTGTTGAATTTTGACTATTTTATTTGTCATTTTTACCTCTACTTACAAATTTCATTTGCATCCTTTCCAAGCATCTTTCTTAGAGCACCCTTCCCAATGATCTTACATCCTGTCTTTGTAATGACATTTAGTGATCTTTACATACTGTATGTATCTATTGAATCTGGAGGGACTTTTCTTTTTGTGGAAATTAAACCTCAAATTTAATATCATAAATATTATACAAGGTAATGTACATGCACTTTGCGCTCTATGGAATGCATTCCTAAATATGTGGACTGAAGTTCTATTATCCCCTCTCCCTTTTTCTCACTTCTATTGGACAAAGTTTATCATTTAGAAAGGAAAATAATCTCAAAGTTTTATTAAAAAAATCTATAAAATTTTTACATTATTAGTGAGGATAATATATGTTTTAAAATAAAATAATGATATTTAATTAAAAATATATTGAGGATATTATGGTTAATTTCCTAATTGAACTATCAAAATAATTTAATAAATATTTTAGGCTATATATGTTTGAAAATTAAATAAAATGATTATATCTAATTAGAAATTTGATAATAAAGACATGTTGACTAATTTATCAACTCTTTAATTATCAAGATAAATATTATTGAAAATTAATTTATTTATTTATTATATTGGATTATTTTTTTTAGCTACAAATTTAACCTTTTTCATTCCAAATTTGAATCTATTTATAGATTTCAATTACACACATGGATTTGAATGTAATTTTGTTCAAAATTTGGAGCTTGTGCCTTAATATTTCCATCTTAATATTTGCATCTAAGGATATGTTAGGAGGCAACATGTACCAAAATCAACTTCATTTTCCAAGCTTCACACAACTATAATTCAAATGTGATATATAACAATTACACAAAATAGAAAAATTCCTAAAATAATAACATAGACAACATAACACATTACACGATTTTTTTAACAGAAAACCTTTCGAGAGAAAAAATTCATGCTCATAAACTTGCTAAAAAATTTATTGAAATCAAATAAAAGATTATAATACAACTATTCATATGTACTCAATTTTTGGTTTCCAATGCCATGTGCTTAAACCCCTTAGATCTATTCAATGATGTTGATCAAGTTTGAACACACTCATGCAAGAACATGAACATCAAACACTCATCACAATCCTTACGATTGTATATGTTGATGGAAAATCCCCTTTCTAATACTTTAGTGACATGCGAATGAGTTGATTGTTTTGATTGGATTAAGTTTATTATTTTATATAATTCCCTAGCATCAAATTTTAAATATTTTATATGTTTGACACAATAGGTTATAACTAATTTGTATGACTGATTATGCCCATAATTAAAATTGAATTTGGAAATGAGGATTCAATATTGAAAACATAACATAAGCCTAATTATCCTCCTAATTAGTGGACTATTAGTTTGATTTTTTGCACAAACAATATCATGTTCTAAGTAGCCTACCAAATGATCTTATGTACTACAAAAATATGTGCAAAAATACACCACAATATTTCTTAATTAACCTTTCATACCTCTTTGAAGTACCTACACAAAATTGAGATTGCTAATAATAATAAAAATGAGAACCACTACACCTGCACTTGTTCCTTCTCCTAAAGTTGAGCTTTCTGTAGGCTTAAAATCTGGATCCATCCCATATAATAGTAGGCAACATTGACTCTGACATTGAAATGCCCTGCATTCTCTTGCTTCATGAAAGGAAGATTTTCTTGTGACATTCTACACTCTATTATAGAAGTCAATAAGACACTACCAAAATGCTCCTTCATTAATCTTTGAACGTGTTTCGATCTGAAATATTGATATCCTAAATGAAAAATAGTTTAATTTTTTGATGATTACTCACATTTCTATTAATTAAATATAAACATTACATATTCACAAAAAAGAGGCCAGAGGATACAAGATCACCTTGCGAGAATTCACATGGAAAAGTTGCAATTACCTTCAAGTGAAAATTCCTCTATCTTTATGCTTTGATGGATGTCCATGCCATGTTCAAAAGCTCCCATTTTGCATAGGCAAAGAGGATATTGGAAAAGGTTGTAGCGTTTGGCTTTACACTTGCCAATTAAATTTGGTTGGAAGTTTCTAAACTCTATTCAACAAATCCAGACTTTTTAAAATCTTGCAATCAAGGGAACATGGTGCAGGAGTACATTCTTTTTAGTTAATTTTTGCAAGTATTTTCATGTGTATATTTCCCTAAGGTCATGTTGACCATGTTTGTGGGATCCATTGGGATATGAGATCCTAGAAGGTCTTAGGTAGGGTGGATAGTCTCATGCTCCTATTATAGGAAAATCAGGTGCAATGTAATGTTTGACTATGATTTTGGGGATTTGAGTTTTAGAAATGAAATCTAGGGTCTAGTTGTTCCCTAGGACCCATTGGTACCTTCCTAAGTCCATTTGGAAGGAAGAGGTAAAAAGTTGTCAAATTGTTGCAAAAATTTGCTTAGCAACTTTTACAACTTATGAAAGTTGCTCGGCCTAAACGGCCTTAAGGCCTTAAGTAGTCATTATAGGTTCAAAACCTCTCCTAAGCCCTACCTTAGTCTATTCAACTCATTTTTATCTCATATCCCGAGCTTGGATCATATAATGTATGGAGCAATGTTTGTGCAAGGATACACAATCTAAGTTTTCAAAGGAAATCTTTGTAAACAGTGAATGAATGGAGTGATTTTGTGTTAAACTTGATCTCTTAATTAATATTTAGAGTTTTTGTGTGGATCTATTTGACATTTTTGCAATTATTTTATCTTTTATTCATCTTTTCCTTTGTTTAGTTTTAATTCTTTTCAAACTACTGGTTCACTAGTTTCTACTAAGAAGCCTAAGGAAATGAGGGTCTAGCTCACTACCCCACCATATAATCTATACAACCTTTTGGGGATAGTGAGTAGGCCCCATGTATGTATCATACATGGAAGGAGGGGCACTGGTATGCATGCAAGGTATTTTTTCCATTTAGCCCTAGCTGAGCCATGTTGAGCCCGACTAGGCAAGATTGAAGGAAGAAGAGGGAATAGCTTGTAGAGGAGTGATGTAAGCTGTATGGTAGGAGTTGGAGATATTGGAAAGGGTTATTTCCAAGATCTGGATGCAAGGGGAAGATCTTAACAAACCATTTCATCAACCAAAACCATCTTTTACTTCACTAAATCAGGAATAGGTGCAAACCCCACTAAAATGACCTATTTTTAGTAAGGGGGTTGTACGGCCTTGGAGGGACCCAAAACCTCTAGAATCCTTGAGGTGTTACCTCATATAGAAGGGATCCACAATTGGTTCATAGGGTCCTTTGGAAAGAATCAGGGATAAAGCCCTATCTTCTCAAAGAGGAGGCCTAATTGAGCCCTTCCTTGTAGCCCTATTTTATAAAGGAAGTACCAAATCGGTAAGAAGGATGGATGAAGAAAATGTTGGAGCTCATACTTGGACATATTTTAAGACATTTTCCACACCTCCTTTCCTCTGAAAGTTCCCTAGTTCATCGGGAGGTGTATCACCCTATTCTAGCCTAGGGGTCACTAGGTGTATGAAGAAACCTAGTAGTAAGAAGTTATGTTTGAGTTAATGAATCAATTTTGGTAGATTGGTTGGGCCTAAGACTAGGGGATTGAGCCATCCAAGGCATCTTATAGGTCATTGGTGTAGGTGGTTACACTAAAGGGTCACTAGGTCCACCCAAGAGCAAGGGCTTGTGATAAGCTCCTTCCCAACCTCCCTATCAGATTGGTATTAGAGAAAGTTAAAGATTTGGAGGATAGTGAATGTCTCTATATAATGGTGAATCAGTAGAGGAGAAAATCATGGTTACCAATGTATATTTAGCCAAAAACATTAAGGACCAAGAGGTAGAGAACAAGATGTTAAGAGATAAGATAGCTCAATTAGAACAACTGTTGAGTGAGGTACAATTGAAGAAGTCAATGACAAGTTGGATTGGAGAGAAGCAAAGGATAATGAAATACCTGAGGAGGACAAGACTCCAGAACTAGACCCTGTATTGCTTGAAGAGACACTCCTGAAGTCATTGAAAGCTATGAATGGAAAATCTCTAGAGGGAATACCTTTGTTTAGTAGTAAGATGGAACTAGATCTAGTCATGGACTAGACAGAGGGTATGGAAAATCATTTTGAATGTGATGGAATTAGTGAAGCACAAAAGTTAAAGATAACCAAGTCTAGACTTAGAGGCTCTGCCTCAACATGGTGGAAGTTTGTTCAAACAAAGAGAGAAAAGGAGGGCAAGAATTAGAGAAGCCTACATGTCTGATGACTATGAGATTCAACTACACAAGAATTGGCAAAGTTTGAGGCAAAAGGACCTAGATGTGAGTTCCTATACTGAGGAGTTTCAAAAAATTTGCATGAGATCCAATGTGGCAGAGGATGAGAGTGCTAAGGTAGCCAGGTATTGTAATGGCTTAAAGTGGAGCATTCAAGAAGAAATGATTCTTCTTAGTCCTAAGATAGTGAACCAATGTTATCAATTGGCTGTCAAGATTGAAGAAAAAGGTAAGAGAAAGCAAGATCAAATTAACCTCAAAGAATAGAGGTATGGGGTGAGATCAAAGGGGACATAGAGGAGGCTACCAAGGTAGAGGAAATGAACATAGGGGTCAAGGAGATTCCAAACCCATAGAGAATGGTGGAGAACCATCATCATCTAGAGGACGTTTTGGCAGAGGTAGAGGACACCAAGGCAAATCCAATAGAGGGAGAAGTGCAAGCAGGGGTAGTTCATATTTTGTTACCATGAAATGTTATTATTGTGGATAGTTAGGACATCCAACATATAGGTTCCCAGATAATCCATCTTCTTCTAATTCAGAAAAGAGGGCAGCATACATCCCAGAGGACACTCCAAGTGTCAAGTCACCAGAGGTTAGCCATATAGAGTAAGAGATGGGTGAAAATTTCATGTTTAGAAGGGTTCTTACTAGGCAACCAGCCAAGGATTAGCCAAGGTAGAGGAGAGCTCCTTTTAGAGTGAAATGCAAGGTCATGGGTAAAGTATGTAAAGTGAATGTTGACTCGGGTTCAACTGACAACATTATAGCAGAGGAGGCAATGAAGGAACTTAACCTTCCCAAAGGTCCTCACAAAAATCCCTATAAGGTAACATGGCTCAACAAAGGCCAAAGTGTACAAATAGATAAATGTACAAAACATGCAAATGGCTGGAGCGGGAGTAGAAGTGGGCATGCGAATGGCTAGAATTTTAAAATCAACGGTGGGTGGGAATCATAGATTGAATGATGGGGGGACCTCAGAGAAGTCCTACATCATCGCTTCCCTTGCAGATGAGGACTCTATTGACCCAGAGAATAAGGATGGGGTCCCATGTGAAAAGGAGAAAGACCTAGGTAAGGATGCGGGAGTGGGAGCTGAGCACGAGGATCTCCCAAAGCCTTCTTCTTCAATAAAGACCCTGGCATGTGACCAGGATGCTCTCTCTCATCGGTGGTCAACACTTTTTGGGATAAAACCCATAGGCATGTCCTCTTTTCCTTCTATAAAGGACATCTCTAATAAGGAAAAAGGAATCTTTTTTTTAGAAATACATGACAAACTGGTAGACCACAACATCGCCTCCATGGACCACACTTTGGTTCACAAGTTCGTCGGCCCCAGGCCAAATATTGATATCGTAAGGGCCTTCGCTAGGAAAAAATGCGACCTGAAGGGTCAAGTCCGAGTCTTCACTATGGAAAAGGAGTTCTTGTCTTTTGAGTTCTCCTGCAAAGAGGACCTCAATAAGATCCTTTGCGTTGGTCCTTGGGCCATAGGAAAGGCTACCCTTTCTCTACAAAAATGGACCCCTAATCTCAACTTGAATGATTCCTTCTTCATTCAGGCCCCTGTGTGGGTGAGATTTCCTGAACTACCAATGGAATTCAAGAATGAAGAGGCTTTTGATGGGATAGCCAAATCTTTTGGCACCCTTCTTTCCATCGACCCTATCACAACTGCTAGGAGCCATCTCACCTATGCAGGGATTTGCATCAGAGTGGGGGAAGGCAAGGATATGTCGGAAGTCATAGAGCTTTGGTCCAAGCTGGGAAAGTGTGTGTAGAAAATGGACTATTAAAGCATCCCTTTTGCGTATTTCCACTGCAAGAAGGCAGGACACAAAGCCAAATCTTGTCCTGTCCTCCAGGCGAAAGAGGTTGAAATGAAGGCCAAAATAGCATTAAAAAGGAAAAAATGAGATCCCCAAGAGGGACCAAAGCCCAAAACCAAAAGATTCTAGAAGAAAAAAGATCTTCTAGCCTCCAATCTAGAAAATAAGGACCCTAGGGACGTGGAGAAGCTGACGACTCAGAATGCTAAGACTAGTGGGTTGCCCATCCCCCCTATTTTGGGTTTGGATAAGGATTTAGCCAATCAACAAGAATCAAAAGAAGAAAACAAGAATGAAGATCAGAAAGAAGGAGGAGATTCTTGTTCTTGTACCATCTCTATTTCCTTGGTCCTAGAGTCCTCTACTCCTCTAGTAGATGCATCTACTTTCCCTGCTAAGAAGGACTTAGGGAAGTATGAAAAAATTGAGGACCTAAGGGTCTTTGCATCCCCAAACCAATTCAACATAATGGTAGAGCTCTTTTCCAAGCATAAGGAAGACAAGGATGGCTAGATCTCTATACACAAGAAGAAGAAACCAAGTAGCAGAGACCCATCTCCAGTTTCCCCTGCAGCCACCAGAAGCAGGAATAAGGCTGAAGGAAGGGGTAGAATCCAAACCCTAGAAGGAAAAAGGACTAGCCAAAAAAGGAAAGAAGTAGCAAGCTTGAAACAAGTGGATGGAAACTGGGTTTCTATCCAAGTTAATGGCTCCTCCATCAAGAAATGAAAGTCATCTCTTGGAATATTCATGGGCTTAATAGCTCACACAAGCAGGATGTCATTAGAAATATGATTAGAGATCATAGACCGAACATTTTCTTACCCCAGGAAACTAAAATGTAGAGGGACGAGTTAGAGAAAATAAAGTTCAGTAAAGCTATGGAGAATAGAGCCACAAGTTCTGAGGGAGCCTCTGGGAGCCTAATCACAATGTGGAATTTGCACCACTTCAGAGCTGAAGTCATCCATGAAGGAGGTAATCTTCTTCTTATGAAATTCACTAGAATTAAAGATAATGAAAGGTGGTTTATTTTGAATATTTATGCTCCTAACTCTAAAAGAGATAGAAAGAACTATTGGAATAAGATTATCTCCATCATTGCCCAAATTAACTAGTTGAAAGGCATTATTATGGGGGATTTCAACACCCCTCTCAAAGAAGGGGAAAGGGATGTATTGCTCCAGACTCTAAAAGTAGACAAGACCTTATGGATCTCATCAATGACCTGGCCCTATTGGACATAGATCTTCTTGGGGCTAAGTTCACCTGGTCTAATAGGTGCACCGGAAGGGATTGCATTCAAGTTCAACTGGACGGGGCCCTGGTGTCACTGGATTGGCTCAACAACTATAGCCTCAACCTTTCTACCCTGGTTCGTGCTGGTTCAGACCATTCTCCTATTGTGCTTTCTCTAGAATAGATGGAAAAGAGAAGGAATTTCCCCTTCAGATTTGAAAAGATGTGGGTCTCCCATCCTAACCTGCTTAACAAAGTCAAAAAATGGTGGAACATCGAGGTGGAGGGCACTGCCATGTTCAGAGTGGCTAAAAACTAAGGAACATCAAATGCAATGTTAAAAAATGGAACATAGAGGAATTCAGTCACATCTTTACCTCTAAAGATAAGACCCTCAATGATCTTAATTGTATCCAAGAGGAAATCCAGAAATAGGGCTATGATGATGAAAGACCTGCAAAAATAAAAATGCATTCTCTTAGAGTACCATAACATAATTGGATAGGAGGAAGCTTTCTGGAAATAGAGATCGCGGTCCATCTAGCTCAAGGAAGGAGACAGAAATATTCATTTCTTCCATGTTTCCACCATGAGGCACAAAGCTGCCAATAGGATTAGTAGTATCATGAAGGGAGACCAATCATTAAAGGAAGATAAAGAAATCATTGATGACGCTATCACATTCTTTTCTCAGATCCTTTCTAAAGATCAGGGATTATCAGATCAAGACTAGACCTCTCTCCTGGATAACATACCCAGAATAATTACTGATCCTTAAAACAAAGTCTTATGTTCTATTCTAGATGCGACTGAAGTCAAGAAAGCTCTGGATTCTCTTCCAGGAGACAAAGCTCTAGGCCCGGATGGCTTCCCGATGTTTTTCTTTCACCTTTATTGGGATGTTGTGAAAGATGATGTGGTACAAGTAGTGCAAGGATTCTTTGATTCGAAGAATCTTCTCAAAGAACTCAACGCCACTTTCCTGGTGCTTATACCCAAGACCTCGGGAGTGGACTCCTTCAAGCAATTTAGACCCATAAGTCTGTGCAATTCTTTCCTTAAGATTATTTCCAAAGTTATCGCTATCAGGATCCTCAATTTCCTCCCATCTAGATCTCACAATAGCAATCTAGCTTTGTGCCCGGCAGGTAGATTTTGGACTCCATTATGATGGTGCATGAAGTCATACACTCATTAGAAGAAGGAAATAGGGAAGGCTTTCTTCTCAAACTTGACCTATCCAGGGCCTATGACCAGGTGGACTGGCAGTTTCTTATGAAATTTCTGTGAGCATTTGGTTTCAACTCCAATTCCTGTAAGGTCCTCTTTCAAATAATCTCGACCCCTTCCTTGGTGGTCATGATTAATGGCTCCCTGTCTGCCTTCTTCAAATTCTCAAGGGGTCTAAGAAAAGGGGACCCTCTTTTCCCCATTCTCTTCATTATTCTTGTCGAATGCCTTAGAAGACTGATTTTGGCATCCAAATTGAATGGGGATCTGAAAGGCATCAAACCCTCATTTGGCGACATTGTTTTTACACACCAGAAATTCATGGATGACACCATTCTTGGGGGTGAGGCTTTGGTGGGTGAGGCTAGAGCAGTGAAAGATATTCTCAATAACTACATTAGGGCCACACGCCAATCAATCAACTGGAATAAAAGTGCTCTCTTCTTTATCAACACTCTTGAAGAAAGACAGAGGAAGATAGCTCAAATTATGGGGTGTCATATTGATACCTTACCCTCAACCTACTTGGGGTTTCGCTTAGGATTCAAACCTCTGGAAGCCTTCTAGAACAAATTAATTGATAGATTTAATAGGAAGATTGCTAGTTGGAAAGGGGTCATCCTCAGCCAGGCCAGGAAGATCCAATTGGTAAAGTCTACCCTACAAAATCTCCCCACCTATGCCCTCAACCTCTTCCCCATTCTGGAAAAAGTTGCAGAAGCTATGGAAAGAATCCAGAAAAGATTCCTTTGGTCTGGAGCTTAGGATCACAAGCGCATCCCCCTCATTGCATGGGAGAAAGTTTGTCATCCTAAAATTGTTGGTGGCCTTGGCTTAAGGAAGTTGAGACCTTTCAACAAAGTTCTTCAAGCCAAGCAAATCTGGAGAAGTTTTAACAACACTGGTTAGTGGAGGGACACCTTTGAAGAGAAATACCTCTTGCACAACTCTATCCATAGTTTTTTTGAAGACACGAAGCCACCCCAAGGTTCTATTATTTAGAACAATCTCCTCGGTGCCAAGGAGCTGGCTAAATCTAGAGCCAAGTGGAAATTAGGTAATGGATACTCTATCAATTTCTGGAAGGACAACTGGGTTCAGATGGGCAGCTTGAGAACCATTGACACTTTTTACACCTGGAGATAAGCTTGCTCTCAAACCTATGGTATGTAGGTCTGTAATTATAGAAGGAATGATAAGTGGGTGGATCTCACCCAGATCTTCAAGGACCTGACTACTTTGATGATGGCTCTCAATGCAATCTCCCTTTCTCCCAAGTAGGACAAGATCATCTGGGAGGACTCTTTGGATGGAGATTATATAGTGGCCTCTGCCTATTCCTTGCTGACTACTCAAGTCAATGACTTTAACCCATTGTGGGCCAAAGCTTGGACCCCTAGTCTTACGCCAAAAATCAATGTTTTCTTTTGGCTCTTGCTACAGAATTGTATCCTCATTGTGGACAACCTCATCAAGCGTGGATTCCAGTTCACCAATAGATGCATTCTTTGTAAATGTCAAGAGGAAACTATGGATCACCTTTTCATCTATTGCTCCTTCGCCAGTCATATTTGACATCTCCTCTTTTCTACCTTGAATCTTTCTTGGTGCTTCCCCCTATCTTTTAGCGATCTCTTCTCCCAATGGGCCTTCAATAGGTTTGATCAAGAGTTCAGGCTCCTCTATACTTGGCTCCTCCCTCACTTTTGTTGGGGGATCTGGGAGGAGTGTAACAATCGCATCTTCCGTGACAGCTCTACTCCTGGTAAAATTATCTTTGAAAAAATCACTCATGCTATTAAAGAAAACTTCTTCTACTGTGTTAAACCTAACGCTTTTTCAGGAATTACCCATGCTACTAAATAGGATAAGAGAAGTGACTGTGTGTGGACTAGTCCTCCGACCGACTGGACCAAATCCAACTTTGACACTGTGGCGAAAGGGAACCCTGGACAAGCTGGCAGTAGAGGTATTATTAGAAATAGCATTGGAATGGGTATGGTGGTTGTTAGTTTACCCTTGGGAGCTTAGATGAATCATTATGTTGAAGCCAATGCAACCCTTCAAATTACCAAACTTGTGAAAGATCAAAGAGTTAAGTGGCTCTGGCTGGAAGGTGATTCAATGAACATCATCAATTGCCTCAACCTCACCCACCCTCCCTCTTGGTCCATAGCCAACATAATAGAGGAAACCAGAGCTATTCTCAATAGCTTTGACAAGATGTTCATTTCCCATGCATATAGGGAAGCCAATGGTGTGGCTAATTGGTTTGCCAACCTGGCTGTAAAAAAAGGATGCTATGCAGATTTGGAAAAAGGGGGATGACCTTCCAATAGATGTGAAGAGCATTCTGGAGAAG
The DNA here is from genome assembly GCA_027943335.1 of Chamaecyparis obtusa. NCBI lineage: Eukaryota > Viridiplantae > Streptophyta > Pinopsida > Cupressales > Cupressaceae > Chamaecyparis > Chamaecyparis obtusa. The sequence goes on from BSBK01011631.1 coordinate 357,529, forward strand.
GATAGACTCTAGTGCATCGAAGGAGCAATCTTACAACCTTAGCCCTTGTTTTGGCTTCTGGGGGTGGCTATTCCTTTTTTGCCACTTTGTGTTCATTCCTTCCTTCTGTTTGTTTTCTTGGATGGTGATCTGGCTTTCTCTGTCATAGCTTGCCCTATTCTGTTGTGGTCTTCTTTCCCTGGCCTCTTTGGGGCCTGCCTCTTTCTTGTTTTGTATAGTTTTCCTTATTTTGTTCATAATAAAAAACAAAGGCCAAAGTGTATTGGTCAATGAACAAGCATGGATTTAATTCTCTATTGGTGGATATAATGATAAACTATTGTGTGATGTACTTCCCATGGATGCATGCCATCTATTGCTAGGAAGGCCCTGGAAGTTTGACACAAAAGCCATCTACAATGGCAAGGATAATACTATCACCTTCAAGAAGAATGGGAAAGCCTTAAAACTTAAATCTTTGCTAGAAGAAGAAGGATAACAATTAGAGACTCGTAGTGTACTATTGAGCAGTGGAAAGGACATGATAAATGCACTCCAAGAGAAGGATAGTGCAAGGTATGCCATTATGGTAAAACCAAAGGAAGAGGAGAAGCCCATTCAATCATCCCTACCAAATGAAATTCAGGAGATACTTACCAAGTATAAGGACATTGTGAGTGATGAAACACCTACAGCCCTGCCACCTAAGAGGTCCATAAGCCATTATATTGACTTCATTCTAGGAGCCTTATTTCCAAACAAGGTAGCATACAAGCTTACACCGGAGTAGAAAAAAGAGGTGGTTAGGCAAGTCCAAGAGCTATTGGATCAATGGTTGATTAAGAAGAGTATCAACCCATGTGTTCTACCAGTTGTTCTAGCATCTAAGAAGGGTGGAAAATGGAGGCTTTGTACTAATTCAAGGGAAATTTACAAGATCACAATAAGGTATAGGTTTCCTATACTTAGGATAGAGGATTTGATGGATTGTTTGGCAGGATCACAATACTTCACCAAGTTGGACCTCAAGAGTGGCTACCATCAGATCATAATTAAGGATGGAGATAAGTGGAAGACAACATTTAAGACCATTGAGGTTCTATATGAGTGGCTTTTAATGCTATTTGGGCTTACTAATGCCCCTAGCACACTCATGAGGTTAATGAATAAAGTACTCAAGCATCACACAAGAAGATTTGTGGTGGTATATCTTGATGATATACTTATCTTTAGCAAGACTAAAGAAGAACACTTAACACATGTGGAGACTATACTCAAGAGGCTGCATGAGGAGCAATTGGCCATCAACCTAGAAAGTGTGAATTTATCAAGCAAGAGAGATTTTACTTAGGTTTTTTGGTATCCAAGGGTCTACTAAAAATGGATCCAAGTAAGGTGGAAGCAATCAAAAATTTCCCTACACCAACCATAGGGACAAAAGTAAGAAGCTTTCATGGACTTGCACAATTTTATAGAAAGTTCATAAGGAACTTTAGTGGCATATGTGCACAAGTCCTAGACACCATAAAGGGTGGAATAAAGACTAATTTTAGATGGATAGTAGAAGCCAATAAAGAATTTGAATAATTAAAGAAGCAAGTGGAAACACAACCCATCCTCCTATTACCTAGTTTTGACAAGCTATTTACTTTGGAATGTGATGCAAGTGGAGTCGCAGTTGGAGGAGTGTTAAGCCAAGAAGGCAGACCCATAGCATTTTTCAGTGAGAAGATTAATGAAGCTAAGAAGAAGTATTCAACATATGACTTGGAACTATATGCACTAGTTTAGTCACTTAGAAAGTGGAGACATTACCTCCTTCCCAAGGAATTTGCAGTGTTCACTGATAATCAAGCACTTAGCTACATAAATACCCAAGAAAAGTTGAGTAATAGGCATTTGAAATAGATAGATTATTTTCAGGCCTTCACCATCACCATCAAGAAAAAGAAGGGACACCTAAACAAGGTAGCAGATACACTAAGCAAGAGATTGGTGAGAGTCCAAGAAATTCAGTTTTAAAGCATTGGCATTGAAATTTTTAAAGCACTATATGGTGAGGATGAAGACTTCTCTGAGGTATACAAGGTGTGCTCTAAATTTGAAAACCATTTTCATAGTTGATTATCTGAATACACTTTGTGAAGTGGGCTATTGTTCAATGGGAATCAACTATGTGATCCCAAAGGTTCAATAAGAGAGAACCTCATTCAAGAGAATCACAATGGAAGTTTGAGAGGACATTTTGGTATTAACCAAACATTGGAATTGGTGCAAAGATTCTAATATTGGCCCAAGATGCCAAGGGATGTGAGGAGATATGAGGAACAATGTGTGGTATGTATGAAAGCAAAATGGGGAGCTAGCAATGCAGGTTTGTACAAACCTTTACCCATTCCAAACAGGCCATGGGAATGCATAAGCATGGACTTTGTGGTAGGTCTCCCTAAAACCAAATTAGGACTGGATAGTGTGTATGTAGTGGTGGATAGATTCAGTAAAATGAGTCACTTTATTCCTTGTAGGACCACTCATGATGCAAGCTACATAGCACATTTTCTTTTCAAAGAGATTGTAAGGATTCATGGTTTGCCTTTAAGCATTGTGTTTGACAAGGATGTGGAGTTCATGAGTCACTTTTGGAAGACTCGATGGAGGAGGATAGAGACAAACCTATCCTTTGGGTCATCATACCACCCCCAAACAGATGGGCAAACAGAGGTAATAAAAAGGGTACTAGGAAACCTATTGAGATGCCTCACTAAGGAGTATGGACAAACATGGGACATGATAATTCCACAAGAAGAGTATGCCTATCATGAAAACATAAATAGGACCATAGGGAGGAGTCCATTTGAGATAGTTTATGGAATGCATCCAAGAGGGGTGTGTGAGATCAGAGATCTAGGAACCATGGAGAATAAGAGTGGCCTTGCTGAAGACTTTCTTAGACTATGAAGGAAGTACAAGAGTAGGTTAATAAGACAATCATGGAAGCCACTCACAAGCTCAAGAGCAAGGTGGACATGACAAGAAAGGATATAAAATTCTCAGTAGGAGACCATGTCATGGTTCATCTCAACAAGTCAAGGCTACGAAAAGGGATACCAAACAACCTGCAGATGAAAAGAGTGGGGCCTTGTAAGGTACTAGCCAAGTATTGAAACAATGCCTACAAGGTAGAACTCCCGACAGACCTGAACATCTCACCAGTGTTCAATGTGGTAGATCTAATAAAATTTAAGTGACTATTACTAGAGGTCAATCAGGGCGGGAAAGATATACTTGAAGACCTCAAGGATACAGTCCTACCTCCTAGAGAGAAGCCATAAGATGAAAGGGTCATTGAATCAAGAGTAAACAAGAAGAAAAGGTACAAGGTATACATGGAGCACCTCATCAAGTGGAAGAGGTGTCCTGAATTTGAAGCACCTCATCCTCTCCTCCACTAAGCCTTAATTTCTCTTTTGTGTAGAGGGGGGAGTATGGTGCAGGAGCACCTTCTTTTTAGTTAATGTTTGCAATTATTTTGGTGTGTAGATTTCCCTAAGGTCATGTTGACCATGTTTATGGGATCCATTGGGATATGAGGTCCTAAAAGGTCTTAGGTAGGGTGGATAGTCTCATGCTTCTATTATAGGAAAATCAGGTGCAATGTAATGTTTGACTATGATTTTGAGAATTTGAGTTTTAGAAATGAAATTTAGGGTCTAGTTGTGCCCTAGGACCCATTGGTACCTTTCTAAGTCCATTTTTAAGGAAGAGGTAAAAAGTTGTCAAATTGTTGTAAAAAGTTTCTTAGCAACTTTTGCAACTTTTGAAAGTTGCTCGGCCTAAACAACCTTAAGGCCTTAATCAGTCATTAGAGGCTAAAAACCTCTCCTAAGCCCTACCTTAGTCTATTTAAGTCATTTTTTTCTCATATCCCAAGGTTGGATCATATATTGTACGAAGGAATGATTGTACAAGGATAGACAGTTTGAGTTTTTAAAGGAAATCTTTGTAAACAGTGAATGAATGGAGTGATTTTGTGTTAACCCTAATCTCTTAATGAATGTTTAGAGTTGGTATGTGGATCTATTTGAAATTTTGACAATTATTTTAGCTTTTATTCATCTTTTCCTTTGTTAAGTATTAATTCTTTTCAAACTCTTGATTCACTGGTTTCTACCAAGGAGCCTAAGGAAATGAGGGTTTAGCTCACTACCCTAATGTCCAATCTGTATGGCCTTTTGGGGATAGTGAGTAGACCCCATGTATGTATTGTACATGGAAGGAGGAGCCCTGGTATGCATGGAAGGTATTTTTCCATCCAGCCCTAGGCGAGCCATGATGAACCTGGATAAGCAGGATTGAAGGAAGAAGAGGGAATAGCTTGCAGAGGAGTGATGTAAGATGCATGGTGGGAGTTGGAAATCTTGGGTAGGGTTATTACCAAGATTTGGATGCAAGGGGAAGAGTTGAACAATCAATTTGATCATCCAAAACCATCTTTTACTTCACTGAATCAAGAATAGGCCCAAACTCCACTAAAAGGACCTATTTTTAGTAAGGGGTTGTACGGCCTTGGAGGGACCCAAACCTAAAAAATCCTTGAGGTGTTACCTCACATAGAAGGGATCCACAATTGGATTGTAGGGTCATTTGGAAAGAATCAGGGATAAATCCCTATCTTCTCAGAGAGGAGGCCTAATTGAGCCCTTCCTTGTAGGCCTATTTTACAAAGGAAGTACCAAATTGATAAGAAGGATGGATGAAGTAAAGGTTGGAACTTGTTCTTGGACATATTTAAAGACATTTTCCCACACCTCCTTTCCTCTACAAGATCCCTAGTTCATTGGGAGATGTATCACCCTATTCTAGCCTAGGGGTCACTAGGTGTATGAAGAAACCTAGTAGTAAGAAGTTATGTTTGAGTTAATGAATCAATTTTGGTAGATTGGTTGGGCCTAAGACTAGGGGATTCAGCCATCCAAGGAATCCTATAGGTCATTGGTGTAGGTGGTTACACTAGAGGGTCACTACGTGTACCCAAGAGTAAGGACTTGTGATAAGCTCCTTCCTAGGCTCCCTATCAGAACGATTCTCCTTGAGGCATTTTGTCAAACAGTTCAGGTGTCTTTTCTATGCTTCCAAATTTTTCATACCCTACAACCATGGCAATCCATCAAATAGTCCACCTGACTTGTTAATTATTATTCTATATACATGTATACAAGGACAGCCGCAACTACAACATGTGACAAGATTCCTGTCTCTAATGGACATTCACACCCTATTATTAAGCTCCCATTTTGGCATAGATTGGGAGGAGGCTTCCAAAAGCTGCAAAGTCTAGAATCTTGAGTATATTTTTATTTTTATTTTTAGATTATAATTAATCCCAAACACTTTCACTTTCATTCAAAGAAAGGTCACAATTTGAAATCCAACAAGGGGGTAGGGTATGTACACCTCATTTGTAGCACAGTTAGGTACCTCCCACAAGGAATACGAGGTAGTCCCATATCACTCTCACCATATGTAGACCCAAAAACATATGGTTGATGTCGTCGACTATAAAATAAAATTTAAAGTTTTTTAAAATTCAGAGACATGGTTAATTATGAGTACACACGCAAGTGCATGACATATCCATACTTGTGTGGAAGGGTAGAGATGAAAGATCAACCTCGGGTTGTTTAGACATGTCAATACTTTAAAATTTATTAAATTTCTGGAAGTGACGCTAGAATAAAATGCTAGAAATCTTCTTTCTACGGTGTTGTCGTGGCACGAAACATGGAAATCCTTTTCATTGATTTTCTTGGTAGTTTCCAGGAAGGATTGTGTTCGCCTCCAATGTGGATAGTTTTCATATAATCCCCTCTATTTATGCTTGATCCAAACTCACTCAACCCCTACCTTGCATCAACAATCCTATTCTTTACTTCCATTCAACATTAACAATGGAATCCTCATCCTCCTCTCTCCCTATAAATGAGGAACATAATGCTTTCTTTGGAACTGAACCTACAGGCAAAAGGGGGAAAGTAGACGAATCCTCAAAATTATTTGATGTGTTCATCAACCATAGAGGCCCTGATGTCAAACAAACTGTGGCCTTTCAACTATACAATTCTCTTACTGAGTTGGGAATACATGCATTTCTTGATTCAGAAGAGAAAGAGCTGGGTGATTCATTTCCTTTGACCATTAAGAATGCCACCCACTCTGCTTCGGCTCATATCGCTATCTTCTCCAATGGATATGCAGAGTCTCCATGGTGTTTGGTTGAACTGGCTCTCATGTTGTAGAGCATAGCTAATATCATTCTGGTGATCTACAGAGTGGAGCCTTCTGCTCTTCGCTACATAGAAAAGGGAAAGTATGCTATAGTGTTTAGAAGATATGAGGAGAAAGGGAGGTATATGGACAAGCTCAAGGAGTGGAAGGAAGCCCTCCATTCTAATTCATTTCTTACAGGACATGAAATAAATGACAATTTCAGGTAAGATCTCTGTGTTTCCATTATGCTTGGTCATTGTACATTGTTTTACTTTTTATTGTATGAAATTTGTAGATTTTTCATTTTTAGTCAGTCGAATTTTCTCTTTATTGAAATACCCTTTTCCTTTGTAAAGTGTCAATGTTTGCCAAAATATAGTGTCTGTTGTCCGCAAAGAAGTTTAAAGTAAAGAAACTCTACATGTTGCCAAATACCTAGTGGGTCTAGACAGCGTTGTAAAAGATTTTGAAACGCATTGTCTTGATGAAATTATTGAAGATTTTGAAAGGCAGTGCAAGATGAATGAAGGCAGGAAAGCGAAGGTTCAGACCGTCGACATTTTTGGAATGGGTGGAGTCGGCAAAACAACTTTGGCCAAAGAGTTGTTCAACAGAAAGCGGTCAGAATATGATCCAGCCTATTTTTTGTTCGATGTGAGGGAAGCTTATGCCAACAAGTTTACTAATTTACAAAAGAAACTCCTCAAAGATCTCTACCAACAAGATAATATCGACTTTCATTGTATAGAGGAAGGAACAAGTCATATTGGGCGCTGCATAAAAAGGAGCCAATAGTTGAGTTTCCTAATTGTTGTAGATGATATTGATCACCTGGAACAATTAGATGCCCTCTTAATTAGGGATGTGCTGAATAAATCTACCAATAGTCTAGTAATTGTTACAACTCATGATGTAGGAGTCCTAATAAATGCATGAATTATGGTTGGGTATAATCTAAAAGGAATGGATAAGTATGAGGTGAAAGAGTTGTTTTGTTGGCACACTTTTAGCCAATCTTATCCTTCGAGTGAATATGAGAAGCTGGTCAACCTCTTTGTTGAGGGGTGTGGCGGCTTAGCGTTGTCTCTTCAAGTTCTGGAAAGGCATGTTCATGACATAAATCAGAAGTTTTGAGAGTTAGAATTAGAAAAAGTTAAAAAGATGATGCCTCGAGACATACAAAAGAGACTAAGATTAAGCATTGATACGTTGGACAGTGAAGAAAACAAGTATTCATGGATGTTGTATGTTTTTTCATAGGAGAATTGACGAAAGGTGTCATCAGAGTGTGGAAGGCATAGGGATGGAGCGCTTAGCATGCACTACAAAGACTAAAAGACAAATGTTTGGTTGAAGAAACAAAAGAAAATTAATTCATGGAAGAACTCCATAATTTTCGAGAGGATACTAGAGAAGAATTTTTTGTATTGAGAATGCATGACCATTTGTGGGACTTGGGATGAGAAATGGCAGATGAACAGAATCATCCTCATTGCCTGTGGCTTACTCAGATTTAGAAAATACAACAAGAAAATAATACACTGGTCTAGATTAGAGTTCATAAATTGAATACAATTAGTAAATTATAAATTAATGGTGAAATTAGTATCTTTAGATCATTTTATATTTAGATCATTTTTATTTTTTTAAATGTGCTAATTTATATATGTGATGACAAATTGTGTACTTCTCTATAAAGTCAATCCTATTTGTCTTGTTGTATTCACATATTTTCTTATGGTTATTTTGATGCCATATGTGAACATATCTCCACACAGATGATCTATATGTCTAATTTGTATGCAGATACATACATCAATATCTAGATATCCATTACCAACCTTGATATATGTAATCTTATAGCAATGTGTCCTAGTCATGGGATAGGGCAAAAGATTGACAAAAAGGTATTATAATTTGTAAAACATCTTCAGAATAAGAATATTTTATTCAAAAGTGTTGTCATTCTAACTTTTAAATGAAAAACAATTCAACAAAATATTAAGTATCTCCGATTGCAAACCTTTTCTTAATGTTTCATGTTCAAAATGATTTATGGAATGAGACTTTGAACAAAGTTAACTTTGAATTAATACCATGTATAGAATTATATATGGAGGTAGCTAGGTTAAGGAAAAGATGCTAAAATTTAATCAAAAGAGTTCCATAAGATCAACACATAATATAATAACAATAACAATAATGCAAATAAATGATGTGACATAAAAATACATAAACTATGTGAGTAATGTTACTAACTTATAAAATAATCTCTCGTATTTTACTTTTCTCTACTAAAATTCTCTAATATAATTTTTTTTAAATGTGCAACTTCGCATAAAATATTTATTTGTTAAATGCAACATACAAAGTGAGTACAAGAATGTCTAACCTATATGATGAATGCATCCCTAGATTCTCTAGCTACACCACAAATACATCGTAAATTTTGCATTCTAAACATTCTGCAAAGTGTCACAAAACCCCTATTCCAAATAAAATGAACATAGACAACCCCTCTAGATAAAGAAAAAGGTGAGACATATGACAAAAAAGTGTTGGGATTGGAAGGCCAACGGACATTTTTCTGTTGTGCCTTTTCTTTTCAGCTACTCAGATTGAGCTTATAAATAAGACTGTTGTAGTCATTTGTAAACATTCTTTTTTGAGATTAATATAATTTCTCTGCTCTCAGTGTGGACGTAGCCACTATTGTGGTGAACCATGATAAACAGCGTGTTCATTGTTTGTTTGTAATCTGCTCTTTTAATTCTTTGTTTTCTAGTTTTATTTCAAATTCTCAAATTCTACAATTGGTATCAGAGTGAGGTTAATCTTTTCAGTTTTAGAATTATGGAAGAAGTAAGAGTACAAAAATTTTCTGGGAAGAATTATGGAATATGGAAGATTCAGATGAAGTCTTTGTTAGTGAACAAAGAGCTTTCATTGGCACTTGAAGGAAAAGTGAAGAAACCCACAGCCAGGTTGGATGAAGATTGGGGAAAGCTTGATGAGAAAGCCATGGTGACAATCTTTCTTGCATTAGGCGATAATGTGCTGTATAATGTTTCAAACAAAACTACAGCCAAAGACGTATGGGATAAATTGGCTTCAACATATGCAAAAACATCTGCTATGAACAAAGTCTTCATCATGAAGAAGTTGTATAAACTTAAGATGAGGGAAGGTGAAGCCATGACAAATCACCTCAACAAATTTAACACCTTGATCAACCAAGAAAATTCAATTGGCATGACACAAGATGATGAGAATAAGGCTGTTCTATTGCTATGTTCCCTTCCTAATAGCTGGGATGGACTTGTGATAGTCATAAGCACTTCAACATCAACTACCAAGAAGCTGGTTTTTGATGAAGTTTCAGCCACCCTGCTCTCCGAAGATTTAAGGAGAAAGAATGATGAGTCCTCTTCCGGTAATGCTCTCACAATGGTGAGCACCGAAAATAGAGGAAGAAGCCAATATAGAGGCAGATCTAACAACAATCGGAGATCCCAATCTGCAAGAAGATCGCAGTCAAGAGGGAGACAAAATGGTTGTTGGTTTTGTGGGAAAGTTGGGCATGTTAAGAAGGATTGCAGAAAATATAAGAAGGCACAAGAACAAGTATTGGACAGCCAAGCAAACACAATTTGTGAAAAGGATTCGGGTATCCTAATTTTGTCAACAAGTGATACAAAAGCTGATTCGTGGGTAATTGATTCGGGAGCTTCCTTTCATGCTTCCTCTCTCATGGATGCATTTACAAATTATCAAGGTGGTGAATTCGAAGAGGTATTTTTGGATGATAACAAAGCATCTAAAATTGTTGGGAAAGGAGATGTTGTCTTGCATCTTGAAGGGGGAGCAAAATTACTTCTCAAAGATGTTAGACATGTTCCTCAATTAAAGAGGAATCTGATTTTTGTCAGTCAATTATACACCCAAGGATTCAAAACTAAACTTACAGATACATGGAAAATAGTCAAAGGTTCATTGGCTATTGCTAAAGGAGACAAAACCAGTAGTCTCTATATTTTGAAACCCATTGATAAGGTGGGAGCTGCTTTGACACTTGTGGACAATGATGTTGTGCTTTGGCATCAAAGGCTAGGCCATATGAGCAAGAAAGGCCTTGAGGTAATGTTGAATCGTGAACAACTACCAGGTCTCAAATCTACAAATTTAGAATTTTGTGAGCATTGTCTTCATGGGAAACAAAAGCGGGTCAGTTTCTTGAAGGATGGACATGATAAAAGGACTACACCTTTGGAGTTAGTGCATTCGAATGTCTTCGGATCTACGGAGGTAACCTCTTATGGAGGCGCACAATATTTTGTCACCTTTCTTGATGATAGCACCCGAAAGGTATGGGTTTATATGCTTTCTGGAAAATCAGAGGTATTCTCTAAATTTAAAATGTTTAAAGCTCTTGTGGAAAATTAGAGTGGTCATAAAATTAAGTGTTTAAAAATAGATAATGGAGGTGAATTCTGTTCATTTGAGTTTGATAACTTTTGTGCAGATCATGGTATAAGATGAATTAAGGTCATTCCTTATTCGCCTCAAGAAAATGGGGTAGTAGAATGGTTAAATAGAACCATTCTTGAGAAAGCACGGTGTATGCTTTCCAATGCTAGTTTGGGCAAAGAATTTTGAGTGAAAGCCTGTAATACAACAATCTATTTGATCAATAGGACTCCTTCATCTCGTCTAGAGTTTGGCATTGTAGAAGAGTAATTCACATCAAAGTTTTTGGTTGTGAAGCTCATATTCATGTCCCAAAAGAAAAGAGGACAAAGCTGGATTTCAAATCACAAAAGGGCATTTTCGTTGGCTATGGAAAAGATTAGTTTGGTTACAGAGTTTGGGATCCGGTTGAAGAGAGAATCATTCGCAGTCGTGATGTCATTTTTAATGAGCAAAAATTCCCAGCTCCTGCAGACATTGATAAGTCTAGAAATGATTGCATTTTCTTCATAATACCTTCAAATGGTATTGATTCTACTCAACAGGGAAGAACTTCTCTTCAAACAACTCCAACCTCTGTTCTCATTCCTCCTTTTCAATCCTCATCTAGTGAGGATGACTACACATACAATCTATTCGATGAAGAAAAGAGGAACTTCACTGATGACAGGGGAGAGCCCATGCTCTTCCCCTCCTCTCCTCATAATTTCTCCTACCACAGCTCTCACGACTGGAATGCTTCACCACACGACAGTCAAATGACCCCTCACACAAGGGAAACTATACACGGTAGTTTCAAAGACTCTCTGCCTGCTCATGGCATAGACGACTCCCTTCCTCCACATCTTGACAATCAACATGAAGCTCACGGCAAGGATGGTTCTCTGTTACACAGTCCTCACGGTAGTAGAGATCCTCAAGACGGCAATACCAGTCATGAGACCAGTCACAAAACTAGTCATGGAAACATATGGTCTAAGCTTGTTGACTATGGTGAATTCTCTCACCTTATTACCCACCCCTACACTCGCTACAATGAGCAGTCTCCACACGGCAGGATAAAAACTCATGATAGTGGAATAGGGTCTCTCGGTTTTGATAACAGAGAAATAGGCTTTGATGGCATTAATGATAGCGATGATTTTAATAACAAAGGCATGAATGATTCCTGCCTGCACACAACTCATTCACGGTGTCACGTAGAGTTACACCTGCAACAGGCTCCTCTTCGTAGCTCTCTCTATCCCGATTTTGGGACTGCGCATACACAAGACAGTGTAGACCAGCGTAGGCACATGGAATGGTTCACTTTTAGTGACCAACGTGGACATTCCACAAAGGACATAATAACCACGTCTCTTGACAAGGATCAACATGAATACAATAGGGATGATAGAGCTAAAGTAGCTCATGATAATCTGCAGACAACTCATGATATGAGGGAAAGTAGTGATAGGGATAATACTCAGAACAAGGGAGTCTTATCATGCCATAATAAATCAGGTATACAGAGGACATGCTCCTTTCCCATTTCCAAGGGCAGTCCTCATGAATTACTCACTGAATCAAATACCAACAGAGATCCTTCGCCTGGAGAAAATGATGATAATTAGTTAAAGAGAATTCATTCTCATGAACCAAATCATCCTAAATTGAGAAGATCCTCATGGCAAAGGAAAGTTCCTTCAAAATTCTCTGATTATCAACTATTATTTACTGAAGAGCCAGAGCCAGAGCTCTTAATTTCTGAGCAAGTTGAACCTGCAACTTTTAAAGAAGCATGTCTAAGCAATGATAAAAACAATTGGTTTGTTGCTATGACAGATGAAATGAGTTCGCTTGAAGCAAACAACACTTGGGATTTGGTTGCTCTTCCACCAAATCGAAAACCACTCAAGAACAAGTGGGTCTATAAATTCAAAGACGAAGGAGGAGGTCACAAATGGTTCAAAGCTCGGTTCGTAGTAAAAGGATATGCTTAGAAACAGGGAATTGATTTCACTAAAATATTCTCTCCTGTTGTGAAGATGACATCCATCCGAACAGTATTGGGATTAGCAGCCATTTAGGATCTTGAATTGGAACAGTTAGATGTTAAGACAACGTTTTTACATGGAGACATTAATGAGGAGTTGTATATGCATCAACCTAAAGGTTTTGTGAAAAAGGGGCAAGAACATCTCTTTTGTCGGCTAAAGCATAGTTTGTATGGGCTCAAGCAAGCCCTGAGATAGTGGTATGTCAAGTTTGACTCCTTGATGCTTGAACATAATTTTATCAGATGTGACTTTGATCCGTGCATTTACTACAAGACACTCCCGAATGGTGAATTTTTTAATCTTCTTCTCTATGTTGATGACACGTTAGTAGTGGGAACAAGCTCTAAAATTGTTAATGAGTTGAAAACTAAATTGGCAAACACATTTGTCATGAAGTATTTAGGGGCAGCCAAGAAGATTCTTGGTATGACCATCACCCGGGATAGGAAGAAGAAAGTAATCACATTATCACAAAAATAGTATATTGACAAAGTTATTCATAAAATTGGTATGGATGATGCACATAGTGTTTCCACTCCACTTGGTTCACATTTTCAGTTATCAGTTAATTCATGTCCACAAACACAAGAGGACACGGAATATATGGAGGATATTCCTTACAAATCTGCAGTTGGTAGCATTATGTATGCTATGGTTTTGACACGTCCCGACATTGCTCATGCGGTGGGAGATGTAAGTAGATTCATGAGCAATCCCAGGAAGACTCATTGGGAGGCTGTCGAATGGATATTAAGATATCTTAAAGGCACTTCAGATTTGGTATTATGTTTTGGTAGCAACAATGAACAGTTATAGGGATTCACAGATTCAGATCTTGTCGGAGATTTGGATAAGCGTAGATCTACTACCGGTTACACATTCATGTTTGTTGGAGCTGCTATTAGTTGGGCCTCAAGGCTGCAACATTCTATTGCTCTTTCTTCCGCTGAAGCTGAGTATTTGGCATTTTCCGAAGGTGCTCGGGAAATGATCTGGTTGCAGAGATTACTTGGTGAAATGAAGTATCAACAAAAAGATTATGTCCTTTTCAGTGACAGTTGCAACGCCATATTTATGGCTCACAATCATACTTCTCAGCGACGTTCAAAACACATTGATATCCATGCTCACTTTGTTCGACACATGGTTGAAGATGGCAGGTTGAAGGTTGAAAAGATTTATACTAAAATCAATCCAGCAGATGTATTCACTAAAGTTGTAACCAAAGAGAAGTTTGAATGTGCAAGAACTTCTCTTGGACTTGTTAAGCTAAAGTAGATAAGCATGTAGAGCAGAGGAATGCCTGATCAGCTGGATTATCCGTTGACTTCTAGTGGGAGTTTGTTGGGATTGGAAGGCCAACGGACATTTGTTTGTTGTGCCTTGTCTTTTCAGCTGCTCAGATTGAGCTTATAAACAAGACTCTTGTAGTCATTTGTAAACATTCTTTTCTGAGATTAATATAATTTCTTTGCTCTTAATGTGGACGTAGCCACTATTGTGGTGAACCACGATAAATAACGTGTTCATTGTTTGTTTGTAATCTGCTCTTTTAATTCTGTGTTTTCTAGTTCTATTTCGAATTCTCAAATTCTACACAAAGGATTATGACAAATATCATAATCATCCGACACAAGAAAAAAAATTAAATCCTCTTAAAGCTAGATAGTACCAAATCTAAAATAAATATAACTGGGATTGAGGAGCATTCAGTAAACTTATTCATTGAAAGCCAAGAACTATCACATGTCTGGTTGAAGGAGATATAGGTGAAGGCTGGTGGGCATTTTGGTCTTGATAAGACAGATTTATTTTTGACAATCAAAAGATCATTTTCATTGAACAGAGTTGAGCGTATGGTAGCGAAGACTTTGTCTGTAATAGGTTTGCATTTTTTCTTCTACCCAAATTCAATTGAAGCACAGCTCTTATCGTACGATATTTACTGAATGAGGTCAACACTCGTCATATCATTGAATTGAGATTTGATTTTTCGTCATCTGATCTGGTTTAAAATATAACTGTAACGAGTCTCTATTGTTGCACGGATTTCTAACGCTCATGGGTTTGACCACATCAGCATTTACTCTGACTAGGTCACAGCTTCATTTTCATCATTAATAAAGGCGTCCAAATTCCACTTTCGGTTGACAAACTTGTCATGTGGGCTCTGAAATAAAGTCGAGTTGTGGGGAGAGAGACAAGTGGGCTGATAAACCAGTTAACTAATTAAATGTTTTGGCTACTCACTTTTCGTAACGCCACCAGGTTGAAACAGGTATTATACGGAAATTATGGACTATTTCCAATTATTAAACTCAACTCCGAATTGAGGTTGAACGGAGAAAGGAAAGAAAGCCTAGATTAACTTGTACGAGACTGCGGACAGTCACTACGAATAGAAGACTTAAGACTATAAACGAGTGGACACTCTCATATTATTAAGTCATTTTGCAGTGGAGACCACGATGGTGATGGGATTTTTTTGGAAGTCTGCAATATTGGCCTCTCTCTATTTCAATCAAATGTACGAGTCATATTCCTCTCTCTTATAATCCTCCCACTTGTTTTATGTTGCGGGTTGTACTTACCTGCAATATTATATCTAAATAATAATATGTACTTTTCAATAGTAAAAAAGAAAAACAAATGAATAGACATCATTGTTAATAAATTCATTCCACATGGAGATATTACAACAATTTTAGGTATCTCATTCAACTTAAATCTTATATATGTTTCACATTCCGCCAATGTCTATTATTTATTTATTTTTCTAATATTTTCTATTATAGTATTGCTTAAACTTTTGAAGTTGACTATTTTGTATAGACATAAAGTATATTAAAAAATTGAAAATATCATTTGGAAGGTGACTTTCAAAATGATTAGAAGCTCAATATTATAATGCTGGGTTGCCATAAACTAATAAAATATTTTGATGCTTATAAGATAGGCCATGTATAGTGAGTGTTAGCCATAAATAAGTTATATTGTGATTTTGATAGGAGTTTTAATTATCTTCTTTTGCAAGTTGGGAAACTAATGGTTGAAGGCGTGATATAGTACCTATGACAACGAGAGTTTGGCTGGGGT
>BSBK01011632.1:0-32500 GCA_027943335.1 Chamaecyparis obtusa
ACGAGTATATATGTGTATGTGAGGCCTCACTCCGACCCATCATAGCATTTTTTATTATTCACATTTTGATACTTCATGATTTGATACATTGATACACTTTTGATTATCCTGACAGAGACTTGAGATATTATGTTTGATGATGATGATTATATTATATGGATTATATTTTGATGTGGACTAGGACATATGATATAATGTTGATTTTGATTATACATGCTTAGATATGTGAATTGATGAGAAGATTTGATCATGATTAGATTTTATTATTTCATGTATTATGCTCTATGTTAAGAAGTGATGAAGGGGTGCTCCCCTTAATACCATAAACACATAACAGAAATAGAGAAACAACAACAACAATATGCAAGAACAAAAAATTGGCTTCTTATTATCTCCACAAATGTGGAATTACAAACTTTTAGAATTACAATATGCAAAGCCACATGGGCATTCCCTTACAATATTCTGTAGGACAAAGCCTCGAATCAATACCCAAATCTACTACCCAAAACTGCCCTAGACAACACTACGGGCCTTCTTTATATAGGCATTTTCCACCGCCTGAGAAGGTTCCAGAAATTTAGCCCTAAGGGCCGACCAAACTTAGAATTATTTTATTTTTCAATTTATTACATCAAAGCCGGCTCAAAATAACTTTTGAAACTTGAACAAAAATTTTGAAGAAAAAATATTTTTCGCCATTTCAGGTGGCCCGACTTTCAGAGACCATAAGTCATCACCAGTTGACCCGATTGACTATTATAACCCCATTTCAGAAATGCCACAAAGTGCTCTACAGGCTTCACTTGCACAAGCGCTTGTCACCCAAATTTTTGACCTCATCTGGGGCCTCTAAAGCCTTCAAAATTGAGTTCAAAGTTTCTGTACTCTGCTGACAATACCGAAAATCTTCAATATCTTCAAAACTAGACCTGATCTAGCCATGAAATTTTACTGGCTGGCTGATATGATTGAGATGAACCTCCACATGTAAAATTAGAACATTTTGAGATCGCAAGACCAACTTACTAAAAATAGCAAGTTTCCATAAATAGCAGCTTTGCACAAGATAGCCCTTATTGAATACAAAAACAAAAATATTTTTGGGTGATGCAAGATTTCTCTTACACCCAGGATGCTCCTGCATTAAACACCTGAGGTAATTTGAGAAGTGACCCTATCACGACTCAGGTGTGCAGAGGAAAACCAAGATAGTTAACCTCCTTCTTTGTTAGCCATGATGAATCTTCAACAGGTCGTCCTTTCCATTTGACCAAATACTCTTCATATGTCTTGTTCCTTGTGCTTCTACCAACATGACTATCTAGTATGTCTTTAATCTCCTTGTTATCTGAACTGGTTGCTGGAATACTCCACTGTGCTGTTGTAACCTCATCTTCAACACCTCCTTCATGATACTCTGTCAAATCTGAAATGTTAAACACTTGTAAAATATTCAGCTTAGTAGCCAATTCTACCTCATATGCATTTCCTGAATCATGCTTCTTCAGTATCTTACATGGCCCAAACTTCTTCATTTTCAACTTGTTATATGTACCAACCAAAAATTACTCCTTTCACAAATGAACCATGACTTCATCTTCAACCTGAAATTCCTTATGCCTCCTTTTCTCATCTGGCTTAGCCTTATACTATGCATTCATTATGGTAATATGCTTCCTCACCTCCCCATGGATGTTCTTCAAATGTTCTGCAAAATCCTCAACTTCAGCACTACATATTTCTCCTTTATCCATCTTTCCCAACTCAAATACATTTCTGGGACTACTCCCATATACAATCTGGAATGATGATTTACCAGTTCTCTTGTTGACAGAATTATTATATGCGAATTCTACCTGTGGTAAAATCAAATCCCATCCTGTTGGCTTATCTCCAACCAAACATCTCAGTAAATTTTCCAAACTCCTATTCACCACCTTTGTCTGTCCATCAATCTGTGGATGATGTAATGAATTGAACTTCAAATTTGTCTTCAACTTCTTCCACAATGTACGCCAGAAATATCCAATGAATTTAGTGTCTCTATCTAAAACTATGGTCTTTGGAAAACCATGTAGTCTCACTACTTCTCTGAAAAACAATTCTGCTATATGAATAGCATCATTAGTCTTCTTGTAGGGAATGAAATGTGCCATCTTTGAAAATCTGTTAACTACTACAAAAATTGAATCATGTCCTCGTTGTGTCCTTGGTAAACCAAGAACAAAGTCCATACTGATATCCTCCCAAGGCTTCTCTTGTACATGTAATGGCTAATACAACCCTGTATTCTACTTCACTCCTTTCACCATCTGACATACTCTGCAACTCTGTACAAACTTCTTGACATCTTGCTGCAACTATGGCCAATAATAATTTTCAGTAACCAAAGCAAGGGTTTTATCTTGACCAAAATGTTCAGCCAATCCTCTGCTATGCTTCTCCTTGATGAGATTCTCCCTCATAGAACTTCATGGAATGCACAACTGACTCCCTCTGAATAGCATATCATCCTGGATGATAAAATCCAGCCATTTCATCCTATCTAGAGTAACAGGTTCTTTACAAATTTTCTAAGCTTCACCAAAATCAAGATCCTCTGGATACAAATTCTTGAGTTCCTTGAACCCAACCATCTCAATTTGCATCTCTGTTAGCAATAGTTGCCTTCTGCTAAGAGTATCTGCAACCCTGTTAGACTTTCCACTTCTATGTTTCAAAACAAATGTATAACTCTGCAAAAATTCAACCGATTTCAAATGCCTTTGATTCAAATTTCCTTGACTATTCAAATATTGCAAAGCTTGATGATCAATATACAAAACAAACTCCTTAGGAAGCAGATAGTGTCTCCACTTCTTCAATGCTTGAACTATAGCATAAAATTCCTGATCATAAACATAATATTTTCTCTTGGCATAATTTAACTTCTCACTAAAATAAGCAACAGGTTTACCTTCTTGGCTCATAATAGCTCCTATTGCAGTACCACTAGCATCACAGTCTACATGAAACATCTTATTAAAATCTAGAAGTGCTAAAACAAGTTGTTCTGTATCTTTTTATTTCAACAATTGAAAACTCTTTTCTACCCCATTAGTCCACTTAAACTCTTTTCTATCGCCTCTCATTGTCTCAATCAAGGGACCACAAATACTACTAAAATTTCTGATAAATTTTTTTTAAAAACTAGCTAGACCATGAAAAGATCTTACCTCGGTAGCACTCCTTGGAGTAGGCCATTCAAGGATAGCCTATACCTTCTCTGGGTCCATTTTTAGACCTTCTGTTGAAACTACAACTCTCAAATACACTAACTCTTTCTTCACAAAACTGCACTTCTTCAAATTAATCAACAATTTCTCATCTCTCAGCTTCTCAAACACCATACGCATATGCATCATATGTTCCTTCAATGTCTTGTTAAAGATCAAAATATCATCTAGGTAAACAATGACAAACTTACCCAGAAATTTTTTCAAAACCTCATTCATGAGCTGCATGAAAGTTCTCGGTGCATTGGTTAGCCCAAAAGGCATGAATAACCACTCATATAGTCCTTCCTTTGTCTTGAAGGTAGTCTTCCATTCGTCTCCTTCTCTGATCTGAATCTGGTGATATCCACTCTTCAAATCTATCTTTGAAAAATACACAGCTCCACTCAAACAATCCATAATATCATCCATTTGTGGCAATGTAAACCTATACTTGATTATGATCTTATTTACTGCTCTGGAATCTATATACATCCTTCATTCTCCATTCTTCTTTGATGCTAATACCTCTGGTATAGCATAGGGACTCAGACTCTCTCGAATCAACCCCTTTTGCAATAACTCATGTACTTGTCTGTTCAAATCTTCACTTTCTACTGGTGTCATTCTGTGTGCTACCTTGTTTGGAAAACTGGCTCATGAAATCAAATCCATCTGATGACTGATCTTCCTTACCGATGGTAATCCATCAGGTACATTATCAGATACAATATCCTGAAAGTCATTCAATAAATCTGCAACCTCTACAGGTACATCCTCTACTTCCTCTTTACTAGCTTTTGGAATTAAAGAAAAACACACATGCTCATGCCTCATACCATCTAGGAATTTTCTTCCATCAAGAGAAGTTATTCTTGCATTACCACATACCTTTTCTTCGGTCTCCTTCAATGGATTTAGCTTATATCGCACTCCATCCTTTGTCAGGGAATAAGTATTCGCATGACCATCGTGTACAACACATCTATCAAATTGCCACGGTCTACCCAACAACATATAAAATGCATCCATAGATATGATATCACATAGTACCTCATCTTGGTACCCACCGATCTTGAACTTCACTAGGCACTATTTACTGACCATGACCTTGTGGTCATCCTGCACCTAGGGAACCCGATATGGATGTGGATGTTTCTACCTCTTGAGCTTCAAATTTGTCACTATCTCTTCTGACACCAAATTATTAGTACTGCCACTATCAATAATCACATCACAACACTTACCTCACACTTGCACCTGGTGTGAAACAAGCTCCTTCTTTGTTTGGGTTCATTCTCACCACTCAACAAGACTCTTCTGTTGATCAGTGTTTCTCCTCTTTCATCATCTTCAAAATTTGATGATCTAGCATCTTCATCTACATGTGCAACTCTGGCCTGGCCTTCATTTCTCCTATCTGTCCATCCTTGGCAATGAAGACATTCAAATGCCCTATGACCTTCTTCTCCATAGTGAAAACATGTTCCACAGAAGCCTCCTCTTCTTGAACCTTGTCCTCTTCCTCTTCCTCTCTGATCTCTATTATTCTAATCTTGGAAATGATTGAAATTATCTCCTCTCTGATTCTGACTGTTACTGGCCTCATCCTTATTTTTTAGATCTTCATTTCAATCTCCATATGACCATCCACCAGACCTTCCATCACGACGTCTTCCACTTTGTCTACTCTCAAACTTCTTGTTCAACTTTTCCTCTACTTTTAGGGCAAACTGGTATGCCTCTTCAATACTATTTATTCGAACCAGATTCACCTTCTCCTGAATGCTCGACCTTAACCCATTAAGGTAATGGGAGACTTTCTCCTTGTCAGCTTCTGCATGGCCTATTCTGATGAGGATTCGATAGAACTCCTCTGTATACTCCTGAACAGATCGTCCCGCTTGCTTCAAACTTTGCATTTTCTTCAGTAGGTCAAGCTCATAATCAACAGGGATGAACTGTCACTTCAATTATCCACCATCCAATCCCATCTTGTGATTTTATCTTTCCCTCTTCTATTTCACTCCAATTGAATCTCTTGCCACCAGATTTTCACATGACCTTTCAGTTTGGCCTTCATGAATTTGACCCTATCAGGATCCTCAATATCTTCATACTCAAAATATTTTTCACATTCATTAATCCAGTCAATCAACTCCTTTGGGTTAAGATTTCCTGAAAATGCAGGAACCTCAATTTTGAGTCTTTTCCCAATCTTGGAAATAGCCTAAAAAAGTATTTCTTCCTCTTGGTTCACAACTTCAACTTCTCCTTCTTGATCTTTTTCTTCGGCTTCATCCTCGCTTTCATCTCTGACATTAAGATTCATTCCTTTGTGAATCTCCTCTTGCAATGCTCGCACTTGTCTCTTTAGTGCCCTAACCTCAGGTGTTACAACACCATCTCTTCCACCATGTTCCCTTTGTGGAGGCATTTTCGTGCTTCTCGCTGAAACCCTAACCATAGTCCTGGTGCAAACTACCTCACAGTCGATGATCTATTTACACAGAAACCCTAACCCACGGTCTTGGTGCAAACTGCCTCACAATTGGTGATTTGTTTACACACTCAAGAACTCCTGCTCTGATACCACTTGATGAAGGGCCAACCACTCTGATACCACTTAATGAAGGGGTGCTCCCCTTAATACCACAAACACATAACAGAAACAAAGAAACAACAACACAATATGCAAGAACAGAAAATTGGCTTCTTATTATCTCCACAAATGTGGAATTACAAACTTTTAGAATTACAATATGCAAAGCCACATGGGCATTCCCTTACAATATTCTCTAGGACAAAGCCTCAAATCAATACCCAGATCTACTACCCAGAACTGCCCTAGACAACACTATGGGCCTTCTTTATATAGGCATTTTCCACCATCCGAGAATGTTCCAGAAATTTAGCCCTAAGGGCCGACCAAACTTAGAATTATTTTATTTTTCAATTTATTACATCAAAGTCAGCTCAAAATAACTTTTGAAACCCGAACAGAAATTTTGAAGGAAAATTATTTTCTGCCATTTCAAGTGGCTTGATTTTCGGAGATCATAAGTCATCACTAGTTGACCCAATTGACTATTATAACCCCATTTCAGAAATGCCACGAAGCGCTTTGTAGGCTTGACCTGCACAAGTGCCTTTCACCCAAATTTTTGACCTCATCTGGGGCCTCTAAAGCCTTCAAAAATGAGTTCAAATTTTCTGTACCCTGCTGCCAATACCAAAAATCTTCAATATCTTCAAAACTAGACCTAATCTAGCCATGAAACTTTACTGGCAGGCTGATATGACTGAGATGAACCTCCACATGTAAAATCAAAACATTTCGAGATCGCAAGACCAACTTACTAAAAATAGCAAGTTTCCATAAATAGTAGCTCTACACAAGATAGCCCTTATTGAATACAAAAATAGAAATATTTTTGGGTGATGCAAGATTGCTCTTACACCCAGGATGCTCCTGCATCAAGAAGTAGCATGGATATTATGTTATGATGATTTATGAAAATACTATGTTTAAACATTACTAAATAGAAATTATGATTTAAGAATTGAATTCTGCATATAAATTTATGTTGTTAATTATGAATTGTATATGTAGATATATGTGTGTGTGTGTGTGTGTGTGTGATTTTATTACCTTGGACTACTGATGCTCGAGTTTAGTGTACATGAAAGGGAACCATGGAATCATTCGAAGAATCAGGGCTAAACATATGTGAATTGAGTAAGCCAAGGTTTAATCTGATTAAGAGATTTAAACCTCGTTGTAATGTGATATTGTTGTAAACATGTTCTAAATGTGTATTATTAGTTTAAATTCATGTTTTTAATTAGGACATGTCATTGTGAATGTGATGTGTATTTTTTTGGTGTCACTTGACACTTGTGTTGTACATGTGGAGGATGACATGTCAAATTAGGGCTTGGGAAGAACCACCTAACCTCATAAAGTATTATATTAGTCTCACTTACATGTAGATGTCTTGTAGGGATCACATCAAGTTGGAACTTAGATTTAGACTTTAGGGGTACTTTAGAGGGGTCAAAAGTGACCCTAAGGTGTAATTTTAGCCTAAATTAGCTAACCCTAAGTAGGTACCTTGAGTTGGGGGTTAGTTTTTACCTATGGGGAAGCCTAGAACCTCATTATGAGCCTCCAAAAAACTTACTTTTCAAAAGTGGCGAAAATAGAGGTGGCGACATGTATTCTAACTTGCCCACACTCCTTGCCAAATCCATAATTAAAAGGGGAGACAAGAGGGAAGACCAAAGACTTGCTGTCATGTCTCATTTAATGCTAGTTGTTGAGTACATTTTAGAGGCCTTTTTAGAGGGATGGGAGACACTTAGTGGGTGTTCACCCACTCTCTAACTTTAGAGACAATTAGGGTTGGAGAAAGGAAAAGGGAGAAAGGATAAGGAGCTATTCTCAACTATCCCTTGCCATTTTTCCTGGACCAAGGTTGGTGGATTTCTTGTCATGGAAAAATGCTTATGCATTTTAGTTTTGTATGCTATTGTTTGATGATCTTGTAAATCTTTGTATGGAGATCTTATACGTAAATCTTGTATAGTGTTCTTGTATGTAGATTTGTTATTGTGGTGTTAGGTTGGGAATTGCATTTTGATTTTGTATTATTCTTTATTTCTTTAGTTTTGAGAGTTTTGTTCATAGGAGTTACGAAATTTCTCACCCTTTGGGAAGGGAAAAAGTGGTCTTGAGTGAAGGGGTTAGTTGGACTCTCCATTGTAGTGAGAGTCTCTTATCCTAGAGAAGAGGGAAAATTTCATGGGGTATGGGCTCCATGAAACCATTTTTGTATTCTTTGCATCTTGAGGATGTTAATGAGGAAATCTTGTGTATGAAAAATAGATAATGTAGCCTTGAAAGGCATGAAAATACTCTTGTTGGAAATGTAATGTGTTTGGCATTCTCCTCCTTGGAAAAGCTCACCTTCACCCTACTTCAATGGGTTTGAAAAACCCATTTGTGAAGCTTTGGTTGGGAGTGCTTTGTAGTTTTGTTGAATCATGTATTTTGTGAGCATTATGGTTGTGTGTACCTGTTTGGTCTTGATTCTCCAAGCTCAGGGGTGGTCTCCTTGAGACCTTGGTTGGGAGGTGAGTTTCTCATGGTTCTCCTCTTTTATTTGCAGGTTTTGAAGCCAAGATCCTTGTGGATAAAGTTTTGGGAGAACTTCTATTTTGATGTAATTGTGAGGGAAAATTATGTTGTGACATTGTTGTAATCTTGTAATGGGAAAAGCTCTCCTGGTAGAAATGCATACTTGTGGATTGTAAAATGTTACTCTTTCTCTTCATTTGGTTATTATGAATTTGTATATTGAAAATGTAATGGAGGGAATCTTGTTCATTCTCCTTGTAACTCTCATTTGTGTATTGCTACAAATTTGTATTCCATTGTTGTAAAAATGTAAGTTGGAAATTAATGAAAGGGATAGGAAACATGTTGAAATTATATCTTGATATTGTATAATAGTTTTTCTCAAATTGTGGAAGTAATTCATCTCTAGTATTTTAATGCATAATAGTATAGAATAGGAATTCTTAGTAGTATTTTTCCAATAGAAATTCTCAAATAAACATTATATGAGTAGTAAATTTCATGTTGAAAAAGATAGTAAGTTTTAAAGTTCATGAGTTTTAGGTATTGAATCATAAGATTGAATCTAAGTTAAAGTTACATTATGACTTTCCAAATTCTAGAGTAAATTCATTATAGTTGTATACATTTCAAAAATACATCACTTAATATTTGACAAAAAGTAACTAAGTGAACAATCAACAATAATAAAAAAATGGACAAAGCAAAAGGAGAAATGTCACTTTCTAAAATTTAGAGAGCAAAATGCTCTCTGAAAAATGGATGAGAGATGGAATTATCTTTACACAGAGAATATTCCATCAATAATTCCCTTCCTAATTAACCCATCCTATTAATCCATTTGTGCTAATTCATTATTTTTATAAAAAGGGGAAAGACTTAATGTTTGCACCCAGCTCGTGGGTCCCACTCCTTTATCTTCCATTAAATGAGCATAAGAAATGAGGAAGGAGAGAGCACTTCTAAATACAAACCATATTTCAAAAAATATAAACACTTTGCTTGTTGTTGGGGAAACTAACCTTATGATCACCATCTTCATGTTGGGGGGGGACCACCTTTGACCACCCACTAAAACCTACACCATTTCCACCTTGCCCTCCATACGTACCATGCCTGACATGGTTAAATACTTTGTCTTTGACAAGTTACTTACCCCACCTTTACATTCAAAAATTTCATACATTTAGAATAAGATTAATACTTTAGGTGCGCCCAAACTTTTATGTCTTTTTAATCTACACTTATATCCTTGAGAGAATTCGCAGCCCCTTGACCTTTTGGGTTTTGTTACCCCACCCACTTGGCACATGGGCCATGGAAAAGGAAGGGGAGATAGAATAGGAGATAAATAGGGGGAGAAGGGGGTAGTAGGTTAGTAGGTTAGGGCTACCTTTTGAGATTTGATCTTTCTTTTATTTGTTATTATTTTTATTTTTATTAATAAATTTTTTTATTAATACAATAAATTATTAATTAAAATATTTATAGTTAATGTATTCAGATTTAATTATTAAACCAACTTGTTAATTAATAGCTTATTTCATTTGATTGATAATTAGTTAAATTAAAATCATTAGTCATAGTTATTTTGGTTTAATTTAAATTATTAATTTGTATTTAGCTAATTGGGATATGATCTAATAAATTGATTTGTTTTAATTAATTTAATTTCATAAGAGGGTTATTAGTATGTATTAGAAAATGGGTAGTATAACTATTATATTTTTTAATGTTTAAATAACATTTTGTTCTAGTTAACACTATTAAGTTTATTGTCGGATTATAATTCAATTGTTAATGGAGTTATCTCATGAACTATTATTGTAGGATGAATTATCTATTAAGTTGAAAAAATCATATTCAAAATTTATAACCTAGGTATATATTTTGGGTTATAGTTTAATTGAAATAAATTGAATATTTAATGTCCTAAGTTTATGAGGTATTTGAGAGGTTAAGCATTGATGCAGGAGCATCCTGGGTGTAAGAGCAATCTTGCATCACCCAAAATATTTCTGGTTTCTTTTCAATAAGGGCTATCTTGTGCCGAGTTTCTATTTTAGAAAATTTACTATTTTTAGTAATTTTTCTGTTCATGCTTAGAATGGTCTATTTTCTTCCTTGGAGGTTCATTTTGGTTATATCAGCTTGCCAGTAAAGTTTCATTGCTAGATCAAGTCTAGTTTTGAAGATATTGTAGATTTTCAGTATTGACAGAAGGGTACAGAAACTTTGAACTCAATTTTGAAGGCTTTAGAGGCATGGGATGAGGTCAAATTTTTAGCTGAAAGAGCTCCTCATGCCCTTTTTGAATTGGGGTCATAATAGTCAATTGGAGCAACTAGTGATGACTTATGGTCTTCGAAAGTTGGGTCACCTGAAATGGTGGAAAATAATTTCTCTTCAAAATTTATGTTCGGGTTTCAAAATTTATTTTAAGTCAACTTTGATGTAATAAATTGTAAAATAAAATAATTCTAAGTTTGGTCGGCCCTATGGGCTAAATTTATAGAACCTTCTGGAGTGGTGGAAATTGCCTATATAAGGAAGGTTGTAGTGTTATCTTAGGCAATTCGGGATAGTTCTAGGTAGTAGATCTTAGTATTGATTTGAGACTTTTTCCTACAGAATATTGT
Organism: Chamaecyparis obtusa; assembly: GCA_027943335.1. Classification (NCBI taxonomy): domain Eukaryota; kingdom Viridiplantae; phylum Streptophyta; class Pinopsida; order Cupressales; family Cupressaceae; genus Chamaecyparis; species Chamaecyparis obtusa. The sequence goes on from BSBK01011632.1 coordinate 11,037, forward strand.
AAGGGAATGCCCATGTGGCTTTGCATATTGTAATTTTGAAAGTTTGTAATTCCACATTTGTGGAGATAATAAGAAGCCAATTTTTTGTTCTTGCATATTGTTGTTGTTTCCCTGTTTCTATTATGTGTTTGTGGTATTAAGGGGAGCACCCTTCATGAAGTGTTATCAGAGTAGGAGTTCTTGAGTGTGTAAATAGATCGCTGATTGTGAGGCAGTTTGCACCAGGACCATGGGTTAGGGTTTCTATGTAAATAGATCACTGACTATGAGGCAGTTTGCACCAAGACTGTGGTTAGGGCTTCAGCGGACATCGTGAAAATGCCTCCATGAAGGGAACATGGTAGAAGAGCTGGTGTTGTAACACCTAAGTTTAGAGCACTCTAGAGAAAAGTGCGAGCATTGCAAGAGGAGATTCACAGAGAAATGAATCTTAATGTCAAAGACGAAAGCGAGGATGAAGCCGAAGAAGAAGATCAAGAAGGAGAAGTCAAAGTTGTGAACCACGAGGAAGAAAGAATTTTTAAAGCTATCTCAAAGATCAGGAAGAGACCTAAGATTGAGGTCCCAACATTTTCTGGAAATCTTAACCTAGAAGACTTGATCAACTTGATCAATGAATGTGAAGAATATTTTGAGTATGAAGATATCAAGGATCCTGATTGGGTCAAGTTTGCGAAGGCTAGACTGAAGGGTCATGTGAAGATCTAGTGGCAAGAGATTCAGTTGGAGTGAAATCGAAGAGGAAAGGATAAAATCACAAGATGGGGGTGGATGGTGGACAAATTGAAGCAACAGTTCATCCATGTTGATTATGAGCTTGACCTACTGAAGAAAATGCAAAGTTTGAAGCAATCAGGGAGATCTATTCAGGAGTATACAGAGGAGTTCTATCGAATCCTCATCAGAACAGGCCATGTAGAAGTTGACAAGGAGAAAGTTGCATGTTGCATTAATGGGTTGAGGCTGAGCATTTAGGAGGAGCTGAATCTGGTTCAAATGAACAGTATTGAAGAGGCATACTAGTTTGCCCTAAACGTAGAGGAAAAGCTGAACAAGAAGTTTGAGAGAAGACAAGGTGGAAGAGGTCATGATGGAAGATCTAGTGGATGGTCATATGGAGATTGAAATGAAGATCTAAAAAAGTAGGATGATGCCAGTAATAGTCAGAATCAGAGAGGAGATGATTTCAATCATTTCCATGATCAGAATAATAGAGATCAGAGAGGAAGAGGAAGAGGACAAGGTTCAAAAAGAGGAGGCTTCTGTGGAACATGTTTTCACTGTGGAGAAGAAGGTCATAGGGCATTTGAATGTCCTCAACACCAAGGAGGGATAGATAGGAGGAACAAAGGCTAGGCTAGAGTTGCATATGTAGATGAAGATGCCAGATCATCACATTCTAAAGATGCTAAAAGAGGAGAAATGTTGATTAACAAAAGAGTCCCATTGAGTGGTGAAAATGAACCTGAGCAAAGAAGGAGTCTGTTTTGCACTAGATGCAAGTGTGAGGGTAAGTGTTGTGATGTGATTATTGATAGTGGTAGTAATGATAATTTGGTGTCAGAAAAGATGGTGACAAAGTTGAAGCTCAAGAGTTAGAAACATCCACATCCATATCGAGTTACCTGGGTACAGGATGACGACAAGATCATGGTCAGTGAACAATGCCTAGTGAAGTTCAAGATCAGCGGGTACCATGATGAGGTACTATGTGATATTATATCTATGGATGCATGTCATATGTTGTTGGGTAGACCTTGGCAGTTTGACAGATGTGCTGTACATGATGGTCATGTGAATACCTATTCCTTGACAAAGGATGGAGTGTGACACAAGCTAAAACCATTGAAGATAACAAAAGAAAAGGTATGTGGTAGTGCAAGAATAACTTTTGTTGATAGAGGAAATTTATTAGATGGTATGTGGCATGAGCATATGTGTTTTACCTTGATTTCAAAGGCTGGAAAAGAGGAAGTAGAAGATGTACCTATAGAAGTTAAAAAATTATTGAATGAGTTTCATGATATTGTGTTCGATAATGTACCTAATGGCTTACCACCAGTAAGAAGGATTAGTCATCAGATGGACTTGATTCTAGGAGCCAGTTTGCCAAATAAGGCAACACATAGAATGACAATAGTAGAAAGTAAAGAGTTGAAGATAGATTTGAAGTTTAGTTCATCACATCATCCACAAATTATATATGGAAGTAGTCCCAGAAATGCATCTAAGTTGAAAAAAAATAGATAAAGGAGAAATAAGTAGTGCTGAAGCTGAAGATTTTGCAGAACATTTGAAGAACATCCATGAGGAGGTGAGGAAGCACATTTACAAAATGAATGCGCAATATAAGGCTAAGGTAGATGAGAAAAGGATGCATAAGGAATTTCAAGTTGGAGATGAAGTCATGGTTCATTTGTGGAAGGAGCGATTTTCAGTTGGTACATATAAGAAGCTGAAAATAAAGAAGTTTGGGCCATGTAAGATACTAAAGAAGCATGATTTAGGAAATGCATATGAGGCTGAGTTACCTATTGAGCTGAATATTTCACCAGTATTTAATATTTTAGATCTGACAGAGTAGCATGAAGGAGGTGTTGAAGATGAGGTTACAGTAGCACAGTGAAGTATTCCAGCAACCAATTCGGATATCAAGGAGATTGAAGACATATTAGATAGTCGTGTTGGCAGAAGCACAAGGAACAGGACATATGAAGAGTATTTGGTCAAATGGAAAGGGTGACCTGTTGAAAATTCATCATGGCTAGCAAAGGAGGAGGTTAACCATCTTAGTTTTCCTCTACACACTTGAGTCGTCAAGGTCACTTCTGAAATTACCCCAGGAGTCTAATGCAGGAGCATCCTGGGTGTAAGAGCAATCTTGCATCACCCAAAATATTTCTGGTTTCTTTTCAATAAGGGCTATCTTGTGCAGAGTTTCTATTTTTGGAAATTTACTATTTTTAGTAAGTTTTCCGTTCATGCTCAGAATGGTCTATTTTCTTCTCTAGAGGTTCATTTTGGTTATATCAGCTTGCCAGTAAAGTTTCATTGCCAGTTTAAGTCTAGTTTTGAAGATATTGTAGATTTTTTGGTATTGGCGGTAGAGTACAGAAAACTTTGAACTCATTTTTGAAGGCTTTAGAGGCCCTGGATGAGGTTGAATTTTTGGTTGAAAGAGCTCCTTGTGCCCTTTTCAAATTGGGGTCATAATAGTCAATTAGAGCAACTGGTGATGACTTATGGTCTTCGGAAGTTGGGTCACCTAAAATGGCAGAAAATAATTTCTCTTCAAAATTTTTGTTCAAGTTTCAAAAGTTATTTTGAGCCGACTTTGATGTAATAAATTGTAAAATAAAATAATTCTAAGTTTGGTCGGCCCTATGGGCTAAATTTCTGGAACCTTCTCGGGTGGTGGAAATTGCCTATATAAGAAAGGCTATAGTGTTACCTTAGGCAGTTCGGGATAGTTCAGGGTAGTAGATCTGGGTATTGATTCAAGACTTTGTCCTATAGAATATTGTAAGGGAATTTCCATGTGGCTTTGCATATTGTAATTCTGAAAGTTTTTAATTCCACATTTGTGGAGATAATAAGAAGCCAATTTTTTATTCTTGCATTTTGTTGTTGTTTCTCTATTTCTGTTATGTGTTTGTGGTATTAAGGGGAGCACCCTTCATCAAACATTCTTGAGTAGGTTTTAGAAAAATTGAATTTATTTTGACAAAGTTTATATTGTCAAAGAAAATCTTAGGATACGATCCATTTTTAAAAAAAAATTGTTAAATGATTTCATACTTTATAAAACCTACCCTATCGAAATTAAATGAGAATTAGAAGCACCTAGGTATCTATGCATTCATCATGAACAGAAGTTTTAAAATGAAATTGTATGCACTAGGGTCCAACTTATCCGAACTCAAATTTTTACGACAATGGTTATGAATTTAAATCTGCTAAACCTACAATGTTGCATTAATACTCTTAGGGCTTAACACTCCTAAACTTAATCCTATGTTGTGGTCGACTTAAACGTAGTCAACTTATCCTTAACCTATGAACATTACTCTCTAACATCTTACTTTTGAAAAAAAAAATTGTTACATTTTTATTGGTTAATTTTTGGGCATTGCAGTGTATATATACGAGTATGTATGTATATATATAATATATATACTTGTATATATATATATATATATATATATATATATATATATATATATATATATATATATATATATATATATATATATATATATATATATATATATATATATATATATATATATATATATACACACACACACACACACACACACACACACACACACACGATATATACAAGTATATATATATAGATATATACTCGTATATAAAGTATATTCATATATATACAAGTATATATATATATATACTTGTATATATATGAATATCCTTGTATATCAAATATACTTTATATATGAGTATACTCATGTATATATATATATATATATATATATATTGTTGGAAATATAGATGCAGTAACTGAGAGGGGGGGTGAATCGGTTAACCACAAAAATATTACCACTTATCCCTTAAATATCTTAACAAATTATTTACTGTGCCACTCGGTAATTATACAGAGAAATGTTGAAAACTTAATCCTTGAAGTGTGTAATAATTAAACTGTTCTTAAGCATTCATCACTGATTAACTTACATGAATAAAGAAAATAACATGAACACAAGAGACACCAGATTTACCGTGGAAACCCAATATGGGAAAAACCACCAATGTAACTAGTTACTATTTTTCACTCTTCTGAAGTGATGTCCGGTTAGAAGCCAACCTGGTAAAAGGTTACAAAACACACTGTTAGGTGTGACCTTGTTAGAGGATTTAATCACCCTGCTAGGAGTGGCCTTGTAAGAGGTCTTGAAACAATTCAATAGAACTGTTACCTTGTTAGAGGATTTACAAAATAGTTGTTAAACCAACTCGGTTAAGAGATTTTGATATCACTGCTACAATTGCTAGAGAGTAACAATGAAATAACCTACAACTGAATTGCTGAATATAGATCTCTATTATGTTTCACTAGATCCTTACTGATCAATTAAATATTTGCTGCTCCTCAAGGATATCTGACCATCCTTTAAAATTCACACACCTTTCTTCAAAAATGATTTCTGCATGCTGTATATCTCTGTTCACCATTTGACCTTCTATATATATATTTCATAATCATTTAGATTGTCAAGTCGGCACTAATAATTATTATAACAGTCGGCTGGGATAAACAAACTATAATAACAAAATTCTTTGAAAGGGCCGAACTTGCTCGGTAAATATTAATCCTGAAAAGATTTCCTTTGGTGACAAAGAGAACTCGATAACCATAGTGAATTCTGCAACATCCTTTGGAGACCGAGAGAGCTCAGTAACCACTAATTTCCTTCGATAACTGAGGAGACTCGGTTAACACTATTATCCTATCATGTTTCCTTTAGACACCTAAGAGAACTTGGTAGACACTAAAAACCACCTAGCTGACCGACTGAACTCGATAGATACTGAGAACCACTTAGCTGACCGACTGAACTCGATAGATACTAAGAACCGCTTAGCTGACCGACTGAACTTGGTAGATACTAAGAGTGATAATTGATATGACATTTTTGTGACATCAAAGATAACACATAGCTAATCCAACAATGTCCTTCAGACAATTGTATCCAACAATCTCCCTCTTTGGCATTAATGGCAACACAACATGTCATAGCACAATGAAATTTCACAGATAAACCAAGAGTAAGAAACATATCCTTAGGTTCATTCTGATTCTTATCATCTTCAAACTTCTTTCTCTGACTGAGAACTCTCCCTCTTAACTTCTCAAATTATTCTTCTTAGAAATTTCTTGAAATGACAGCAAACTCTCCCTCTTTGACAACACATGCCAAAGACAACTTACACAATTTTGATAAATATCAATGTACCTTATGTACTGATTCATAAACAATGATTCCCTAACTATGCTGCATCAATTGATTGATCTTCAACATGTTCTGGTTGATGCATCACTAAACTTTATTTAGTGAACCTCGGACAGGGGAGTGACCCCTAACTTGCCTCTTAGATACAAGAATGCATCCTTAGGTAGTGGTTTGGTGAAGATATCTGCAATTTGTTCTTTTGTATGAATATATTCCAATCTAATTTCCTTGTCCTGCACCAATTCTTTGACAAAATGATATTTAATTGCAATGTGCTTAGTTTTGGAATGCATTATTGGATTATTTGAAATATTTATTGCACTTGTATTATCACAAAACATAACAACTGGTTCTTTGATCTCAACCTTCATGCCTTCCAAAAGCTGTTTAAACCATATAATATTAGAGCAGTTTACTACTGCAGCAACATATTCTGCTTCTGCTGTGGATTGGGATGTGCAATTTTGCTTTTTACTAGTCCAAGATACTAACCTCTTGCCAAGAAAGAATTCTCCACCACTTGTACTCTTTCTGTCATCAATGTTTCCTGCCCAATCAGCATCAGTAAACACTTTTAAATTCAGATTGCCTCCAAATTTATACCACAAGCCATAATTTTTAGTTCCCCTTAAATACCTCAAGATTCTTTTGATTGCCATCATGTGATTTTCTCTGGGTTTAGCCGAGAATCTTGCCACTATTCCAACTGCTAAGGCAATGTTAGGCCTTGTGTGTACTACATACTGTAATTTTCCAATCATTGATCTGTATAAGGTCTGATCTACTTCTTTTGAATCATCATCTTTGGTAAGCTTCAGTCCAGTACACATGGGTGTACCAACTGGTTTTGAATCTTCCATACCAAATTTCTTAAGTATTTCCCTGATATATTTAGACTGAGTAATGTAGATACCATTTTTATTCTGCTGAATCTGAAGTCCAACAAAGAATTTTATCTGACCAAACATAGACATTTCAAATTCTTTGTTCATAAGCTCTGAAAATTCTTTGCACTGATCATCATTTCCTGTAAACACGGTATCATCCACAAATATTTCTGCCAAAACAATTTTGTTATCTGATCCTTCTTTGATGTATAAATTATTGTTGTCATTAGCCTTTTTGAAATTATCTAAGTAAGATAGTTATGTAATCTTTCATACCATGCTCTAGGAGCTTGTTTCAAACCATACAATGCTTTGTGTAATTTGCAGACCATATTCCTTTTGTCTGGATCAATAAAACCTTCAGGTTGTTTAATGTAGACTTCTTCCTCAAGAATACCATTGAGAAAAGTAGATTTGATATCCATCTGATATACCTTAAATCCTTTATGTGCTACATATGCAAGTAAAGTCCTCACACCTTCTAATCTTGCAATAGGAGCAAAAGTCTCTCCATAATCTATTCCTTCTTCTTGAGAATATCCTTTACATACCAATCTTGCTTTGTTTCTTGATACTTAACCATCTTCATTCAACTTATTTCTGAATACCCATTTTGTCCCAATTACATTTTTATCTTTAGGCCTAGGTACAAGATTCCATGTCTTATTTTTCTCTATTTTCTCTATTTCTTCATTCATAGCCTCAATCCAAATTTCATTTTCTAATGCATCTTTGACATTTTTAGGTTCAAAATCAGCAAATAAACATGTACCTTTTAGTTTACTTCTTGTCATAGTACCATCTGATTTGTTTCCAATGATCTGATCTGGTTTATGATTCTTTCTGATGTACTTGGCTAATACAGGTTCCTTTCTTCTTGAATGAGTGATATTGTCATCTTCTTCATCTTCAGGTTCAGATTGCTCGGGCTCGGTAGATACTTGCTCGATAGCTTCAGACTGAGACTCGGTACTTTGTGACTCGGTTAGAACTTCTTCTTGTGACTCGGTTACTATACTGGGCTCGGTAGATGTAGTCTCCTTACATGTGTCTGGCAATGTATTAGGTTTGATGTAAACAAATTTAATGTAGTCCTCTGGTTCCTTTTTGCTTTCTTCTTCAATCTTTTCTGCAAACTCATCAATTCTCACATGTGCACTTTCTATGATTTTGTGAGTAGACAAATTTAGACATCTATATGCCTTACTTTTGCAAGAATATCCCAAAAATATTCCTTCATCACTTTTTACATCAAATTTTCCTTTTCTAGATTCTTTCAAGATATAACATTTACTACCAAATACTTTTAGGTAACTTACATTTGGTTTGTAGCCATACCATAGCTCATATGGAGTCTTGAATGTGTCTTTTCTCAGTTGTACTCGGTTCAAGGTATGAACTGCAGTGTTGATAGCTTCCTTCCAGTATTTCATAGCAATGTTCTTTTCAATCATTAGAGTCCTTGCACAGTCCATGATAGATCTATTCCTTCTTTCAGCTATTCCATTCTGCTCAGGAGTTCTTGGGGTTGATACCTGTCTTTTGATTCCTCTTTCAATGCAAAAATTATTGAATTCATGGGAGATGAATTCACCAACTCTATCTGATCTCAAGCATTTTATTCTTTTTCCTGTTTCCTTTTCTACTCTTGCTAAATACCATTTGAACTTCTCAAATGCTTCAGACTTTTCTCTTAAATACATAACAGTCATCATTCTAGAATAATCATCAACAAAGAGAATAAATAATTTTTCTCTGGTATAGCTCTCAATTCCAATAGGTCCACATAAATCAATATGTACAATTTTCAAAATATCTTCAGATTGATAGTTTTTACTTTTGAAACTAGACTTTCCCATTTTACCAATTTGACAATTCTTGCATAGACCAACATCAGGTTTCTTCAAAGTAGGAATACCTCTTACTTTCTTGAATTTGCTTATTTTCACCATGTTGTCAAAATTTACATGACATAACCTTTTGTGCCATAACCAACTTTCTTCAATTTGAGCAATAAAACATGAGTAATCACCAAGATAAAGATAAAACAAGTTACCTTTGGTTTGTTTGCCTGATCCTATCAGTTTTCCTTTGTCATCCAGCAGTCTTGCTTTGCCATTCATGAATTCAACCTTGAATATAATGTTGATTAGCTATGCTACACTTAGAAGATTATGCTTTAGTCCTTTGACCCAATATGCATTATCACATATAAGTTCTTTGGTTAATGAAATTTGTCTTTTTCCTTTTATACAACAGGGTTCATTGTTTCCAAACCTTACATTACCACCATCAAAGTTTTCAAAGTGTTCAAACTTGGTCCTATCACCAGTCATATGATGTGAGCATCCACTATCTATAATCCATGTATCATTCTTGCTTATATGAGAGATAAGTGCCATCTCATCTTCATCATTATCAGATTCATCTTTTACAGCAATGAAAATAATTTCTTCTTCACTATTATCCGAATCTTTAGCTAAGAAACATGTTTTCTTACCTTTATCCTTGAATGATTTGAAATTTTTCTTGCCATTGTACTTGTAATTTTTCTTCTCATCTTTGCTTTGCTTGTTTGGACACCTAGCTGCAATATGACCAATTTCTTCACATGAAAAAAAGATTAAGGGAGTTTTACCTTTTTATTTTCCTCTGCCTCTTGAATACTTCTTTACAAGTAATGCTTCAATAACTTCAAGATCACTATCAGAACTTTCCTCTGATTCTTCTTCACTTTCTGATTGGATTTTCTTCCCTTTCTTAAGTGAAAGTTTGGCCTCAAAAGCTGATTCAATATTTTTAGAAGTTGGAACATAGTTGTCATAGTTATCCAGTTCAAAGGCTGTCAATCTTCCAACTAAGGCATCCAAAGTTATATTGTGATTTTCTTCACATCTTCTTTCTTGAATAGCAGAAACTCTTATTGCATAAATAGGGAGTAATGTTCTAAGAACCTTACTTATAACCGTTTCATCATCAATTTTTCCTCTAGAAGCTCTGATTGCACTAACACTTGTCTTGATCCTTTCAACATATTTTGCAATGTTTTCTTCTTCTCTCATTTTCATTTGATCAAACTGTCCTCTTAGGCTCTCTTCACATTGTCATCACCACCATAGATTTTCTTCAGCTTGTTCCACATTTCATGAGCAGTTGTGCAGTCTTTGATTTCATCAAATTTTTCATAGCTAAGAGCTGATGCAATGTCTATCATCATAGTGTTATGGTTCTTCTTCTTTGCAATGTCTTCAACAGTTAATGTGCTAGTAGGAATTGTATATTCTTGATCAATATATTTGCATCCTGAATCACCAATGGAAGCCAGATGTAATCTCATGAGACCTTGCCATGCTGAAAAGTTATTTCTGTTAAGCCTTAGAATTTCTCTTTTGTAAGACATCTTGATCTTTAGGTTAGGTCCTTGAAACCCTTCTTGCAAGCACCAAAAGCTCTGATACCAATTATTGGAAATATAGATGCAGTAAGTGAGAAGGGGGGGTGAATCAGTTAACCAAAAAAATATTACCACTTATCCCTTAAATATCTTAACAAATTATTTACTGTGCCACTTGGTAATTATACAGAGAAATGCTGAAAACTTGATCCTTGAAGTGTGTAATAATTAAACTATTCTTAAGCATTCATCACTGATTAACTTACATGAATAAAGAAAATAACATGAACACAAGAGACACCAAATTTACCATGGAAACCCAATATGGGAAAAACCACCAATGTAACTAGTTACTATTTTTCACTCTTCTGAAGTGATGCTCGATTAGAAGCCAACCCAGTAAAAGGTTATAAAACACACTGTTAGGTGTGACCTATTGGAAACAATTGTCTGAAGAAAATTGCTACTCAAATTATGTATTGTCTTTGATGTCACACAATGTCATAGTCTACAACAATCAGTACCTACCGAGCTCAGTCGGTCTGCCTAGCATTAAAATTAGTGTTTACCGAGTTCACTCGATTATCAAAGAAAAATCAGCATTTACCGAGTTCACTCGGTTGTCAAAGAAAAGTTAACATTTACCGAGTTCACTTAGTTATCAAAGAAAAAGGATTATCAGTGTTTACCGAGTTCTCTCAGTCTCCAAAAGATTGTAGAAAATTTCATTATGGTCACCGAGCACTGTCGGCCCTTGAAGGATCTTTGCAAATAAAGTTTGCCTAATTCAGCTGACAGTTATACTAAGTAATGCCGATTTGACAAATCTAAAATCATATAAATAAAAGGTGAAGTGTGAAAAATAAATAAGAAACAGAATAGAAGAAGATATATAGAAGAAAGACAGGAAAGGTGTGTGCGAAATTGTGAAGGATGACCAGATATCCTTGAGGAGCAGCAGAGATATATTCGATCAGGAAGGATCTCACTTATACAGAATAGAGATCTGTAATCAGCAAGGAAGTTGCATTATTATACAGGTCATTTTTATTTTTACCTTTCTATCATTGTAACAATGAATTCTAAATCTCTTAACTGAGTTGGTTTAACAACCATATTGTAAATCCTCTAACAAGGTGACAATTCCATTGAATTGTTCTCAAGACCTCTTACTAGGCCACTCCTAGCAGGGTGATTAAATCCTCTAACAAGGTCACACCTAACAGTGTGTTTTGTAACCTTTTACCGGGTTGGCTTCTAACTGGGCATCACTTCAGAAAAGTGAAAATCAGTATCTAGATACATTGGTGGTTTTTCCCATATTGGGTTTCCACGTTAAATCATGTGTCTCTTGTGTTCTTAATAGTTATATTAATCATATACAAGTGGTGATGAATATCTAAAAGATAATTTTACTAATACTCTCTGCATCTACCAAGTTACTGCAATCTATTTGCCGAGTGTTAAATAGATAATATTCATTAAGATATCCTAAGGGATCTGGAAAGAAATAATAGTGAAGTGTTTTATGGTTGACTGATTCACCCCCCCCCCCCCCTCTCAGTCACTTCATCCATATTCCATCAATTTGTATCAGAGCTTTTGGTGCTTGCAGGAAGGGTTTCAAGGACCTAAGCTAAAGATCAGGATGTCTTATAAGAGAGAAATTCCAAAGCTCAATAGAGATAACTTTTCAGCATGGCAGGGTCTCATGAGGCTTCATCTGGCTTCCATTGGTGATTCAGGATGCAAATGCATTGATGAAGAATACACAGTTCCTACTGGCGCATTAACTGTTGAAGACATTGCAGAGAAAAAGAGTCATAACACCATGATGATAGACATTGCATCAGCTCTCAACTATGAAGAATTTGATGAAATTAAAGAATGCACTACTGCATATGAAATGTGGATCAAACTAAAGAAAATATATGGTGGTGATGCAAATGTGAAAAGAGCCAAAGCAGAAAGCCTAAGAGGACAGTTTGACAAGATGAATATGAAAGAAGATGAAAACATTGCAAAATATGTTGAAAGGATCAAAGCAAGTGTTAGTGCAATTAGAGCTTCTGGAGGAACAATCACTGATGAAACTGTTATAAGCAAGGTACTCAGAACATTACTCCCTATCTATGCAATAAGAGTATCAGCTATTCAAGAAAGAAGATGTGAAACAAACCACAATATAACTTTGGATGCTTTAGTTGGAAGATTGACAACCTTTGAATTAGACAACTATGACAACTATGTTCCAATTTCCAAAAATATTGAGTCAACATTTGAGGCCAAGGTTTCACTAAGGAAGAACAAGAAAATAAAAGAAGTTCAGTCAGAAAGTGAAGAAGTATCAGAAGAAAGTTCTGATAGTGATCTTGAAATTGTAGAAGCACTACTTGCAAAGAAGTACTCTAAAGGGAAAGGTAAATATAAAGGTAAAACTCCTTTAATCTATTTTTCATTTGAAGAAATTGGACATATTGCAGCTAGGTGCCCAAACAAGCAAGCCAAGGAAGAGAAGAGAGGTCACAAGTACTATGACAAAAAGAATTTCAAATCATTCAAGGATAAAGGTAAGAAAACATGTTTTATGGCTAAAGATTTTGATGATAGTGAAGAAGAAATTGTCTTTATTGCTATAAAAGATGAATCTGATAATGATGAAGATAAGATGGCACTTATTTCTCATATAAGAAAAGATGATATATGGATAATAGACAGTGGATGTTCACATCACATGACTGGTGACAAGACAAAATTTGAATACCTAGAAGACTGTGATAGTGGCAATGTAAGATTTGGAAACAATGAACCTTGTTGTATAAAAGGAAAAGGAAGAATCTCATTAACCAAAGAACTCATATGTGATAATGCTTATTGGGTTGAAGGACTAAAACATAATCTTCTAAGTGTAGCACAGCTAATCAACATTGGTTTCAAGGTTGAATTCATGAATAGTCAAGCAAGACTGCAGGATGGAAAAGGAAAACTCATTGGATCAGGCAAACAAACAAAAGGTAACTTATTTTATCTTGATCTCAGTGAATATTCATGTTTTATTGCTCAAATTGAAGAAATTTGGCTATGGCACAAAAGGTTATGTCATGTGAATTTTGATAACATGATGAAAATAAGCAAATTCAAGAAGGTAAGAGGCATTCCTACTTTGAAGAAACCTGATACTGGTCTATGTAAGAATTGTCAGATTGGCAAAATGAGTAAGGCTAGTTTTAAGAGTAAGAACTATCAGTCTAAAGAGATTTTGGAAATTGTGCATACTGATTTATGTGGACCTATTGGAATAGAAAGCTATACTGGAGATAAATTCTTTATTCTTTTCGTTGATGATTATTCTAGAATGATGACTATTATGTATTTAAGAGAAAAGTTAGAAGCATTTGAAAAGTTCAAATGGTACTTGGCAAGAGTGGAAAAGGAAACAGGGAAAAGATTGAAATGCTTAAGATCAGACAGAGGTGGTGAATTCATCTCCCATGAATTTAACAACTTTTGCATTGAAAGAGGAATCAAAAGACAGGTATCAGCTCCTAGAACTCCTGAGTAGAATGGAATAGTTGAAAGAAGAAATAGATCTATTATGGATTGTGCAAGGACTCTAATGATAGAAAAGAACATCGCCATAAAGTACTGGAAGGAAGCTATCAGCACTACAGTTCATACCTTGAACCGAGTACAATTGAAGAAAGACACATTCAAAACTCCTTATGAGTTATGGTATGGCTATAAACCCAATGTAAGTTACATGAAAGTATTTGGTAGCAAGTGTTATATCTTAAAAGAATCCAGAAGAAATAAATTTGATGTGAAAAGTGATGAAGGAATATTCCTAGGATATTCTAGCAAAAGTAAGGCATACAAATGTCTGAACTTGTCTACTCACAAAGTCATAGAAAGTATACCTGTAAAATTTGATGAGTTTGCAAAAAAGACTGAAGATGAAAGCAAAAGGGAACCTAAAAACTATAGGAGATTCATTTACATTGAACCTAAAACATTGTCAGACACAACTATCAATAAGGAAACTATATCTACCAAGCCTAGCACAGTAACCGAGTCACAGGAAGAAGTTCAAACCGAGTCACAGGAAGAAGTTCAAACCGAGTCACAGGAAGAAATTCAAACCGAGTCTCAGCCTAAAGTTACCGAGCAAATATCTACCGAGCCAGAGCAACCTAAAGAAGAGATCCTAGAAGACAACAACATGACTCATTCAAAAAGCAAGGAACCTATACTAGCCAAATATGTCAGAAGGCATCATACACCAGATCAAATCATTGGAAACAAATCAGATGGTACTATGACAAGAAGTAAGCTAAAAGGTACATGTCTGCTTACTGATTTTGAACCTAGAAATATCAAAGATGCATTGAAAAATGAAAGTTGGATTGAAGCAATGAATGAAGAATTAGAACAAATACAAAAGAACAAAACATGGACTCTTGTACCTAGACCTAAAGATAAGAATGTAATTGGAACAAAATGGGTATTCAGGAATAAGCTGAATGAAGACGGTCAAGTATCTAGAAACAAAGCTAGATTGGTATGTAAAGGTTATTCTCAAGAAGAAGGTATATATTATGGTGAAACTTTTGCTCCTGTTGCAAGATTAGAAGGTATAAGAACTCTACTTGCTTATGCAGCACATAAAGGATTTAAGGTATATCAAATGGATATAAAATCTGCATTTCTCAATGGAATTCTTGATGAAGAAGTCTACATTGAGCAACCTGAAGGTTTTATTGATCCAGATAAAAGGGACATGGTCTGCAAGTTACACAAAGCATTGTATGGTTTGAAACAAGCTCCTAGAGCATGGTATGAAAGACTCCATAACTATCTGATTCAGATTAATTTCAAAAGACCCAATGATAATAGCAATCTGTATATTAAAGAAGGACCGGATGACAAAATTGTATTGGCAAAAATATTTGTAGATGATACTATATTTACAGGGAATGATGATCAGTGCAAAGAATTTTCAGAGAAAATGAACAAAGAATTTGAAATGTCTATGTTCGGTTTAATAAAATTCTTTGTTGGTCTTCAAATTCAGCAAAGCAAGAATGGTATATACATTACTCAATCTAAATACATTAAGGAAATACTTAAGAAGTTTGGTATGGAAGATTCAAAACCAGTTGGTACACCCATGTGTACTGGACTGAAACTTACCAAAAATGATGATTCAAAAGAAGTAGATCAGACCTTATACCGATCTATGATTGGAAAATTGCAGTATGTAGTACATACAAGACCTGATATCACCTTAGCAGTCGGTATAGTAGCAAGATTCTCAGCAAAACCTAAGGAAAATCATATGATGGCAATCAAAAGAATCTTAAGGTACTTAAGAGGAACTGAAGAATATGGTTTGTGGTATAAATTTGGAGGCAATCTAGACTTAAAAGTGTTTACTGATGCTGATTGGGCAGGGAACATTGATGACAAAAAAAGTACAAGTGGTGGAGCATTTTTTCTTGGAAAAAGACTGGTATCCTGGACCAGTAAAAAGCAAAATTGCACATCTCAATCCACAGCTGAAGCAAAATATGTTGCTATTGCAGTAAATTGTTCAAATATTGTTTGGTTTAAACAGTTATTACAAGGTATGAAGGTTGAGATCAAAGAACCAGTTGTTATATTTTGTGACAATACAAGTGCAATAAACATTTCGAAGAATCCAGTAATGCATTCCAAAACCAAGCACATTGCTATTAAATATCACTTTGTCAGAGAATTGGTGCAGGAAAAGGAAATCAGATTAGAATATATTCATACAAAAGAGCAGACTGCAGACATTTTCACCAAACCATTACCCAAGGATGCATTTGTGTATCTAAGAGGTAAGTTAGGGGTCATTCCCCTATCCGAGGCTCACTAAATATAGTTTTAGTGATGCATCAACTAGAACATGATTGAAAATCAACAAGTTGATGCAGCATATTCAAGGAATCATTGCATATGAATCAGTACTTGAGGTACATTAGTTTACACCGGTAATATGTGAATTGTCTTTGGCATGTGTTGTCAAAGAGGGAGTGTCTTTGCTATGTCTTTGCTATTACTTCAAGAAATTTTCAATAGTCAGGAGGAAGAGTTTTCAAGAAAAAGGAAGTTTGCTGATAGAGGGAGATTTGAATCTAAACTGAGCTAATCCTTTCAAAATTTCTTATGCTATGACATATTGTGTTGCCATCAATGCCAAAGAGTGAGATTGTTGGAAACAATTGTCTGAAGAAAATTGCTACTCAAATTATGTATTGTCTTTGATGTCACACAATGTCATAGTCCGCAACAATCAGTACCTACCGAGCTCAGTCGGTCTGCCTGGCATTAAAATTAGTGTTTACCGAGTTCACTCGGTTATCAAAGAAAAATCAGCATTTACCGAGTTCACTCGGTTGTCAAAGAAAATTTAGCATTTATCGAGCTCACTCGGTTATCAAAGAAAAAGGATTATCAGTGTTTACCAAGTTCTCTCGGTCTCCAAAAGATTGTAGAAAATTTCATTATGGTCACCGAGCACTGTCAGCCCTTGAAGGATCTTTGCAAATAAAGTTTGCTTAATTCAGCCGACTGTTATACTAAGTAATGTCGATTTGACAAATCTAAAATCATATAAATAAAAGGTGAAGTGTGAAAAATAAATAAGAAACAGAATAGAAGAAGATATATAGAAGAAAGACAGGAAAGGTGTGTGCGAAATTGTGAAGGATGACCAGATATCCTTGAGGAGCAGTAGAGATATATTCGATCAGGAAGGATCTCACTTATACAGAATAGAGATCTGTAATCAGCAAGGCAGTTGCATTATTATACAGGTCATTTTCATTGTTACCTTTTTATCATTGTAACAGTGAATTCTAAATCTCTTAACCGAGTTGGTTTAACAACCATATTGTAAATCCTCTAACAAGGTGACAATTCCATTGAATTGTTCTCAAGACCTCTTACCAGGCCACTCCTAGCAGGGTGATTAAATCCTCTAACAAGGTCACACCTAACAGTGTGTTTTGTAACCTTTTACCGGGTTGGCTTCTAACCGGGCATCACTTCAGAAAAGTGAAAATCAGTATCTAGATACATTGGTGGTTTTTCCCATATTGGGTTTCCATGTTAAATCCTGTGTCTCTTGTGTTCTTAATAGTTATCTTAATCATATACAAGTGGTGATGAATATCTAAAAGATAATTTTACTAATACTCTCTGCATCTACCAAGTTACTGCAATCTATTTACCGAGTGTTAAATAGATAATATTCATTAAGATATCCTAAGGGATCTGGAAAGAAATAATAGTGAAGTGTTTTATGGTTGACTGATTCACCCCCCCCCCCCCCCTCTCAGTCACTTCATCCATATTCCATCAATTGTTAGAGGATTTAATCACCCTGCTAGGAGTGGCCTTGTAAGAGGTCTTGAAACAATTCAATAGAACTGTTACCTTGTTAGAGGATTTACAAAATGGTTGTTAAACCAACTCGGTTAAGAGATTTTGATATCACTGCTACAATTGCTAGAGAGTAACAATGAAATAACCTGCAACTGAATTGCTAAATATAGATCTCTGTTTTGTTTCACTAGATCCTTACTGATCAATTAAATCTTTGCTGCTCCCCAAGGATATCTAACCATCCTTTAAAATTCACACACACCTTTCTTCAAAAATGATTTCTGCATGCTGTATATCTCTGTTCACCATTTGACCTTCTATATATATATTTCATAATCATTTAGATTGTCAAGTCGGCACTAATAATTATTATAACAGTCGGCTGGGATAAAAAAACTGTAATAACAAAATTCTTTGAAAGGGCTGACCTTGCTCGGTAAATATTAATCTTGAAAAGATTTCCTTCGGTGACTGAGAGAACTCGATAACCACAGTGAATTCTGCAACATCCTTTGGAGACCGAGAGAGCTCAGTAACCACTAATTTCCTTCGATAACCGAGGAGACTCAGTTAACACTGTTATCCTATCATGTTTCCTTTAGACACCCGAGAGAACTTGGTAGACACTAAAAACTGCCTAGCTGACCGACTGAACTCGGTAGATGCTGAGAACCGCTTAGCTGACCGACTGAACTCGGTAGATACTGAGAGTGATAATTGATATGACATTTTTGTGACATCAAAGACAACAGATAGCTAATCCAACAATGTCCTTCAGACAATTGTATCCAACACACACACTGATATATATATATATATATATATATATATATATATATATATATATATATATATATATATATATATATATATATATATATATATATATATATATATATATATATATATATATATATGGCCCCATTTGTTTGCGGGAATTGGAATTTGAGATAAACCCTGATTATCTCAAAATCAGGTTTTGAAATTCTGGTTTTGTGTATTTAGAAGATAGTTTGGACTGTTTGGTTCACCCGTAAGATGGTTGAGACAATCCATATTTTGCATTTGGTTGCCATTTTCGAAATTGAAATTGGAAGTGAGAAATTCCTATTGATGTGTTTGTTTTGCAATTTCAAATTGGAATTAGAATTACATTATCCATTTTCTATGTTTGGTTCTACATTTTCAATTGGAATTAGAATTTGACAATAAAATTTAAGTTTTTATAATTATTATATAATGTTTTAATTTAATATTTTATTTTTGTTGTCCATTTTTTATTTATAGTTTTTTTTAATTAATTTATATTTTTATCTAGAAAATCATAAATAAAATTTAATATTTTTTTTTCAATATTGTGAATAGTAAACTTAACTTTTTTTAATAATTTTATACACTATCATAAACAATATTATAACAAGAAAGTAATTATAGCATTGCTCGATATCACATCAAAATATAAATAAGTCATCTAGTCCACATATATATCTATTTCTGCATAATGACCCAACAAATGATCGAACTAAATAGTATGATTGTTGCACAAAGTAAACATCGTAAAAACATGACATCGGCTTTATACGTAGCCTCCGCTTTTGCAAAAACTTTTTCGAGCGCTTTGCAAGACTTGCACTCATCATCCACAACAAGTATATGTGGAGAATGTGTAGATGACATAGACAACGATGGGGTGTCATTGGCTCACCGAAAGTACTAACATCGACCGCCATCCTACAATACAAATCTAAGTTAGTCTCACTATAATGACTAATATTTATTCTTTGTAAACATTTAAATATTGTGCAATTAACAACCTTTTTCTTATTTTTGCAACTCCAAAATTTATGATCTGGATTATCCTATGTGTGTGATGTCTTCAACACGCAATGTGATCCATCACCACACTCACACATATGGACATTTATCATAGCCATCAGCACTATATCAAGCAAATTTTTGTTCATTCATACTATTTTTGTTTATTAATATATAACAACATGACTATATTCTATGAGTACAAATTGAAAAAGTTTCATTTATGTTGATAATACAAATTTATAGAAAAAATATAATTACACAACTATAGCATCAGATAAAAGTTTTGGGGAAGAACAATATCCATGAACTGAATGGTGGTGTGAAAACACACCATTAAATAAGAAAATGCAAGGAAATCCACGCTCATTCTTCCCATTAATTTCTATATTGTTAGATGGTCAATCCTGCATCTACAAAGTAAACATGATAGAAAAACTAAAAATTGTTTATTTTTAAATAGAATACACCAAGGAGTACCATTAGAAATATTGACCATTTACAAACATGAACAGTAAACAATCATCGGATAGCTCATTTTTTATCATCATATGTGGATATTTTTGGCATCAATGTTTCAAATAGCTTCTGGATTCAATTGTGTAGATAGTTATGGATCATACTCTGTGATCCATCATCAAGATGAAAGAGACCAAAATGATGGAATTTTCTTTCAATCATTTTTCTCTATTCCATCGTGATGAAGGATCACAGAGTGTGATCATAAATGTTGATGCCAAATATATCTACAAAATTGAATCCAGAAACTATTTCAAACATATTTAATGTCAGCATATGTGTAGTCTCACTTTATCATCATATGTGTAGTCTCAAAACTATCCATTTCTATTTCTGTACCTATCACGTGGTTTTTAAAAATGAATGAAAAATGAAAAGAAATTGAAGATGAAATAGAGCATTGAACAAAGTAGAATTATTTAACTTAATTTCGTAATGCAACAATAATAACAAGATGGTTAGGGTATATACATATAGAACCATGAACAATACAATCATCTACCAAAACACATTTATAAAATCATGTTTGAAGAACTAGAAATAGATAGTTATGAGACTACACCTTAACAATGCATTAAATGAAGCATTCATCATGTGGTACTCCTTCATGTATTCCAGTTAAATATGTTAAAAGCAACAACACTAACAAATAAAAATAATGGTCAAGGGAGGGAAAGATCTTGCAATACCAAAACATTAAACCAATATGCACCAATATGAAAAAATACCATATCCACACTATCAATAAGAAAGCAAGGCATACATGCAACAAGTGCACTTAATTAGTGTTATAGCTAGGAGCACAACTGTTACATTTTCCAACATAAAGAAATATTTAAGCTCATAAAATCCATAAATAATCCACATTGGATTATAAATCCAAATTCCAAGTTTCACAATAAATTATGATCAAAATACAGTTTTGGAGATGACTGCCATTGATGGACCTCTAAAAGAACTCAAAATTCAAAGGACAAGAGAGAAACAAGGTTTCCTACCTTGAAGTGGAGAGAAAAACCAAAATGGAGAGGAACACAAAATAATCACTCTGTGAAAGCCAACATAATCACTAGCAACATAAAATAATATTGGCATGGATCCAATGAATTAACACAATCTCCCCAAGTAAGTAGAAATTAGATTCCTGACAATGAATATGCTATTCTGTAACAACATAAGTATACCAGTGGGTACTTACCAGTGGCTACTATATACCAGTGTATACCAAAACATAGAGGGAAAAATGAAAGAAATAACTTGATTGGGTTGACACATGATCCCAAGAGAAGTTTTGAAACATCTTTTCATGGCAATTGAGAGAGCAAGATGGGTTCAACTTGTGTTCCAACATAAATATCTTTGAATTCCATTTCTCATAAGAGTGCTGACAAACTATATTTTGTAATGGAGATATAACAGTGTATACTATTATATAGCCATGGCATACAGTCCAATTAGTGGATA
>BSBK01011632.1:37500-39886 GCA_027943335.1 Chamaecyparis obtusa
CCACCCCTTGAGACACCCGGGTTGCCTTTGGAGGCCCCATCAAAATTAGCTTTAACCCAACCGATAGGAGGAGCAATCCAGACCGAGGTATCTCTAGGAGAACAAATATGAGAGTTTTGTTGAGGAAAATTCCAATTAGTCCAATCCACATCAGGGAGAAAATCCTTGAGCTTGCTCTTGCTGTTATTGATGGCATCGATGAAGTTTTCCTTGATAGCTCTGGAAAGAATGTTGTAGATAATATCAGGTTTGGCATATTTCTCTCTAAATATTCTATTATTTATTTCCTTCCAAATACACCAACAAAGATGAGGTGGGATGAGATTCCAGAATTCTCTTGCAAGATCATTGTCAAAAGGGCATCTCTACTGAGTAATGAAATCTTTCCAAGAGTTAGGAAAGAACCAACACAAATTCCAATTTTGAAAAATGAAGGACCAGACTCTCTGAGTAAAACTACAATGGAGCATAAGGTGGTCATAGGATTCAGCTTGATCCAAACAAAGAAAGCATCTATTAACATGATAGAATCCTCTTTTAACTAAATTATCAAGAGTAAGGGGCTTATTCTAGATAAGAATCCAAAAGAAAAAGTTAATCTTTGGAGTGAGGAATTTATACCAAATAGCAGCACACTAAGACTTAACTTCATTGGAGAAGAAGAAGGAGCAGGCAGAGGCCACCAAGAATTCACCATTAGAAGAAGGATTCCACACAATTTTATCAAGATGATTAACTTCTCTGAACCAGGACTACAGCTCAATCATAAGAGGAGATAGACTTCTATCAAGGCTAGAAAGATCCTTCCAAGAGTTATTAAGCCAGTAATCAGAGACTTTGCAACCAATAGTATTTTTAGCTTGATTTATGATATCCTTCCAATCTTGTCTATCAGACAAGGGGCAATCATGGATCCAAGGGTCATCCCAAAAGTCAATATTGGTCCCATCTCCCAATTTCCACCTTATCCCATCTCTTATAAAATCTATTGAGGAGTAGAGGCTATTCCAAATGTAAGAGCCATTCACCCTAGCATCTTTGTTTAAGAGGTCCTTCAGATTGTTAGAATTAAAGAGGTATTTTCTTCTAATAATATCATTCCATTGCTTAGTATCCCCATAGACTCTCCAAAATTTCTTGGCTAGGAGGGCTTTATTGACAAGCTTGATAGGTCTTAACCCCAAGCCCCCTTTACTCTTAGGCTTGCAAACTTTTTCCCAGGCAACCAGACTTAGTCTTTTTTAATCTTCAACACCTATCCATAAGAACCTTTTTTGGATAGTTTGAAGAACCATTGCAAACTTGTGAGGAATCTTGAAGAGACTCTCAAGGCATACAAAGGAAGGTTTTTCATAGTAGACTCCAAGAGCTGGAGCTTGCTAGAGTTGCTGAGAAGGATACCTTTCCAGCCAGCCAACTTTCTATTGTATCTATCAACAATTTGATTCCAAAAACTGTCATGGGGTTTAGAGAAAAGAGGGAGACCCAAATAGAAAGAGGGAAGAGCACCAATGCTGCAACCAATAATTTTTGAGATATTAGCCTGTCTCTCAAGGGGGGTATTGATAAAGTATATGAAGCTCTTCTTCCAATTGATAAGTTGACCCATAGCTAAGGTGTAGATAGACAAGGCTTTTTTAAGATTCCTAGCTTCCTTAATAGTAGCTTCACCCATAAATAGGGTATCATCAACAAATTGTTCATGGGAGTTGGAGGACCTAACTAAGGAAGGCTAGAGACTAGAGATGGTTCCTTCATTGACAAGTTTTGAGATATATCTTCCCAGCCCTTTAGCCAAAATAGAAAACAGGATAGGGGATATAGGATCCCCCTCCCTAAGACCCCTTGAAGGTTTGAAAAAGTTCGAGGAACTACCATTCACAATAATAGAGTATGAAATAGTGGAGATCAACTGATCAACAATTTTGATGACCCCCTAATCAAAACTAAAGATGCTTAAGACTTTTTGAAGAAACTACCAATCAACCCTATCATAGGCTTTAGATAAGTCCAATTTCATGAGAAATCCCTATTTCTTGGCAGCTTCAAGGGAGTGAATATTCTCATGAGCAACCACAATGGAGTCGAGGATTTGTCTCCCTGGCACAAATCCATTCTACTAAGGTGAGATAATAGAGGGAAACAAAGCAAGCAATCTAGAAGTCATGACTTTGGCTATGATCTTGTAAATCCCATTACAGAGGCTAATGGGTCTGAAAGAGTCCACCGTATTAGCACCATGGTTTTTAGGGATAAGGACTAAGAAAGTGGCATTGAGTTCTGTAAGAAGAGCTTTAGTACCAAAAAATTCTTTGACATCATTCAGAACATCTTGACCAGTAATCTCCCAAAACTACTGAAAGAAGAAAAGGGGGAAGCCATCAAG